>CM031858.1:146180537-146395565 GCA_018697195.1 Certhia americana | reverse complement strand
TATTCTATTCTATTCTATTCTATTCTATTCTATTCTATTCTATTCTAAAGTTATAGTTATGCTGCCACTAGGTGCAGAAAAGCCAGTATTTCTGTGAGGAAAGGAATATCACATCCAACAACACTGATTCAAACATTTTCCCCTATTTCTGAAATGCTTCAGATTTTACACTTCAAATTAATTAAGAAACTAGGGAACATTTTACCTCATTGCTTCGTTTCATCAAAGCAGCTTCCTGACGATATTGGGTAATTTGTCTCAAACATCTGCCATTAGAAGGCAAGTGTCTCTTCTGTCAGGTCTTTCTCTCTGGCTTTCACATGAGGGTTAATATTGCTCAAAACTTGCTGGGACTTTGTTAATCTGACAGGCTGCCTTGTATTTGTCCAAATGCATCCAGTAAGAGCTGTCACAGCTACGGAGAGTTACAATAAACAGCCTGGTAACTTCATGGAGAGCACTGAAGAGATTCTGCCTATTAGAGAACATGTTGTATTGAGTTTACAGGACCCACATTTTGGTGGCAAGATGACTATAAGGATGGCTTCTGTGAGAAGCTGCCTGAAGCTTTTCTCATGGACTGGCTGCTGCCAAAGCTGAGCCCATCAGCACTCTTGGGATAATGTATGTAAGAAGGGGATGAAACACCTGCAGAACTGCATCTGGAGGGAGGAGTGAGAACATGTGAAAGAAATCTCTCTGCAGGCACCAGGGTCACTACAAGAGGAGGGAAAGGAGGTGCTCCAGGTCCCAGAGCAGAGATTCTCTTGCAGGCCATGTTGAGGCAGCTGAGTCCCTGCAGCCCATGGGGATCCATGGGGGAGCAGAGATCCACCTGCAGCCCCTGCAGGATCCCACACTGGAGCAGGGGGATTCCCAAAAGAGGCAATGACTGGGCAGACTTCTGGTAGAACCTATGAACCCATGGAGAGAGGATCCCACACGGGAACAAGTTTAGTGCCAGGACTTGTGATCCCAGGGGGGACTCACACTGGATCAGCCTGTCCCTGAAGGTCTGTCTCCCATGAGAGGGACCCATGCTGGAGCATGGGAAGAGTGTGAGGAGTCCTTCCCGTGAGGCAAAAGACATGTCAGAGACAATGTGTGATGAACAGACCACAGTTCCCCATCCTACTGCATTGCTGAGGGAGAAAATCCAGGAGCAAAGCTGAGCCCAAGAAGAAGTAAGGGGTGGGGGAAAAAGTATTTTATGATTTGGTTTTATTTCTCATTACCCTACTCTGATTTTATTGGTAATAAATTAAACTAATTTCCCTGAGCCAAATCTGTTTTGTTCATGATGATAACTGATGAGTGATCTTTCCCTACCCCTGTCTTGACTCATGAGCTTTTTCATTATGTTTTCTCTCCCCTGTCCAGGTGAGGAGGGGCATGACAGAGTATGATGGGTGGGCACCTGGGGTCCAGTCAAGGTTAACTCACCACATGTGTTATGGTATTTCAGTATGCCTCAGTCTGTGCAGGACTTGCCAGGACAGGCTTGATAAAGCAGAGGAGATATAGGTTTAGAAACACAGTAAATCAAACCATTATGCAGTAAATTGTGAGGATGTTGGCACTAGCTGTTAGTCAGCTGCCAGGAATTCATATGTGTTGTCTGATAGGGAGTCTGATCAGCAACAGAAATGTGTGATTGGACAGCACAGGGTGCACCTGAATTTATTTTTGTGAATGAAGGCACTGGCAGGGGATGCAATAAAAATTCTCTTTGCATACATATTTAACCCTGCCCAGTCCGTGCTGTCAGTCAGCGTGATCACTCCACTGATGGTGTTGTTAAAGGGCTATTTTGGTTAATCTCCACTTTATGTTTGCACACTTAGCCAAGCAGTGCTGCAGTGGATCTGTCAGCTCCCTGAATACAGGCAGCTGACAAGCGCCTTGAGAGAAGCACCTGTACATATGCAAACAGAAAAAGCAGAATCTTGTATGTTCTCCATCTGGCTCCAGTCTGGAGCTTTAGGTCTATTAATCATGCTCACATATTTGAAAGCTTTTCCAGCTAGTTCATTGCCTGACTCAGAGGAGTAATGGTTCACTGCTCAGCACTGAAAAGACAGCCTCTGCATTTTATCCCTAGTTCTGCAATCAATTCACAGCACAGTGAGTTAATCTCTTGGTATTAGGCCCAAAGGGATGAAGACCATAAAACTAAATCAGAGACATTCCTTCTTCCAGGATTTAGCTACTAGATAGCAATCCAGAACCCGGGGACAGGTGCCTGGTCCCTCTACATAGCATCCTGTGGGGAGCAACTGTTGTGTCAATCCAGGACAGCTCAATGGAGAGCAAACACTGGGAAAAAGGGCACACCGTAATTAAGTCTTCTCTCTTCTCTAGATGTGAAAGCTTGTCCAAGGTATATTCACTCCCTTCTAAATGGCTTCAGTCCTTCACAAAATGAATACCTTTTCTGTCTTTCTAATGAAAAGTTATGATTTACCAGTGGAAGGTCTCTAATGAAGTTTTGGTGGCATCCCTGAGCACACCATGTGGAGAGCTGGTCCCAGTTTCACAGCTGCATAGAAGGATTCAAAGACACCTCCAAGAATGTAATCTACCTATTTGGGTGTAGGGAGGAGAGACATTTCCATTCCTCCTGTTGAAGCTGTTCTCTTTTGCAGGACCACCCCCTCCCCCCACATACACACACACACACAGAAATCGTGGTATTATTGTGTTTGGAAATACTGCAAACTCAACTGAACAATGTCCTGAGCAACCTGAACAAACACTGAAGTTGACACTGCTTTGAGCAAAGAATGAACTAGATGACATATCAATGTCCCTGCCAGACTTGTGTAAGTCTGTGCTTCTAGAATTACATGGAAACTACTTTAGAAAAAGGAATATGTGAGAGTTTACTTGCATCCCAAAATCTAGGACTCTCACTGTGAAGGAATTCCTTCACCTAAAACTGTTCATGTATTTTCTCGCATGTCCTAAACTTAAGGATTTATCTTTTTTCCTTCTTTCACCAATTGCTAGGCAGATCTATATACCTACTTGAGAAACTGGATGCTGCAGCTAAACCCACGTGAAATTGTAAGCTGGACTTTCAGGGAAAGTATCCTGTCAGATGCTTCAGGGCAGGTAGACAGGATGCTGTATAGCCTGTGGATCTGGTCAGTCCTGCACAGAATGAAATGCAGAAATACAACAGAGGTATCTGTACAGGAAAAGTAAAGAGTGAATTAGTCGTGAGAGGAAGAGGTATAGATTTATGCACCTAAGTTTTGTCTGTGCTTATAGTTTTTATAGTTTCCTTAGAGACAGCCTCAAAACCAGGTTCCGAGTATCATTACTTATACTACTAAACAAGTTAACTGGATTTCATCTGGACTTAGCAGACACATCTGATTTGTTTCAACACTAACAGGATCTTGACTGAAATAAAATCACGCACAGGTGAGTGTTTCAATTGCTGCTGTTATTAATCCTGCTGTTTAGGTTCATGTTTAACAGGAGGCATATGCAAGGCTCATTTCGTATCAAAACAGTGAAGAAGCTTCTCATCTGTCACTGTCACAGACATCTGTGAGGAGCCACCTGCAGCACTTTTCAGGGCAGACAGGAACTGAAGAGTGTGAAGAGTCAGTGTGACAAGCAGAGGGACTGTGATACTGATTGTGCAGTATGTTTTCCTTGTCAAAATGGAATGAACCTGTCTCAGAGGATCCCATTTCTTCACCTCACACAGGCACAAAGTGGGAGCCACGAGATGCCACAGTGCATTGGAGGCATGTGGCAGTGAATGATCTCTGCTATGGAATAAATGTTCCTCCTGCCCTTGACAGGTCAGTGCTTGGTAGCAGAGTGATGTTTTCCTGTCCTCTGTGGAGCACAGAGCGCTCATGCTGAGAACTTTTCAGCCAACATTTGCCTCAGATGCTTTCCAGGAGAAGCACAGACCTTACCCAGCTTTTAAAGTGGGGTCACCCTTCCAGTGCACTCACTCTCAGAAAATTCCTACCAAGCACAGGCCAGGTACCATTCCCAGTAGGAAGTCTGCATGTTTTTCCAATGAGCCCGTCTGTTCCTGGGAAATATGAGAGTTCCAGTTGTGCACCTTTCCTCACAACACTGCCTCAGCTCTAGAGAACTGTCCTGATCTTGTTTAATTTACTACAGCAAGTGAAGCCACAAAGTTCTATTGGCAGGAATTAGTCCCAGCTACTTCATTCTGGAGGGGGAGTCAGTAGACAATGTAAAAGGGAAACCTGTGGAACAATGTCCTGAGTATATCTCACAGCAATTTGAAGTTGGCTAACATTTCAGCAAAGTCATAGGAAGGCTTTCCTTGGCTTCACTCCATATCAGCTGAACTATTTCTTGCTTAGCTGGCTCCCCTCAGAGACATTTTATTAATTTTCCCTGTTTCTGGTGTGGGGCAGGGAAACTGTAGTCCTGCCTCTGGGCTCTGACCATTTACCCTGGTTACTTGTTATTGACACAAACCAGAACCATATCCTTTAGAGTAGGAATTGGAAAGATATTTAGGTGGAACAATTTCCACCTCTGGATGCCTCATTATATAATCTAAAGGGCTGATGGAAAAAAAAAATCTGATTTTTATTTCTATGATTCTGAGAAATTCAGACAAGGTGATCATGGGAAACCATTTCTCCCTCCCCAGAAATTATTATTATGGAGCTGTTATAACAATCAAGGATACCTCTACTTCAATCTCACACCAAATTTAATCATTTGTTTCTTTCAAAGCTGAACAGCTTTCTAAGGGATGATATTTCTTGAATATTAAAACAATAGAGATTTAAAACATTTCCATACATGTATTGCATAAAAGATATGCCAGCCTCATAGCAACTCTAAAACAATTTTTTAAATAAATGTGTAATTTATTTTCTCTCTAATCCCCAAAGTCTAGCAGATTCCTCTCAAATCTGGTGGAGCTGAAAAGGTCCTGTAACTTACCTTATACATTATATTTCTTTCCAAGCATACATATATTGACATTGATGTTTCAGCCTCAGAACTATCAGTTATAAAACTGTGATATTGCTACTTTTCTCACCAGGGTGACAAACTTCTTGGGACTCTGTTACAATCACCTACAGCAGTTTCCAGAAGGGTGGATTGTCCACTTATCTGCTGGACAAACCTCTTCTCTCTCCAGTTCTTTCTCTGTCCTGCTCTTTGTGCTGGTGAACATCTATTTTGACATGTTTGACACAGTCCTACTAGAAAGAGGGTGTGTAATATTGCTGTAATATGATAAATATCTTATTGTCACCATTATGTGCTTTAGGAAAGAACAACAATAACTGCTATTGTAGCATTTAATAAGTTGTTTATTAAGCTGTAATCTTCATTTAGTAGAGTAACTTTGAGACCTGATGATACTGATCATTCTGTGTAAACTGTTTTGGTTTAGCTGTGTTTTATTTTTACTTAATTGCTTAGGTTAGTGAAATGAGAGAAGTTCACTGGTCTATCTCATTTCCTGAGGGATGTTTCTGCAAATTAAAATACCAGTTTCACAAGTACAGAACAGCAGAAAACACACAAAAATAATTAATAAACTTGTTAAAAAGAAATAGCTTTATCAATTTGAAGAAGATTGATTTTACTTTAAATCTGTATTAAAGTGAAAAATATGCCTCCAATATAATTTTGATACATTAGAAGTGATGCTGAATGTAATCTTCCCCTCTCTTTCTAGGGTTTTTAAACTCAAGCAAACAGTACATGATTTGTCTTCCACCCTCTCAATTTTGCCATGGATTCCATGTTTCTCCTTCTCTATCTTGAACAAAAGGATGTATCCACATTCTAGACAGTGGGTTTCAAATGGCTATAGCATTTTCCACAAATTTTGAATAAAACCCCACAATGTTGAAAAGCTTTTAGCCATGCAGTGGGAAGGCTCTTGCAGCTGATGAAAGGGCAGATTTCAGGTTGGGATGTGACCCACAGCAGTCATGAGAGGAAAAATCAGTCAAACCCCATATACTCTAGGACATTTGCATCAGTCACAAGCATTTTTGAATATGCAAGGAAAGGACATTTAGGCCCTTAGATCATCAAGAAGGATCTTTACTTTACTCTGATGTTGTGCAGAGCCATGAACACTTTAATAATGGTGCCCTTTTTGAAGAGAAGTCTTGATCAGGGGCCAACAAAAATGCAGTGCAGTGCCTGAGCTAAACCCATGGAAGCATGATAGTGCCCCTTGATGAATAAAATAATTTACCCACTGTGCACTTGAGAAATTTTTGCCTTCAAGGCAAAGTCTTTTCCTTTGGTTTGGGTTTTTTAAAATTTGTTTAAAAATGTCACACACTAAGGAACAAATGCTGCAGCTGTCACTTGTGGGACTCCAGCCGCAGCTTTACTTTAAGAAATGTCTTTTCATGACATCCAAGCTCAGGGATCCACTGTGCAGACAGTTTTAAGGAAGAAAGCAAAGTAATGTTAACCAGAGAACTGATCAAACACAGCAGCGTCAAAGCCAGGCTGGAGGAGGGATGCATCTTTGTGAAACAAGAATACTCCATTACTGCTGCATGGGTTGTTGCTATCCTGGGGAACATCATGGATCTAATTCTGGTTATTTTCTTCAAAGTCAGAAGTGTCTGTACTGAAATCAAAGCCAGGATCATGTAAGGCATGGTAGAGAAGATCAGAAATGCTCTCACTTGGTAGAGTTTTGGGAAAATGGATCCAGGACACTTTACACTGTTAAAGAGACCTACTTTCAACCCATTTTTACTTTGAGCTGCACTGTTTTAGATAAAAAAACAACTAAACTGGAGTGAATGTCATTCCCTGACACTTTGTTACAGTAACTGGCTGAAGAGCACTAGAATTTCCCCATATATATTAAATATCTACATTTGTAGGTAAAATCAGCACACTTAAAACACAGTCCAGCATTTTCAGTCAGGGCACAGGATCTGCCTGTGGGTTAACATTCATGCCTGTAAAGGCAGAGAACCTCCTCACCTCTTTTTGTAAATTTTGGAAGTTAGAAACGTGCGCACCAAATACCTGAATATGATCGCTCCTGCAAAGGTTATAAGATTTCTGTGGAAGTAAATACAACATTTTTTCAAAGCTTTTCTGGGGCTTGTGAATGTGAAGTCCTTTAAACCTTCTTTAGGCTTGTATCCCATGTGAAGATTTGAGAGGTTCATTCTCCTCTTACTGAGATATAGACAGCTTCTTACTTTTTGATCACAAATACTGATTCTGTTCAATCCTTTTTCAGTCAGATTTACTCTGGGGTGGGCTGTGCACTTTTTCCTAATGTGAAGATCCTAAGCTGCTCACTCTCTCAACTGACTTTGCAGTGTATCACCTCTCAGAAACAGTGCTGAGGCTTAATTCCCTTCTCCAAAATATCTATTGGAATATCCACCCCAGCAGCCAAGCAGTCCAATGACAGCTGGAATCAAATATTTTATTCATGTTTAGCTGAGGATACATTTTAATCCAGAATCATAGCTAGATCCCTAAGCCAACATGCACTTAAAAATGTGCTTTCTAACCCCCAAGATTTATAGGTGGAACTTGGACACCTGGCTTCAGGAAAAAGTCTGCAATTCAAGACCTGAGCTGAGGGAGCTGAAAGCCCAAGGAAGAGCAACTTAACTTCTCCATGAAGCTGCTTCCACTTTCCCTGGGATCTGAACACCCTTCTCCTACAGAGTGGGACAGGGTGGTCCTTGTAGTCTGAATGTGAGTTGGAGACTACTTGGCAGAGTTTGTGGCTTTGTTACCTGCAAACATCTCCTTAAATGCTCCCATAATGGGTAGAGAGGTATTTGCTGTGGAGAGGCAGGGGCAGAGCCTTTCTGCAGCTGCTGTGTGGTACTTTTTAGTTCACATGGCACAGCAGCCACTCGAAAGTAAAAAGAGCTAAATAACCATCCTGGTCACCTAGCAGTCTTGTGAAACAGACTAAATCTTTAATTCTTTTGGAGATGAATCATCTGTGAACAATAAGATCACTAAAATGTAGACCACAGCAAGGACTGAACTGAGAAAGTACAGAGCAAGGTCTCAAATGTTTGTACTTGTTTTCAGGGATGTAAGGCTGAATTGAAAGGGAGCTGGCTGCCTTGGACACATCACAAAATAGGGGTTTTAAGAAAATCTTTAGCATAAGATACAAGAAGTCACCCACTGGTGTTGTATCATGGTAAGAAATAGACACTGAGAATATGTAGATATGTCCTTATTCCAGTTGGAGCTCTTGCTAACAGTGCTTCAGTTAGTTTCTCTTCACCTTCTGTGCCCACCTACCACATGCCATAAATTCAACCAAGAAGTTTGGCTAACCCCTTATTTTAATTATCAGCTTGGTTTGCTGGTTGTGGCAGAAATATTTCTCATTTTTTTGCAGCACTAAAGTGCTGAAATGAAGTAATGTTTTGGGCAGGTACCAGTGCTTTAGATTTTCTGTGAACTGGGTTCATCTGCTACCTACACTTTGTTCAGAGCTGAATGCAAGACAAGGAGTCCATAGGGCTGTTTGAGTCTCCATTATTACAGTTTTGCCATCCGATTGATTTTTCAAATGTAACCAAAGACTGTGGAGTTTCTGTCAGTATGGTCTTTCAGGTAGTTTCTGGTGGCAGGATGCTGTAAGCCAGGGTTCCTCTCTCTGTGCATTCAGATGTTTGAACACTTCCTCCCACCTCCTCTGGCTGTGGTTTATTCCCTCTGAGGAGGGACTGCTTAACCACAGTGAGTGCATCCAGCTCCTGACAAAATCAGTAGCTCAGTACTTTTGCCTATCTGAGCTGGTACTTTATTGAAATGTTCACATCAGCTGCAATACACACTAGAGATCCACAGACAAAAGAATGACAACAACAATATAATGAGGGCAGCTCATCTGAGAGCTCCATTGAGAGTCAGACTTTATAATATCCTAAATGAAAAAACACAAGCAAACAAGCTCATCAGTAGTGCAGCTTTCTCCAGCCTAAATGTATGTGTAAATATAGCCCAGGAGAAGACAAAGTGATGGATGAAAACATCTCCTTTAAGGAGATTTCAGTGACAGATGAGTCTTAGGGTACCTTGTAAAGAGTCAGTTTGACAAGCAGCCTTTGGAGCCAGGCCCAGTCCATCTTCCACAGACCCAAATAAAGGGACAGCCCTTTTCCTCCATCTCTTCTTAGTGATGGGGTCTTCTTCCCCATTTGAGTAACCCATTACCTCATCAGCTATCAAGTGTACAGATGCAGCTTCTCTCTTCTGCCTTTCAGATAGGGACAGCACCATTGCTGTCCAATTCTGTCAGCATATCAGGTGTTTCACAGAATCCAACCCAGCAGGGTTTCCTGTCAATATAACAGGCTGTTGACATATGCCTTGAAGGGTTTGTATTCCTGGAAACTGTATAATCCTTCAGATAACCTTAATTCTATTGGTCCTTAGCAATGGCTGCCATCTTAATGAGAGGCAGAGATGAGTCTGTGCTGTTTGCCCCTTCCTGCACATCAAATTTGACCCACAGAATTTCAGAAGCAGACTTGTCTGATCTTACCAAAGAAGTTGCTGGGCCTCTTTTTTTCTTTTCAAGGAGTGATTGGTGACTCTTTCCCATTAAGAAGTAAGCCAAATATGGGCTACAAACATAGATATGATAATTCTGATATTATTCTGGAAAGGCAAAAGTTCTATGTGAAAATTACAGAACAGGATAGTAGGATATGACCTGAAGGGTATGACCTTCTCTACCATATAAATTAAATCCAACTAAAAGAAGGTCATTAAGAGTAAAAGACATACATGGTGGAAAAATGCATTAAGAAATGGATAACTATGAATATGATCAGGGACAGCATTGCATTCCCAAGAACAGAGTCACCTAGAAAAGCATAAAACAAGAAGTTAAGTCACTTGTTTGAATTCTTGTGGGAGGTCCTCCAAGTGATGAGTTTCAGTACCTAATTTTATAGTAGGGAAGATGATTCCCTTTGAAATTGTCTCCTAGTAAAATAAGGTTTTGTCTTACAATTACCCAAGCTACGAACTTGTATTATTTCATTTTTGGTTTAACCCTGGAAGGCCTGCAGTGGACTGTCACCAACAGCTACAGGACCAGTTTGACCTTCAGACAGGTCTTGCTCTAATTCTCAGCCCTGCTCTGCAGCATTGAGTGGTAGTTACTCCTGTTCCTCTACCAGCCTCTGCTCTTTCTTCCTTTGCCCTCAGACAGCTGTGACTAACTTTACAGCAAACTCTCAACTCTTACTGGGAACACAGGGATTAAATTTCCCCTTCCTTGAGACAAGTTTGGCAGACATATACTGATTCTGTTTTCAGTTGTGCCATTTCTCCCCCAGTGCATGCACAGTCACAGATGTGAATGAGTTGCAGGCTTAAATTTTTAATGCTGAAGGCTATTCCTAGCTATCTCTCAATATTACCACCTCCAATGCACCTATAATGTACCCACAGAGACATCCTGGATTCCACTTAATTGACACAAGATTTGCATTTTTCTTTCTGGTTTGTTTGTATCATTGAGTTCTTAAAGGAGTCTTGCTGAGGTATGGTAACAACTTTACTTCTCCATCTTGGCAAAAAAAATTCAAATTACATTATCTGCAAACTGTTGCAAGAGAAAGATGAAGAAAAGGATTCTTAGCTCAGAATGAAAGATAGCCTGTTAATAAGGAGGAAAGAATATGCTGTGTATTAATGACTGGATGAAAAATGGTTGTTGTGATGTATTTAATGGGATGAGCTGAGCTCAGGGTATTATTTTCCAGGGTATTGTAAAAAGATAGAGCAACATCTGGTCTGAAGATCTAAATAGAAAAGAGACTCAATACTAAATGCAGTAAAATGATTTTACAGGTTTGAGGTAGAGAGAGGGTAAGGTCACAGCAAAAGTCTTGGAAAATCTAGGAACTGATAATTTCCTGTCCTTTAAACTGATCAGCACCTACTAGTTTTTAAACATTTTAATGCATACATATTGCATGCAATTTGGAAACAAATTCAAATCTATGGAAGCTTAAGGTAAAGAAAATGTCTTTAGGAAAAAGTATCATCACAATCTTCTCTGTAATCATCTCTACAAGTAAAAATATTTCCTTCTTTCTTTTTTTTTTTTTTTTTTAAGTATCTTTGTTGCTGGTAAAATAATCAACTTCTGCAGGAAGACAAGGTGTGCTTCCTTCATCTTAGCCTAAGACCACTCCACAATGGGCACCAGAGAAGTACAGTGTTGAATGCAAGAGGTAAAGCACTTCCTTCTTATGCTACATCATGCAAAATCATTAGGAGCTCCTGTGGTAAGAGAATGCAACTCTTGTTTTAGACCTAGAAACTGCCATCTTTTCAGTTTTGTAATAAAATAGAATAGAATGAAAAAAGCACTAGTTATATGACACTATTAAAACAACATTTGTATCACATTGTCCACTTAAAATGAGTTAGAATTTCACTGTGAAATTCCCCAGCTATTCCTCCTCAGTCAAGGAACACTCTAATGTCTAAGACACTGTCTTGTTCTACTGTCATTTGAAAGTAAAAGCAACAGAGAAATTAAGATTTCCTATATAGAATTGGTTTTGGTTTCAAGACAACGCACATACAAATGTTAACACATCCACAGCCTGAAGGAGAGTAGAACACCAAGCTTCCACTGCCTCCCACTTTAGGAATAGTAAAGTTATAAATTAGGAACCTAAATCCACTGAAGAAACTATCAGGTCAAAATCCAACCACTCCTTTTTCATGGCCACTGCCACACTCTAGCAGGCACAGTGTAGCTCAGTGTTGTCAAAACTGATGGATCCCAAATCAGCACAGCAGCTCCCTGATGCTCTTTGATGCAGATTGGGCATAAAAAGCAGCTCCTCACGCTAAAAAGAGGTGAAGTCTCCTCACACCCAAGGTTTGCGATCACATAGGAGAGATGATGGGAATCTTGTGAGGGGAAGGTCTGTCTCTGAATTATTGATGGCTGAGCAGAGGTCCATATTAACATGGATTATGTTCTCTGAGTAAAAAGGAACCAGGATGGATGTGGCAACAAATGCCCTCTCAGCTCCTGGCATAAATGTCTGCTGGTTCAGGGGTGAGTTCTTGCCCTGGATATTTGGCAAATCTGCTCCTGCATGGGCCTCTCTGTGCTGTGGGTCTTCATACAACAGTGAGACATTGCTGAGGGTGGAACCACAGCCAGCAGGTAAAGTGGTTTTCCCTGAACTGCAGTATCCAAAAGTTACTGTCCCTTACTCCTGGGGGGACTGGAAACCATGCTGCTGGCTCTTGCCCTGTCCTGGTGTCCTGGGTTGATGGACACCTAGGCATATGCTCTTCTGTCAGAGGGTCTTTATCACTGAATAATTCCCAGGGTCTCTTTTGTCCAAATTTGCTAAAGCCTGTGTGAAATGAGTAAAGAGGATGCATTTGCACCTTTGCAATAACCTGTGAGAAAGCTAATGCCTGGACATTCAGTCACAAAACAGTAAAGTCCCGGATATTCTCTTTTGGAGCATTTTTTGAAATTTTGGATGAGCTCTCTGCCACCCTTGCTAGACCTGATATTGCACTCAGCCCTCAAGGAATTCAGACCACCCTGATGAAACCAGTAAGTGATTTTATTGGGTTTGGAGTTTGAGAGGTCATTAGCAATAGGAAATGGTGGAGAATATTGACCTATTTCTTGTTTTGTTTCTATCTTCCATAACACTGGAGTAGTGACACAAGGCTCTGACTCACTTCTCACTGGTTTCATTGAGATTTATCTTATAAATCTTATATATACGGCAGTATCTTGTTTCTTAGTCAAATCTTCTCATTGAAAGATTCTTGATAATGGTTAACCTACTGACTCTCTGTGCTCAGGGGCCATTTTAAAGAAAAACTAACTGAGGAATTCAGGTTAATGGGAGGACCTCTCTGAAAAAAATAATTCCATATTGGGATCTCAGTACAGAAGAGAGTCTGAGAAACATAGGCGGGTCTAGCAGAGAGAAGCCAGGTTGGTCAAGGGGGTGAAACACATAATGTAATATAGATTATTTATGAGAAAAGGCTAAGGAAGAACCTGGTGTCCTCTGTCTAAAAGATGGCTGTAAAAAGACAGAGACAGAAGGTGAACAAAAGAGACAACTGGCACAACTGTAGGACAGTAAATATAAACAGTGGAAGGGGGACCCAGGGAGGCTGTAGGCTCTCCACCATTGGAGTTATCTGAAACTCAAGTGGAAAAACCCCTCAGAAACCCTTATAACATTTGAAGCTGTCCTGGATTTGAGCAGGACCAGAGAGATCACCTAGGATATCCCTTCCAATATTTTCTTCTGTAATTCTATGTACAACATGAGGATGGGGACAGCATTTTATTGTCTTCCCACTTCTTGTCTTCCAAGTTTCACTAGAACTGCTTGAATGATGTGTTAATTCTAAAAAGGTGTTCTGTCACATGTCTAGAATTCAGTAGGACTGTAGAGAACTGGACTGTCACAGTGTTTTTCATATATATTTATGCATTTATGAAGCACATACAGGCATTGTCAAATATTAGCATCATGCTTTTTGTCATTTTGGTCTCTTTAAATGGTTGCAGCTGGACCTGAATGCAGAGAAACAAATAAGCAAAGGTATTGTAAATAGAGTTTAGAGAGAGTTTTTCAGAAATACTTTGTGACTTCATCCCATTTTTCTCTGCATATATCAGCCTGCAGTCCTGTAATCTTCTTTACCATCTACTTTCTTGTCAGACTTCTTTAAGGACTCCACTAAGCCTTGATTTCCCCTTTCCCTTTCAAAGAAGAAACAACAAAGACTTTTCAAAGAGATTTGGGAGACAGCACATCTGCAGCAGAATGTCTCTTCAGTGACTGTTGTCTCACAGATAATAATGCCAGAGCATTATGGAACTTGGATGAAGGAGGCTGCAATGTCTGTCTAAAAAAAAAAAAAAAAAAAAAAAAAAAAAAAAAGTGGTTTTCAGCTACACTTTGGGAAATGTAAGATCGCATGTGAAATTATCTTCTTTTGTCCCCATTCATGTTGAATACATTGCAGTGAACTCTGCTTAATTGCAGTGCCTGGTCATTCCACCCTCCATGGGATCAACTGAATTTGATGATAGTAAATGGTAAATGACTGTTGCTTAATTAGGCTAAATTAACACAAATTCCAGATAATGGGGGGGGGGGGGGGGGGGATGTCTGTATTTAGTAAAAAGAGAAAAACATTGTTTTTAAAGAAACAAATTACATGTAACTTTGCCTTGGTTGGGAATAAGCTTCAAGCTCAGAAGTTCTGACCCAAAATAACAGGTTTTGTTTGAGCAGACCTGGTCTGGGTTTCACATCAACAGCTTTACCCATAACTACACATGGTGAGATATGTTAGGAGGTGAAGTGTGGAAAATGAAAGAACTTCACACAGAAAATTCTGTGTTTGTTTCAGCCTACAGCATATTAGAAAAGTGTAAACATAATCAAAACTAGGAGGAAAAAGGAAAACAGTCACAGAATCACAGAATGGGTCAGGCTAGAAGGGACCACACAAAGAGTCATCTGGTTCAACCTCCCTGCTCATGTAGGTTCATTCCAGAGCACATGTCAGAGAACTGTGTCCAGAGAGTTCCTGAATATCTCCAGTGAGGAGATACTCTACATCCTCCCTGGGAAATCTGTTCCTGTGCATGGTCACTGGAACAGTAAAGTTCTTTTTCATATTCAGGTGGAACTTCCTCTGCACCAGTTCCTGCCCATTGCCTCTTGTCTCATTGCTCAGCACCAATGAGCAGAGCCTGGTCTTACACCTTCCTACAGATACTGAGGTCCCCTCTCTGTCATCTCTTTTCAAAGCTGAAGACCAGTTCCCTCAGCCTTTCCTCATAAAAGAGATGCTACAGTACCTTCATCTCTTTGGACCTGCTCCAGGTGCTCCATATCTCTCCTGCACTGAGGAGCTCAGAACTGGATGCAGTGAGATCCACAGTTTGGATCCTTTAGTTGAAGTTCAGCCACATTGGATTTCTCCTGTAGATTTCACCAGTGAAACTCACATCTGCAAAAACATTCACTTAGTTTACACTATTTACAGACAGACTGAGTAGTCAGAGCTGTGAAAACAATTTAAACATGGAAAGTGGTTTCTCTGCTCCTTTGAAAAAAAATGTGGGTAACAGGAGGATAGAGTTTTTGGGGTTTTTTTAAGTAACAAGGGGTTTGCAACAAGGCAGGAACAAGCACATGTTCAGTTAATCTGTTTTTGCAGGAAAAAGTTTGACTACAGTGACACAGCCCTATGTTTCTCTCAGGTCATACTTAGAATGCAAAGTGAACCATGCTATTTACAGAGACAGAAAGTTGTGCTGGAAAACTGTCTCAATAATGGCAAGCAACTCTTTTTTTCTCTTTTGCTTTTTGTCTCTGAGCTCAAGAGTGTTATGTGGTCATTGAATGTGAGAAGACATGAGTTAGAGCCTTGCATGTATTGTGAACTCTTTATGGTCTAAGTTAGTGTATGACAATCCATTTTCCTTATCTGCAGTATTTTCTCTACTGCAAAGTTTGGGCATAAAGCATAGCCATAGCTTTTAAATGCAAATGGTAGCCAATCCATTATTATAACAGCCAAAAAATCATTATTATGATAAAATCTTATTATATAATAATCATTATTATGATAAAATATTATTAAAACAGAAAATTATAACAGCCAAATACCAATCCCTTTTTTTTGTTTTTATTTCCTCACTATTCAGCACAGAACTTCAACGTTGATCGCATGCATGCTAAAGAGCTGTTTGCAGAATAATGATGTTTTAATCACATGGTGATTAAGACCCCAAACAGTCATCTCAAAAATTGGTATGCACAGCTAATTCATTCTGCAAAATACCTTTGGTAAGCAACTGATCTAAGTGCTTGAAGTTCATGAAGTCCCACTGGGCATAAGGTGGACTTCAGCTGAGTAAGTGATCCACAGCCAAGCCTGTAGCCAGGTCCACAGCTATATTCAGACTGTCCCATTTTAAGAATCTGATCATCATTCAGCATAATAAAATCTCACTAAAATTAATAACTGATTGTATGATGAGGTCTTGCATATTGAAAGTCAAGGTGTCACACCAATGTTGTACATACACACACACACACACACACACACACACACACACACAAATGTTGTAAAATTTTATAACCATGATGTAAAATCCTTGGAGATTAGGATTTTGAGGATCATAGTGGGGCAATATGAGTTTAATTTTTCTCAATTATTGTACTATGTCAGATTTCACAGACTGGCACACAGACAAATGTATGCTTATTTCACTTCTCAGTATATGCACTGACTGTGAGCCCTGAAGCCAAGGTCACTCATTAATAGAACCAATTAGACTAGAGATAATCTAATAAATATCTTTTGCCAATAAGCAAGAAAAAATGTTTATTACTTGGCATTAACTATCTTTGCATTCAAGCAGGATATGTGTTCTAAGGAGGACTTAATAGCTTTCCAAGCAGCACTTCACATTGACAAAATTAACTTTCATAAATAAAAAAAATAAAATAAATAATAAAAAAGGCACATTGGATTCTCCATAAAGCCAATAATAGTTGCAAACCAGTCAGTGACAAAAGCAGCATATTGAACACATACAACTTTACTGAATGCCATAAGTTGCAATTTTCACTGAAATGCTCAGCCCAGCTATCCTGCTCACAGCAATTTTTAAAGCTATTTATATATTACCCATATTGCTTTATTATTTTTCCTTTAAGAAGAGCAGTTTAATGCTTGAGTGCTTTTCAATTTTGCCATTCAGACAGCAGATTAAGTTTATAATGACTAGCTTAATTTTTACAGGGAGTAGAATGTATTTGGTCTGAAAGATACCCCTGACAATATGAGGCTTTAGATGACTTTGGTGTTTCAATAAAAGTTAGATGCAATCTGATACCTTCTTACAGTCCCATTGTGGCTGATTATCCAACTGCATGTTCTTTCTGGCCAGTATGCAGTATGTAATTTGCAGCCTATTTCTTTCTTGGTGTTTGAAAAGGCAGACATCTCTGAACAACAGGTTAGGAACAATTCTGCCCTCCATTTCTCCTGTAGCAGGCAGTTTACAAATGGATGAGGACTCTACACTGAACACCTTAGAAATCTGTAGTACTATGGGAAAAAATCACCTGAACTGAAAAAAATAAAAAGGCACAGATATACCTGAAAGCCTATTAGTGGAGACAGCTTTTCAGGGTCTGGAATTTGCTGCATTTGAAATGACCATGCAGAGACAAGGAACCCATGGAATGAATCCCTTCATCTTCCTTCTAGACACTTTGGACTCTAGTTTTGAATAAAATATATTTTATGAAACTCTGGGTGGTTTTATCTCGCACTGAAGTAGGCCCCTATTAACTGCAATGCTCAAGATTCTCCTCTGAATGTACTGAGCAGATCACAGAACCACAGAATCACAGAATGCTTTGTGTTGGAGGGGACCTGAAATGTCATCGAATTCCAAGTCCCCTGCCATGGGCAGGGACACCTTCCAATAGACAAGGTTGCCTCATCCAACCAAGGATGAAGCACCCACAGCTTCTCTCAGCAATGTCCTCCAGTGCCTCACCACCCTCACAGTATTTTTTTTTCCAGTATCAAATCTGCAGTTTAAAGCCATTGCTCCTTGTCCAATCACTCCACGCCCTTGTGAAAAGTCCCTCTACAGCTCTCTTGCAAGCCCCCTTTAGGTGCTACAAGGTGCTCAAAGGTTTCCTTAGTGCCTTCTCTTCTCCAGGCACAATCCCAACTCTTTCAGCACACCTCCATAGCAGAGGTAATCCAGCCCTCTGATCCTCCTTGAGGCCTTTTATGAACTCAGATCCATCTCCTTTATTGTGGGGCATCCCAGAGATGGATGCAGCACTGCAGGTGGGGTCTCATGAGAGTAGGGCAGAGGGACAGAGTCCCTTCCCTCACCAAAACAACACGTTTGGTTCCTGGGCTGCCAGAGCACACTGCTGGATTATGTTGATCATCTCTTCCACCAACACCCCGAGTCTTTCTCCTGAATCCTTCTTTCTACTCCCAGCCTGTGTTTGTATTTGGGATTTCCCTGATCCAGGTGCAGGACCTTGCACTTGACCTTGCTGAACTTGATGAGATTTACAGAGCTCCACCTCTCAAGTCCAAGACCCTCTGGCTGCCATCTCTTCCCTGCACAGTGTCAACTGCACCACACCCCAAATCTAAACAAAACACCAAAGAAACCGAAGATTGCTTGAAATAACATTATTGTCAAGGCTTGAGTAGTCACACTCTCTGTGAGATAAGCCTGGGTTTAAGATTATTCCCAGATCTGTGCAAAGCTGGCAGTAGAAGCAAACTCATTTACTTTAAGGAGCATTTCCTGATCTGCAGCGTTGGTGGTGCGTGACATGGGAGGTGTAGGATGTGTTCATCTGTGGTGTGTCCTGGCTTGAAGGATATTCAGACTGAAGGAGTTAATTCCCCACACGGGTTAGAAATGTACCCCAGCCTAAAAAAAAAGAGACAAATGCTGCAGTTTCAAAAATCCATTTTGGTTTCTGTTCAATCCATTTTAAGCCACTTCTTCGACAAACGAGTATTGCTGATTGCCAAGTACTTACACCCTGGGATTCTTTACTTCCTTTTCCTTCTTTAATAGAAAGGGGAAAAAAAGTCATGTAGGTAGAACAGTGAAAGCTATGAATGTTTTTGTTGGATGGACTTAAGTGCTTAAGATTAAAAAAAAGAAGCAATTTGAGGTCAGATTTAGGATTGGAAAATATAGAAAGGTTTTCTTCAAGAATGATTTCTTAGATGAGTTAAAGAGAGATGACACTTTTTTTTTCCCTCTTTCTATATGAAAGGATCATTTACCATAGTCTCTGAGCTTTTCAAACACTCATTTTTAGCAAAACCACTGAAAATTAGATAACCTTCCCTCTGACTGATTCACATTTCACTACCTGACATCCATTGTTAGTAATAGATACAATAAAACTACCTGTGCCGAGAAAGTCAGATCCTTCTGTTTATTGTAATAAAGCAGAAGGATTTACAATTTGGTGTAAAAAGTTTTTATGGTTCACTACAATTCTTAAATTCGAAGTGTTTCTTAACTTTGAGACAGAAGCAATAAAGGTGAGGAGATGACCTATTACTACTACTTTTTCCTCAGTCTATTTCAAAGAACATAGCAAAGGTGTTTTCAATTTTAGAGATGATCAGCAGTTACATTTTGGAAATATTTTTCAATGGGAAAAGGTCCTTTCTGAAACCAGTTTTTGCTGTGTTTGCTCTGTGAGGAAAACAAAAGTGATACATCCCAACACAGCAAAAAAGCTTCTGTAATTTCATTATTCACATAGAACACGAAATTATGAGAGCTTTTCAAGCAGTTACTTGCAAGGTTACAGCAATGTCCAGACCTCTGCTCAAATATTTAGGCAAAACTGACCTTAGAGAGGTCTTGGATCTACACAGTAAATTTTATTTCTACCCCAAGTTTGTTTTATTCATATATATAAATATAGGACAAAATATTACAAGTTTTTATTGCTAGCTAAGTTTATTTCTGCAGAAATCTCTTCTGAAGCAATTAATTTTTTTTCATGTTTAAAAATAACATGCATCAAATCAATCTAAAATTTAGAGATGTTAAGGCATCACCATGACATGATTTTATAGAAACCTACCCTGGAAGAAAAGACAGATCTGTTTACTGTTTAAGGAGAGGTTTTGTTCATTTCCTAAAGATCTGGTTTAGACCCTATTTTAGGAAACTCTGAAAGGATATGTGAGCACAAACACAGTGCAAACAAACACGTTGATATTCCTGTGTAAAAGCCATCAGCTCTCAAGAAGACAAAACTGGAGGCCTGAAGCTGTGTTTTTATTCCTGGGGAGGTGGAAGTGTTACTTATTGATGTGGTGGGGTTTGCTGAATGGAGAACAATGGAATTGCAGGTTTTCTTAAGTTTTACCAGTCCAGACCTGATGGACTGCATGATTCCAAATGTCAATCTGAGCAGTAGGAGTCCACAGTCAAAATGAAAATATAAGTGCAGGGCTCAGTTCATGATCACAGAAAATGTTAAGAGTTGCTTTTGGGAAGGTTTGACAGCTCTTTTTATTATTTCATGCCAACTACAGCATTGAACAAGGCCATAGCCTGAGTATGAGCTCTAAACTAAAGCCAGAAAATGGACTGAGTTCAAATTGCACTTATTTATGTTGGTAAATAGGGTAAGTATATCTCCTCCTGCTGCCTGAGTTATCTCTTTTATAGTGTTGTCAACACTACAGGTTCCTGACAAAGAGTTTTTTTAAAAACAACCTGGTTGCATCTTGTCTGCCTTTCCCATGTGCACATCAGCAATGAGCAGCTCAGCCCTGAGAGCTGGCTTTTCCTGGGGGGGGAAATGATCCCTTCTAACCTCAGCCTGTCTGGGAACAGCTTAATGTAATTTGTAAAGAAAGCAGCACTTTAGGTTGGGATGTCACTGGGAGTGGTCAGGTTGAGAAAAGATATCAAGGCATTCTCTGGCTGAAGGCGCAACTTCACAACCTTCTCTAAAGAAATGCATTTTTGCTACTGAAAGTAGGTGATCATCACACAAGTGTAAATCAGGTTCTTTTGGGAAGTAATGCTGCATTCATCCTGCAAAAACAGTGTGGCATCAGCAGAAAATCAGGACTCTCTACTCTGATCACAATTAATGTGCTCTCTGCTGTGATCAATTTACACTTAATGATGCATTTAGTGGTAATAAAATTGTGCAGATACAAAATATCCTTACCATTGCTTTAATTTGGTACATTTTAGATGTCAAGGAAAGGTGGAGTCATTTTATCTATCATTTTGGGAAAAAAAATCCAAATAGCTGAGGCAGAAATTCATGAGGAAGAAACAGATAATAAGGTTACTGGGAATTACAAAACCTTTCTCTCTGTACCAATCATAAGAGTGCTGAGTTAGGAAAATGACATTTAGAAAGTGGTTCTTATAATTAGAAATGCCCTCCTTACCTCTCTTCAGTAGTATTCCCTCTGAAACTTCTCTCCCACCAGGTAATGCTTTTAGGAAGTCATAATGACGTACAAATAGACCATGCTAAATTAAATTGATTAATACATCATATGACTATTTTCATCTGCTTCAGGCAAGTCCTAATGCACATCTAATCAGCAAAGAAAATCCAAACATCCAAGAGGTCTAAATCCTCAAGGAAGTTATGATAGAAAGCTTATCTTTGAGTAAAGGAAATGTGACACACCAGTTTCTATGGCTTGAAGGTCTTGTTCAATATACTTCTCACTGTAGCATGGGGCCAAACCAAACTTCATCCAACTAATGAACCTACCTGCTGGAATGGTCAGGCAGGAAAGTTTAGACATGAGAATTCATTTCTATTCCTGCACTTTTGTCCATTCTCTTCAGGCCTTTGATTCAGTAGCCCTTGGCTGGGCACGAAAAGCATTTCTGTCATCTTACATTTTCTTAGGCAGGCAATGTAGATGAAGGCACCTAGAAAAGAAATGTGGTCATCAAATACTCTGGATATGAAGAGCTGACTCACTTTTCTCTTCCTGCCCTGGAACACCAAAAGACATTAGGTCACTTTTTGGCAAGAGGAAAAGTGAAATGAAGTACTGAGACAGACTGAAAATATGAGCTTGAACAGGGGCAGGGAGGGTAGGTGCAAATATCTTTCAGCTGTTGCATATTGATTCCCAAGGTTTGAAGTGCATTTTTGCATTTTGCATAAAAGCTTGGAGGGACAGAATGTTTTCAAGCACCGTCAAATTTCAATTGATGAGGAACAGAACAAGAATAGAACCACAAGCCCGTCCCAGTGCTCTTCCACAACTAAACACCATCTCATCTAAAGTGCTGAGGTTGGAAATTTTCTGTTAGTTACTTTTCTTTTACTATTTTCCCTTTTGGATCTCTTTAAGACTTCAATATTCTTGCATTGCTCTTAAGGATTTTCCACTATTTGGTAAAATTCAAAGTACTGAATTGTTAAAAGAAAGTTAAAAGATACCAAAGGCGGTCCATGTTAATCCTGTACTTCTGTCTAGAAAATGAGCAGAACTGTAAGCAGCATGTTTTTATACAAAAGGAATCAGAGTGAGATCTGTCTATGTACACCTCTGTTGTAAAACAGCCAGAAGAGAGAGAATTTCTGCTTAGGAAAGTCACAAAGAAACAGGGCTCATTTTATTTATACATCAATTCAATGCAAGAGTGAGAAAGTGGAGTTTAGTGAGTGAGATGAAAACATGATGTGCAGAGAATCTCTGGAATTTCAGCAGAACCCATTGGGTGGAGCTGACATTCCTCTTGCACAGGACAAATTTTGTTTGTAATTATAATGCACTTTTAATGAGGACATGCAGTGAGTGATAGGACAAGGGGGAATGGCTTTAACTGAAACATGGGAGGTTTAGGTTAGATATTTAGAAGAAATTCTTTCCTCTGAGGGTGATGAGGCAGAGGTTGCCCAGGGAAGCTGTAGATGCCCCATCAACACCTGGAAGTATTCAAAGCAAGGTTGAATTGAGCAGTCTAATCTAATGAGAGATGTCCTTGTCTGTGCCAGGCAGGTTAGAAGTAGATGATGTTTAACATCCCTTTTAACCGAAATCATTATATGATAGTCCAAACAAATCCATTTTCTGTAGAATCTGCAGCATCATAGACTCTAGCACTGCTCTCTTGATTCCTGATTCTTTGCCAAAGGGACAAAGAAAGAGAAAGACAGAAGCAAGTCCATCAAGACCTCTGTACCTAATGAAAGTGCAATCCCTAAATAAATATAAAAAAAAATAAAAAATCAAACAAACAAAAAGGTATAGTCCTCGATTTTGTGATTTTTCCTCAAGGTGACTTCACAAAAGAGTTATAGGAAAATACACAAGTAAGCAAAACAGTTCCATTTGTCCCTAATCCACATCTTCCTCTGTTGTCTGTAATGAAGTTGTCTATGTTCCATGCCTTTCGCAGACAAACAAAGGTTTTCATTTCAAGCTCTCAGGAGTCTGAAGGGAGAGATGAGTTATATTTATTCAGACTCAGTTATGGGTTACTCATGTAACATTTCTGGATGCCTGGAATCACATAAATGGCACATTCATGTCTATTTACAAGTGACTATTTAGAGACCTTATCCTTTTTTCTAACATCTATCTTCTTCCTGAAAAGTTCCCGAAAACATTGTGCCTTCAGACAAAGAGGGGCACATTTCATAGAAATAATTTCATGTATGGGACACCTCAATAAGGTAGGATGCTGACAAATTTAAAAAGTGACTTTTTTTTCTCCCTGTGAGAAATTGCTGGCATCAAGAAATCCAGATACTAAATGGAATAAAAGGATTCCACTCAGGAAACGTTTCAGGTGCTTCCTGCAGACCTAAGGCGATTTCCCCAGGAGATGTCTCAGAGTAGGAGAGCATGTAGGTGGGATTGACTCTGGAAGGGGAGGAAAGGTTCACCCTAAGGAGACACCTCGCTGTCCCTTCACAGCCCCCACTGTCTTTTTGAGATAGTGCTTTCTTTTTACCACTGTTGTCTTCCTTTCCATCTCACAGTACCCTGCTGGTGCTGGCTGTTGTCCAGCATACAGTGACTTTTAGGTGTACTGCAAGATCAGGATCTCCAGGCTTTTTCCCTCTCCTGAAGTAATTAAAGCTCCTTTGTGAGTGAATAAAGACGTCTTGTCACCTCTTTATCATCTCTCCACATCCAGGTGAGCTTCATTGTCCAGTCTCACTTTGAGGAGTTCAATTCATTACAAAATAGAAGGTATAGGCTGAAAATCAAGACCTTTTACTCATTTTTCCCCACAGCAGAATCCCTGTCCTATGCAATCCAGTGACACAGGAGCTAATCCTTTGATTTTTAGAAGTGTTGTGAACATAATAAAAGGCTCTTTTCCTTTTATTCCTATCCTTGAATGAGTTGTGAACAACACTTCAGAAATGTCCATCCCTTCATTAACATTATCTGAGGAAATTAGCTGTGTCTCTTCCCACAGTTCATCAGTAGATGGTGGCAAAGAGTCCTTGCTCATCTGAGTTTCAGACCCCAAGGGCTGCACAAACATGACAATAACCACAACTGATCGGTAATATTTTGCCATTTGCTGCACTCTATATCTTCAAATTCTCTATTCATGTTTGGAGGAACCTGTTGGAACTTTTATTTGCCCTCTCATGTGCAAAGATTTGTGAGATCACAGGGTCGTTTGCTGGCATCATTTCCTTGTTCCAGCTAGCCCTTATCTTCTGAAGACCACCAGACCTTATTTTTATGACTGAATCCAGGGAGTTCACCTGTTTTCAACTGTCTAGGTTCTCATCTTCTTTCCACTAATTTGTGTTTGTTATTATTTACTCTGCACCTGAGTTATTTAACTATGAGGCATATAGGAGAATGATGTATATGAACCCTGTGGCAAACCACAACACTATTGCAAGTTACATTACTCTATAAATAGAAAATAAAATGAAAATTATTGGTCTAGACAGGAAACCATTAAAAAATCTCCTACATGGAAGATCTTACCAGAGAAATAATTATCTTCTGAAATTGCAAGCACTGCACTTGAATTCTCAACATCATCTTGTAACACAGACTGGTATTTCCTTATTACAATTTCATGGTACTCTAAAATCAGTAATCCTAAAACTTTTATTTGGGATTAGAATACAGATTGCATTTTTTCATTGCCAAATTCTATTGCAATTTTGTACCAGCAATGTGCTAATAACTAGACCAAATTAGCATTTTAAGCTTTATTTGTGACAGATCACAGCATGTGTCTGCAGTCTATCCCTTAGCAACACAGCTTGGGAGATACATAAAATTGTGGGTGCCTCTACTGTTGTCAAGAATATCAAGAAAATCTGGTGAAAAACTATGGGGCAAACAATAGTGTTGCTCCTAAAACTAAATCTGTTTCCTAGTTCTACCTTCACTCTGAATTGTAAACTGACATCTGTGTCAAGGAGAAATAGCAAATGCCAATTTTATTTTCGACTTGATGTTATTTTTATATGTTTTCTCAACCACTTGATAGCCATCAAAATGTCCTTCCAATGCAGCAGGGAAGCACAGCTTCCTCAAACACTTAAAACCAGTTTGGGGAGTGAAAGTCAAAGCAATTTTCTCTCACAAAGAAATACAAACAGTGAGAGTAGATCTGTATTGGAATACCCATCCATGCTAATGGCTCCAAACTGCTATTCTTAATTATAACATTTAGATTAATTTTAAACACTTCAGAGGAGGAGAAAAATGTCACTGTGTACAGCTGATAATTGCAGAAAGCTTGACTGCAGAGGGGAAGGCAAGGATGGTATTTAACTTCATGGGTAACGCTAGGAAGTAACACAGAAGATCCAATAAAAGAGAGTGATCCAGGCATGCTTTCAGACACCTGCCCCAGTGGAAAATCTCAAAGTAAAAATTCTGGATGGAGGTCTAAAAGGCTTGGCCTGCTTAGTGTGGATGGGCAGCAGAGAATGGGGGATTTTTATAAAAAAATTAGTTGTAAAAAGGTCAGTGTTTGAGGGTTTGAGGGTTTGGCTTTGTGACCATAAGGATATGCTTCAGTTTATAACTGAAGCAGTGCAGAAACACATGCACAAGACATTTCATGTTCAAAGTCCTTGGTGTTAGATTCTGGGGGAGCACTGGGGCATTAACAACACCACTGTGACCACCAGGGCCAATCAGACTGGTTTTGCCCATCAAGACCCTTCCAATTTCTGCAGAAAGGCGTCTGGCAGGCAGTAAGCTGAACATGAAGCAGTAATGTGTTCTTGCAGCAGCAACAAAAAGCAAGAGATCCTGGGCCACATTTGCAATCCTGTAGCCAGCAGGTCAAGGGAAGAGATCCCCCCACTCAGCATGTGTTAGCCAGATTTGGTCTTCTCAGTTCAAGAGAAACCTTGAAGTACTGGAGGTGGTCCAGTGGAGGGCCACAGAGATGATTAGATGGTTGGAGAACATGACACAGATGGACAAAGGCTGAAAATTAACTTTGTCAAAAAGAAAAAGAAAATTTGGTTTGATACACCTAGAGAAGGAAAGGCTCAGGGACATCTAATCACCATCTTTGACTCCCAAAGACACAGTTGTAAAGATGTGGAGGTGTTCCCTACACAGAAACGTGTGGTGGCAGGACGAGAGGCAGTGGGTAGACGTTGCTTCAGGGAAATTTTATCTGGATATAACAAAAAAAATGCTTCACTGCAAAAGCAGTTAAGCATTGGAATAAATTGTCCAGATAAGTGGGGGAAATATTTATGACTTAGAATAAGAAGGCTCTGGATAATGGAACCTAAAGCACTGCTTGGAAGGTTCATCCATATAATCTCTCCTTTTAAATGAGAGTTTTCTGTTATTCATTTTCTGTCACCGTCCTGTCTTAGGAGAGAGCAGCCTCATGCTCACCTTCCCCTGTGCTCCACCCATGAGTGAAGACCCAAACTGCCTGAGAATTCTTTTGGAAAGAGCTAGGGAGAAAATAGACAAGAAGAAAGTGTCATTTACAGCCTCCAGGCTCTCACCTGACACAGTGGACAAGCCTGTCCTAAGGGATTTGTCCTATCTCTGCTTCCTAAATGTCCTGAAAACTATGCCTTGTCCCCTGCTGTGACCTTCACTGTGGCAGTAGCTGTCAAGTGACAAGCATAACCATCTCTCCAAAACAAATACGAGAATATGTTGAACCATGTAAAATAAACATAATTCCAAACCCATATCTTCCAGCAGCAGCATTACATTGTCTCCTAACATAATGGATTTGTTAGCATCACCTCAGTTTGAGAAGTGCAACAGGAACTGCTAAGGTGAATTATGAGAGGTTAACAATGAAAAGTAAGCATTGTGTGCTGAGCTGATGATTCATGCAGAGCTCTTCAAGAGATGTACATACTAAAAACAGCTGGAAAACATCAGACAACATAAAAAAATCCATCATCAATGTCTCTTAACCTCTGATGCTGTAAATAGACCTGGAAATTTAGTGCTGATTATATCTTGCTTTAGAGGCTGTGGCAGAAAACATGGCACCACAACAGTTACAGTGTAGCTTTTGATTTATCTCGCTGACAACCATCAGCCCCTTCAATGCCTCGCTGACAAAGAGGCACAGAAGAGGACAGACATGCAAAGTGGAATGCAACTGATTTATGTGAAGTGGGAAAGAACTCTGCATGCGTAGTCATATCCCCGTGCTGGCTGATACACACTTCTCTCTAATGATTTCTGTGCCTGATTTATAAGGTATCCAGCAGGTTTCTGATCTGTCAGCAGCTTCAGTGCTGCCTTAGCTTTAAAAACACACACATGTCCCTGGAAGTTGACCCAGGAAGCTCATATGAGAATTGGAGATGAACAGAAAGCACATTCCTTGTGCTTTGTTGCCTTACAAGTCTCTTCTCCACATATTACACCATGAATTGGAACAACTCCTTCCCCTACTCCAAGAGCCCTCAAAACAAAATACAAGAGCACCCAAACCCCAGCCCATTAAATGTACGTTTAATACTCAACATTTTCTTTTCCTACCCCAAGCTTATTCCCTTTCCGTCATCCTGTGCTGCCATCTGTCCTGCATTTGGTGGATGGCCACTTCCACTATAGAACAAGCAAAAACATTTGCTGTGAGATAATAGAGTATTTCCATACTATCATGTTCACTACCTATGACCAAGGAAGCCCTTTCAGACATTGCAAAAAAGGGGATAAATTTCAATCAGATAAAAAACTCCACTGAAGCCTATCCATGAGTCTGCTGACCCACTACTGAAACCAGGACTCTCCAGGACTTGGCTATTATAACCTAAATCTAGTCTCTATCAGCTGGCAGATGTGCTGTCTCAGCTCCTCTCCTCTCTGTTATCTTCAAATGTAAAGAAGACATCAGGGTTTTGGGTATCACATTTTATTTCAGATCCCTTTTCTTCTTCTCTTCAACCCATGAACATTAGCCTGCAACTGACATTCAACAAAAACATTACTTGTTATATGTGCAATACTCATGCTACATAAAGTTAGTCAAATGAGATTACAGAAGTATGAAATCAGCCAAATTGGCAACCAGGAAACATGAGAACTAAGGAATATATTA
This sequence comes from Certhia americana, assembly GCA_018697195.1. NCBI lineage: Eukaryota > Metazoa > Chordata > Aves > Passeriformes > Certhiidae > Certhia > Certhia americana. The sequence continues at coordinate 146,367,412 of CM031858.1, read as the reverse complement.
GTCAAGTGCATGGTCAAACTTGCCCATTTGATCAAACCAGAATGGGATAGGTAAAGAACACATGGAGGTGCCAGGAGCTCCTTGCTTACTGCTTGCCCTGAAGCTCTTGCATGGAGGGTGATTCCTCTCTGCCTCCCATGCTGCTGAATCATTCACCCCCATGCAACACAGCTTGGCATTATTTGGGTTACAGGCTTTGTTGGAGGTCCCAAAGGAGGCTGGAAACCATTACATTAGTTATGCATGTTAAGACTTGATTTGGCACAGCAATGAACAGTTTACTGTGTAAACAGAATATGTGAAATATAGTATTATCACTTTTATTGATAGATAGGGATAACAGGCACAAAGTTTTGATTTACTGACAGACGGGTACTGTTCCTGCCTGTATCCCATATGCAGATCCCTGAAAGTCAATTGTCCATCTTAATCTACTGCCTTAATCACCATCTGCTCAGAGCAGGGTAGGGGACACTCAGTCTCACTTTTTACAAGTGTAAAGCTGCCCATGTGTTTGTGTTCTTTTTGAACAAAACCATTACTCCATTTTAGTCTCACTTCAGGACCAATGACTTAGATTTTCTAGGATTGACTGTTAGTTTTCATTCTCATCTGAAGCCTCATTTTGAAAGAAAAAGGAAAAAAAAACTATTTAGGCACACCAAAAAGTTTTAAGTTTTTTTAAACTGAATGTGAAAAAATATTAACTCAGCACAACTGAACATTGCTATTCACTTCAAAAAAATGCAATCCTGCATCTCGGCAGCTGATGCTCAGCAGAGCTTGTTAATGAGGCTGGTCAGCATCCCTCAAGACTACTTTTAATTTTACATAACCTCTCCCTAATGGAACCGCTGTCATTTCAGACTAAACTGGGGACTTCATAGAGCATAACTGTACAGAAGTCCAAAGGTACAGGCCTGGATGTCCCACCAGGCTCCAGTTCAGCAGCATCCACAGGGGATCAGAGCTAGAGACTGGTCCCATTTACAGCCTTCTGAGTGTACATAGGTCTGGATTTTCATCAAAGCACCCACTTTAGCACTTTGCCAGATCTGCCAAGTTCCTGATAGGAGCTGGGATGGGACCTGGGCATGCACTATCTCCTCCACAATGAACAGTGCCATAGCAAGCAGGGGGACAAATCATCCTTTCTATTCAACCCAATGAAAGAAGTATGCAGATTTACAAAAAGCTGTGCCTGACAAAGTGTGAAAGCAAACATAAATTGCACTTAACTTGCACTTAATTTCTTTTGTACTTGTAATTCAGAGGTGGGGCAAGAATTCCTGGAACTGATGCATTCCAGTGCAAACAGAAGCAGAATCTGCCTGTTCCTGTCTGCAGCTGACTGGGTGGTTGTGCTTTCTTTGCACCGCAAAATGACTGCATAAATCCACATTTTCATGGAAAGCTGAGACACCAAGTTCAGCTGCTACACACTTGCTTGCCAAAGCACAGGCAGCCTCCTGCTAAGTAATCTTTCCCAGGTAGCAGAATTTTTATGGTTCTTTAATGCTTCATCAGGTGTTAATCATAACGTTTTACTGTCTGAATAACAAGCTTATCTCCCTCAAGGAAGCTTTGGTTCACATCCAAAATTCTATTCACAGAGTAGACAATATACTTTGATAGCAGTGACCACACTTCACCCTGTGCCCAGTGAATTTCCAGGCTCATGAATTGAAAAAGAACATTTGTTAGTTGCTGCCTTTGTTATTAAAGAAGTACCTACAATTTATTTGCCAGGATACTGATGCTGAAAAAATCAGTGATTCCAGAAAGGAATAGTCTATTTTTCCTCCTTGCTCATGTGTAAAAATGTAGCTTGATTAAAGTTAGAGGACAGAGGGTGTGTGCAGGTGAAAATCAGCACCTCACTCATGTGATCAAGAACTGGACCAAAGCAGAAAGCTCTATATTCACAGTATCATGGGCAAATTTGTCTTTTCTCTATTCCATAAAAATGGGGACAGAGTTCGTTCTCTCCCACCACATGATGGAATCTGAGCTGCCTCAAGTCCAGGTTCTCTGTCAATATTTTCAAGACATCTAAGTGATCTAGAAACCTTCATGCTAGAAGAAAACCTTAATTCTAGAAACCTTCTAGAAAACTTCATTTTCAGATTGGTTTCCTGAACACCTGTCTTTCAAGTGCTTGCACTTTCTGAAAATGGGACTGAGGCTCCTAAATCATAGAGTTGGTTCTAAAAGCTTTGCTCCCTCTCTGTCTTCCTTGCATGACACTCATCTGGTAAAGCACCATTCCTTGACGTGTTCCTCTCACAGGTTTTGAGTGGTCACTGGAAAAGCAGTTTTGCACTGTACAGGGTCATAATGAGTTATTCTGCCCAGAAGTCTTTAAGTTTATTCTTGTCTTTGTTTTTAACCTGTAAAATAAACATAACCTCATATTGGTATGCTTTAGTCAATGTTCTTTGGACAAGAAACAAGCATCCTTTTCATCCTTCCTATGGCAATGTTTAGCTGTTATTTTTATTATTTGATCTCAGAATATTTTATGAAGGAAAATATACAGTGTGTGCATAGCCCTGACATCATTGCAACATCATCTTTATGGATTTGAGTTCAAAGTCTCACTGTTAATATGCTCTTTTCACACATGGATCATGCTTCAGCAGACAAGTGCAGATGCCAAGATGTTCATCTCGTGACTGTGGGGTCTGTGTGGTCCAAGGAGAAATCATGACAAAGTTTGGAAGATGTTGCTGCTGAGTACATGGGATGGCTGCTCCAAGACTGAACCTCCCAAAGCCACAGAGAGCTCCTGGCTGAATGTCTGCAAGTCCCAGAGGTGCTTCAAGGTTTCTGAAAGTAACCCCAAACTTGGACTGCACTATCCATGCCAGGAGCATGGCTCCTCCCTGAGAGACAGACTGAGCCATTGCTATTAACAATTTCCTGCTGCATTTTTCCATATGCACTGGTAGGAAAAAAATCCTTCATCTTGTGAAAGGTGGATGAGAAATGTGATGAGAACAGAGTGAACTCATTCTGACCCTAACTCATTCAGCACCTGCTAAGCTGACTTTCCTTTATGGAAAAGTCATGTGAAGCACAAGGCTGGACTCACAGCTGTGCAGATGGAGGTGTGTGGGGTGGTGTGTCTCTGCCAAACTCAGAGGGGAGGCTGGAGGGCTCTGGGGCTCAGAGAAACAGTGTCCAGCAGCCTTGACATTTTGAGGCACAACACACTTCTCTCAAGTCGTTTAGCTGATACACAGGACACCACAGATTAGGATGTTCAGGAGCTGCCGTTCTGGGCCAGGTGACACACTGGGACCATTCTGTTGTTCTACATGGACATTTAGAAAAAAGCCTAGAGAAGCATAAGTTTTCTAGTTTAACCAGTTTAATATAATTCACGTCAGTTCTGCAGCAACATTAGCTGCTGGCCCTGTGTTAGCAGGGTTTTTACCTGGAGAACTAAGCTCACTGCAGTCCTTCAGATATTTTGCAAGTGACTTGCCAAATATCTGATCTCATCCAAGGCATTTGTACAAGGTACACCCTGAAACTGAGCTTGAATCCAGGGCTCCCAGCCAGAGGGTCTTGAGAGATTTCAGGGCTTGAAGAGAACCTGATCCTGTCACGCAGGCAGGATGAGCTAGGCTACAGGAGACCAAAGAGTCTGTTTATATTTTTACCTCAGTTTTTCTTGCCAAAGTGATTTCTTTTTTTCTTTCTGCTTATATTGTTCTGACAGAAACTGGATAGCTGCAGCCCATCAACTTTTACAATTGTTTTTTTTTCTTTCAGCCACAGTCACGTATTAAGAAATGTGTTTTTTCATGGATGCCTCCCCTGTTGTTATGCTGTCTACCTTCCCATCTGTTAACAATCTCAAATCATTGCAGTGGCAGCAAAGTCATGGGAACAGCTGCCTTTCGAAATCCACAAAGTCCCATCATTACTCTGCACTTAGTCTTGGCTAAAGAGCTTACCTGGCTATGCTACAGGTCACTTCCAAGGGCAAAACTTTAAAAAAAAAAAAGAAAAATATCTTTTTTATCTGTGGCAAATAAAACAACAAAAAACCCCCGCAGTTTTCTTATCACCCTCACCTTCCCCGGCTGCTCTCTCTTAAATTTCTGTTACTTCTCATTTGTGGACCTTTATTAATGTTTGTTTTGTCTGTGCAATTGCAGGAGTGCTGCCATATGGTTCAGTCTTCTAAGGTCCTCTACACCACCAGCCATGCAGAAGCTTTGTAGCAGAAGAGCACAGAAGTCTTTCTATCAGCAAAGGTGGCTGTCTTGCCTAGCAGCTGTTGGCTAAAGGTACAGGTGACCTGGCAAGAAATTAATTATAAAAGTTATCTTACTATTCCAAGGTATAATAAGGGAAGTAAACAGAGAAAAAATAATAAAAAATTTTGACTTTTAAAAATATATATTTTAGAGATTTGTTGGTTCTCTTTTTTCTTTTTTCTTTCTTTTCTTTTCTTTTCTTTTCTTTTCTTTTCTTTTCTTTTCTTTTCTTTTCTTTTCTTTTCTTTTCTTTTCTTTTCTCTTTTCTCAATATAATTCATAACAGTTTATGAATGCTCAATAACTTTGTCCTTCATTAACTTGTTTAGTGTTTCCCCTCATCTTTGGATACCTTGTCACCTGCTATATCCTGCAGAAGGATGTTCACAGATTAACTACATGCAATATGATGAAAAAAACCTGTTTCTTCTCAGTCTCCTTCCCTTCTGTGTAAATGGGTGTCCATAGTTCTTTTACTGGAGAGGTTGTAAACTATTTATCCCAACAAATATTTCCATGCCAAAACCCTCTTTTCCCTACATTGTCTCTTGTCTGGACTGAAGGATTCTTTAGTCTCTCCTGGTAACAGAATCACTTTCTCACATCAATTGTGCCTGAGATTCTTCACTGAATTTTTTCAAACCTTGCATAAATCCTGTGGGATGGGAATACTACAACTGTACAAATCATGTAAAGTGTGGGCAAGATATGGATTTACTCAGTAGCATAGTAGTGCTCTTCCCTTCCTCCTCCAGCCCTTTTGGGAGTGGGACCAAGGAATTGTTATAAAAATCTCCACTCTCTCCATCATGACATGGACCATAACAGGATGATTAACCTTAACATAGTAGCCCATATGTGACAAAAAATGACAAATTTCTAAGCGCCAGGATTGCTGCATTTTTTACACAGCTTCTTCCAAGTGCTCTCCTAGGGCTGAATTAAGGCTGCTGAGATAACTAAAACATGCAATTCTGTTTCTAAACTGTGTTTATTTTAGGTTTAATTATGCCTCTGCATTCTCTTATTTTCAAAACTTTTTTATTAGGTGAAATAACAATTCTGCAATTCTCCCAGAATATCTGCAGTTATTAAAGTGCTCTCCCAAAATGTAATTTTAATTTAATGTAATTTTTCAATGTAGAAACCTCCTTTGGTTTTAATAGTTAAACCCTTACACATGAGCAGTATAAAGAGATACTTTAGAAAACAAAACCTCAGACAAATTTTCTCTTAGGTGCCGCAATAAACGAAACATTGCCATACAAATAATCCAAATTCTCAAAGGTATGGGATACTGCCTTTGCATTTTTGTGAGTTTAGGCTTAACCTTGGAGATACTGGATTTGCAGATTTGCTCAGGCTGAGTCACTGTACTCTGGAAAAGCTGATGCAGATCTGTTTTCCTCTTAAAACCAGTTCCGATCAATTTTCTCTGACTCCTGCTCAATGTGAAACTTGTCAAAACAGCAGATAAAATACAGACTCCTCTCTATCTTCCCTCTGGAATGTGATCACATTGACATTTCTATCCCCCTCCTATTAGTCTCTTCCTCTTTCCCTCCATGGTACCTTTATCTTCTCAATATCTCTGGAGATTCCTCTTCCTTGGCTTTCCTGAATAGGCACGTTGAGAATGGGATTTGGTGTGAAATGTGTTGTGATTTTCTAATGGGATTAATGGCCAGGTTTTGACCTTTTTGTCTGGTTTTAAACATTTCTTCCTTAGCAGAAATTTACTTCCTCCTGCAAGATACCCTCACATAAAGTGGTGTTTGTTCAAACTGCCAGTCTCCTTGCTCTCAGAGAGAATCTGACCACCTCTGCCCTTAGAAAAGTTGTCATTTGCCAAAAATGCTGCTGGCCTTCTTCAGAGGAAACATTATATGGTTGAATAAACTGTTATTATAATCATTATATCACTTTTTATTATACACATTTAGAAAGGGAAAAAATTTCCCCAGGAAGTTTAGTTTTCATTTTCTAAAAGATTGTATTTTGAAACTAAAATGTCACAGTTGTCTCTTATGCCAATAGCTTTTTAAGTCTATTTTCATGTGTATATATTTGTACATATCAGAATCATTGAAAGGTTTGAGTAGGAAGGTACTTTAAAGAACATCTGGTTCCAAACCCCCTGCCATGATCAGGCACACCTTTCACAAGACCAGGCTGCTGAAGGCCCTGTCCAACCAAGGGAATTAATTTTTGTGCTCTGAGACCTTTGTGTGAATTGTTGTGAAAGACTTGAATTTTTCATTCAAGATTGCTATTGAATTAAAGGAATTATTAAAAGAATTAAAGGAATTAAAGGAATGTGCAATCTTTGGATATTTGCAGAGATTTTCACTTTATCTGGTACAGCTTGTATGAATTTATGTTCTTCTGGGCAACTAGAAGGCAATGTGCAGGTTTTTACAGTTTTCAGCTTACAGGACTGTGGTGAGAAGACAAAGGAAAATTCTGTTTTTCATGATATTTAATAGGCAGTCCAACATAGATTAAACATTCCTTTCCTCTCACATGCTGCTTTGTTCATATTTCAAGTTAAATTCCATTTTACTGAACTATACTACTGAATCCAGCAGGACTAGTCAAGAATTTTCCTTTGGCTATGTCTAGTCCACAAGTCTCTGGAGGCACAGACATTTATAAAAGCAAATAATTTCCTTGGTCTGCTGCATTTTGATACACAGATTCTGACATTTGTGCAACCCCATTACAAATCATCTGTTTTCCTTACACACAGGTAATTAGTTTTCACCCTAACTACTGGGAAATCCACACAAAATTTTATTGTAATTTCTCTCAAGGAGATGTGGGACTTCAGCAAAAGTCACCTTTTCCGCTCCTTGTGGTGGCATTACAATGCAAAAAAGGAGAAGCATAACTGACTGTAGGAGCCAGCACAACACTGAGAGCCCCTGTGGTAACATCTCAACATCCTTTCCATGCATCAAATTTAGGTTCACTATTTTTCAGTGAACACATAAAGGTTGTCCTTCCCATTATCTGTCCCCTGGTAAGCTAAGATGGGACTTATGTAGCCTAATTTTATCTTTCTAAAATCAAATTTTGTAATCTAGGTTAATCTATTTTTGTCCAGATTCACTTCCAAGTCAATGGGTAACAAGACCAGCTGAAAGCCTAAATTCACTGCACCTCAAGGCTGGTGCCTGGTAAGAGGGTAATTGGACCTCTCTTTGTAGTCTCTTCTTTATCATTAACTATGGAGGGACCTGGACAACTAACCCACACTTTTGCAAATTCTAGAGGATCAATGAGGGTGTCTGCAACTGTAAGCAAAATTTGCATTTGACTTGGAAACAGCCTCAAGTTTGCTCAATATGTGCAGAAAACCCAAGGTTTTTGTGTCCTTCCATGAAGTTTTACAATACTACTAATATCAGAAAGATTGTGGGATGCTGAAAAAAAAGGGTGGTGGAAGGGGAATTTTAAAAAATACCCATTTAACAAAAGAACATGTATTTATATCACATCTTTGAAGCTCTCCTCCCGTCCTCAGGAGAATTTGGTCTAAAACTCTAAATCTGCAAATGCAAAACAAGCTCACTTAGCTTTACAGACCAGACTCCTGAGTCACTGGACAAAAATATCCCTTCTCTTCCTCTCCTGCAATTCAGAGGAATCAATAAGGTCAGGCAGATGCATCAACATCGAGCACTTGAACAAGTGTTCTGCAAGACTGGGTATAAGCAAAGAAAGAAAAATCAAGGTGCAGGTCCCAGTGAGACAGCCCAAGCAGAAGAACATTAAATCAGGAGAAAGAGTGACTGAGTTTTGCTCTGCCCCCAGGGTGTTTGGGGTCACAGGAGAGCTCAGGATAGCTGCTGCTCTGGATGGATAACACATAGCTCCTGTATTACCTCTGTCAGCAGCATGGAGCTGTCTCAGAAATCCAAGACATTTTCTCCAGAGGCACTCAAGCTAAAGTAGCTGTATGTCCTGTGTGCCATGGTTTAGAGTCCTTTGCAGGATTATGAAGCTGCTGTTCTGACATACCTGTCTGGCCAGAAGAGGTGGATCAGGTGGCTGAGTTTGTGGGATGAAAGAAAAGAGTGCTTCTCTGGAGACATCTGGAAGAGTAGGCTAGAAGTACTCTGGGAACAAAATGGAAGAACAACATTTATCCTTGTTGATGGACTTGATCCCCCTTTTCTGTTGTTTTTCAAATGAGATTTCTGCTGGATAAAAAAAGTGCAAAACTAAGGAAGGAAAATTTGTATTCCCATATAAAGCTATCTCTCCACTGCAAATCCTTGAAAGATTTTGATTCAGATGCTGCTTCAGAAGTAGCCAGGGATGCCATAAACCAGGACATGGCTCATGTTTGTGAGTCCATTGTCTTGGTTTGGAAAGATAGGGGTGTCTGCTAGGAACCAAAAAAAAAAAATGGAAACTCCCCCTGGGGTTATATTTCCAAAATTGAAGGGGAGGTCTCAGGCAATGATAATGAGGGTAGGAATAACAGTTCTTTACTAGTTAGTCTAACAAGGTAAATTAACAATAACAACTACCATATTGACAACAAACAGAACTAGAGAAGAAAAAGGGAAAAAACAACAACACAGTTACAGTTTTTCCTCTGGTAACCCCCCACCCCCCTCAGTACTGTCACAAGCTAATAGAGCTAGCAGCAGCTCTAGGAGGATGAGATGATTCCGAGGGTTCACAGTGGCTGGAGCTGTTGGAAAGTGTCCCGGCTGGCAGGGGCTGCAGAAACACAGCGTGGGGAGACCTCGAGCAGAACTGAAGAAACCGTGGGTGCAGGGCAGGGAGGAAACGGGTTCCCAAAATCCCGGGGGACACACAAAGAGACGATGTTCCCACGGAGTCCCAGGTGAAGGGAATGGTGAGAGCTCTCTGCCTCGCAGAGATGAGCAGCCCTGGCAGCTTTCCCGCTTTCCCGAGAGCAGAAAACTGCCCAGGGCGAAGTGAAGATGGTGCCTCCCTGTCTCTGCCCTTGATGCTTCTTTTGTTTGGTTCCAAGCACCCATAAATACCGAGAAGCACCCAGCCATTAGCTTCTTAGCAACTTCTGGGAAAAAATTCTGTAAGAAAATAACCCAACCCCCCAACATCCAGACACACCACTTCCAAATGCTTTGTGTGCATGTGTGTGAACAAGCTTGACTTAAACCACCCAAACCCAAGTCTTTGGTCACATAAAAGTGTATTTTCTGTCAGAGCAAATGGGGCCTAGATAGAAAATGAGGTTTTCTGCACAGGCGTGGTGGTGTTCAGTCTGCTACAAATATAACGGATGAACCCGTACTTTTAAACTTTTTAATAATCTTCCTTGCTCAATTTGTTAAATCTTAGATGTCTGCTTCTGCTAGTTAGGACCATGAAAGACACTGTATCAGATTAAAAAACAAAGAAGTTCCATTTTCTCCACCATCCTGCTTCCAACAGCTGCTTGCAGTAGATATCTATAGAGAATATAAGAAAAGGTCATAGGGGCACTGAAACAAGAGGGTGACTCTTTTCTCATGATACTCCCCCAAACTCAGTTCATCCCAGTGGGAATTAATAGAGATCAGGGGTTTGGTAACAGCTCTAAACAGATGAGACATAGTTAATTAGACTACATTTTAACTAAAGTACGCTAAGATTTCCTAAGCAGAATGTCCTAATTTTCAGGTCTTAAATTAAAGTTTCAGGTCTTAAATTAAATTAAGTTTCTTGTTTTGGTTCATTGTTTTTTTGGGGTTTTGGGTTTTTTGGTTTTTGTTGGTTTGTTGTTGTTGTTGTTGTTGTTGTTGTTTGTTTTTGGGGTTTTGGGGGTTTTTTTCATGTATTTCACATTTTCCTTTCAATATCTCAACTGCAGTGGTAGTTATTGATTCAGAAACTGACAGTCCATTAGAGTCTGAGTAGTAATGATGGAACAGTACAAACTTTTTTTATTTGTTGAAAATATAATATCATTTAATATGTTTTCAAGAACTTATTTAGGAATAATATAGAGCTACTTAAAAATTAAAATAAAGCTACTATTCAATCTAAACACATCATCTAAAGGGGTTTTAAAATTAATTTTAGAGAAATCATTTCCACAAGAAAAAAAGTCTCACCGTTAGCGTTTGTCACAAAGAGGCAAAGCCTTTCTCTTCACATTAAAATGAAACAGCCACATTTAACAAACAATTCAATCTGAAAAATTGCTTTGATTTTTTTTTTTCCAGAGAACAAATGGAATTTAAATCTTCTAAACTTACTTTGACCTGGACGGGGTTGAAATGAAAGCTTTTTCTTCATGTTAAAAAAATAAACAAAATCCTGAGTACTAGCAACAGTGAGAACACAGTAACATACCTGGCCATATCTGACATCTGAATACATAAATTCATTCTGAATCATGTCAATTAAAGTACAGAATAATTTTAAATCAGCTCATGAGAGAATCACATACATGACAATCCATAATATGTTGGTAAAATACTTTCCTGGTTGGAAAAAACATTTTTTTTCTAAGCAGCTCTTTTAAGACCATTTTGCAGGCAGAGTCTAATGTAAATAACTATTTTGTCTAGTTGAGCTAGTTGTCTTCAGATGCCCTATACAAGAAAACAGATCACAAAAATTAATATTTTTTTCTTGGTACTTCTGGTTGGCATTTAACACATCATTGAACCTGATGGTTTGCTCTGAAGTGCTTTGCTGCTCTTATGGAGGCTATTGCTAAAGAATGCTTAGTATTTTTGGAAAAGAAAATTCTGTATCTCCCCAGAGAGTGACTCTGTGAGCTCATCTATAGAATTATTGTTTTAGCAACCACTACAGGTAATTGGAACCAGACTGTCTTGGGCCTGTGAGTGATGCACAATTTATAGTTCATCTTATGTCTTGTTAAAGGCTTGGAGTTTATGAACTTTCTTGGTTTTATCCAGCAGTAGAATTCCAGTGTTTCAAATCACAACATCCATAGGTTTGTGGGAAGGAGATGAGGACACAAATACTGCAATAATAATATTGATGGAGAAAAAAACAGGTCATGAACAGAGACACAGGGAAAAAATGGGTTTGGGGATATTGTGTACATAGAGTATTAGTGTTGAGATGAGGATGATGAGGTTGAAGGAGAGGAATATAGTAGCGAGGATTTTTATAGGGAGAGCAAAAGGAGAAATGCATAGGCTAATACTTCAATAGTGTTCTTACAACACAGTAAATTAATTCATGGCAAGTAATATACTCATTTCAGAGGGCAGGTTTGCTTGTTTGCTACATTATGGTTTTGTAATTGTGTCTGCATTTAGATACTCCTCAGCCATTGGAAACAGATCATTCTACCCTGCAATTACAAATATTGATTTACAATGACATGTATCTCTTGCAAAGTGTTTCAGTAACATCTGCAAAAGCAGATGATGCAGAAGCATTAATCTCTCAATCTCTCCGATTAAAAAAAATAAAAATAAAAATGGGGTTTTGCCCTGTAATGGCATGAAGGAACATAACTGTGATGAGTATTTCAAAGAAAGGATTATATTCCTAAATTCCCTATGTTGTGGCTGAAGGCATGCAGATAAAAATTATGGAACACTACAAACACAAAAGCACCTGATTTTGGTATAGTCCTGGTTTAGCCTGATTGGACAATTTTATAATATTGACAGATGATTAAACCAATGAAAAGAGATAATGCACCTTTGTGAAAACACATTTTTTGGTGAGAGTCAAGAAATCTGTGTCTTCTAATTTCTGGTGGTGTGAGGTAGGAGGCTCAGCCCAGCTTCTCTCCATGGTCGGGCTGAGGTTCCCCCTGCTCTCCCCTGGCACCTCTGGCAGGAAAAGGGGAAGGAGAGGCAATGGGGGGAAGTCTCAGACCAGTCCTGGCTGCTGAGATTTGCTAATCCAGGACTGCCCACACAGCAAACTGGGGGCTGAGCCAGGCCTGGCAGCTGCTGGGCAGGGCAAGGGGGAACAATCAGTCCTGGTGTGTTACAGCTAAGGCTTGAATAGGCTGAAAAAAAAAATCCTGTCCTCCCTCTCTCAGCACAGCTGGAATTGAAGGCAGCAGCAGGCCTTGAGATCCTGGCCCAGCTCCAGGACAACTGCAATGCATCAGGTGACTGCCTGGTACCAGCTGCAGCCTGGGTTAACTTTTTTCCTAACCAGATGAAACTTCCAAAGCATGTATCTTGCCCAGTGAGAGAAAGAAGAGACTAGATCAAATGTAAAAAGACACAGCATGAGACCCAATGTCAGAGAAAGTGAGAGAAGAATCCTAAATTGAAAGGAAGATTGAAGGAGTGGCCTAGTTAGTTTGGACTTCTCTTGTAAGGCAATAGAGAATGGACTTAAATACCCTGTAACCTATGGAATGTTTTTTAGGGGGTATGCAAAGTTCTATTCGTAGCTGTGAGTTGATGTAATTGTGATCTCCTGGAGAAATTGAACAGAGGAAGACTGAGAGAGATGACACCCTCTGCCCAATGAGAGAAGATAACCTCTGTTTCTTGAGATGAAGATGAGATAGATGAAGAGAACTCTAGTTTCATACTAGGAAAAGCCACAATGGCAAATTTCCTTCCCAGGGCTGCCATTTGTGAAGTGTGAGAGCAAGAGAACTGGTATCTTGTGGAAAATCTCTGTGGTATCCTTTCTTCTTGATGATTTGAGAAATGATTTCTTTTAAGGGTGATAAATGACTGAGAATCCCAAGTTTTGCCTTTTTATATTGAAGTAATAAAGTGAATAGTTGGTGGGGGAAGGAGAAATGTTTTGAATATTCCATTCTGATTCTTTTCTTCAATCTGATTCTTGTGGGGTTTTTTTTTTTTTTTTTTTTTTTTGTTTGGTTGGTTTTTTTTCCTTTTAGTGTTAGATAATGAAGTTTTACTCCTTTTAAGCTTAAGCCTTCTTTGCTCTTGATTGGGAAATTTCAAATTGGCAAACCCAAACACAACATTGGTGTTTCTGCCTGGTCTCAAACTGATACCATGAGAGTATATTAAGCAAATAGAAATAACAGCATCCAAACTGCATATCCTGATTTTGTTTCAAAATGTACCCCAAAGTATAATTAAAGTAAAACTAGTGGAAGCTACAAGCAAGACTAAATTTGAAACACTACATAAGCTGGATGAAGTTTATTAGCAAATTTATCAGTGCTCATGGCCTGAATTCAAGTCTGCAGACAAAACTGAAGTCAGCTGTACTTTGCATTCTGTATTCTTTCACTTTGCATGTCTCATATACATCCCTCTATTTTTCCTATAAAAAACCCTTCACCAAATGGCTTCAAAACAGCATCCAAAAATAAAATATCTGACTTCCGTAGTACTGAAAGAATTATTAAACAACAATCTAAAACTGGAAAACTGGGAAAAGAAAATAGTGTGAGACCTCATCCCCCTCTAACTCATTATTCAATGTCTCTTCTTTTTTGACATAGGTGAAATATCCCCCACTACTTTCCAGCATTTCTTACATCTTTCAAAAGCAACTGACAGGCTCTGTTTAATACATTTTAAAAAGCCACAAAGGTTTTTTAGTGATACAAGAATAAATAATAAAAAGTCCAAAAAGAATGTAAAAAGAAAAAACTGCTATGCAAAATAACCATACAATAAGCTGGGAATCTTCCTACACCATTGCTTTATTTCACTTTGTGCTGGGAATCTTCCTACACCATTGCTTTATTTCACTTTGTGACTTGGACATCAAGAAATAATATAAACTATTTAGACTCCACTGACCTTTCCAAAGGGATGGATATTGATTATATCCTGGAAACTCCTCCATGTGGGATACCCCAAGTAAATGAGGAAATACCAAAGGCCAGATAATGTATAGGACTATCTGTGGAATGTAATTTTCTGATGGCAGAGCTCAGCAGGAAGACTCAGAGTACATTGTAATGTCCTGGATGCCAACACAAAGGACTTGATTCAGCTCATCACTCACAGGCATCTGAATCTGTCCTTATCTGAATGGACTAAATCTCTATGACCTGTGCTTGTAATGGAGGCTTGGACACACAGGTAAACATTTAAATTCCTATTTATTCATTTGAAATTGACTCTTACTTTAGGTTTGGCCATACAAACACCATTTCAAGTTATTAACTTTTATACCTTAGCTCAAATCTTCTTGGTTGGCTTCACATTGGCTTAATGCCACCCATAAAACATCCTTATGAGGTGTCATGAAAATAAATATTTTTAATATTGTGAACTTTAATGCTAATAGAGCCTTTACAGTTAAAAAATTATTGACTGCAATTTTAGAAAACACAAAGCAGCACCTTCTGCACAATGAAGTACTTGGTAACCACAGGACTAGGCAGCTCTGCTAATTAGAGTCAAAATCTTTCTGGCCCCATGTCTGAATAGTTTTGTGCCTTATGGTCTTGAGCTAGATTTACATATCAAGTAGCAAAAATCTGCAATTTTCACAAGTTTATATGCCTCATTCTCTTTTTATGCTCTTCATCGGGCTCACTGCCTGAGCTTACAGGGTCTGTGTGTTGGAAATCATGGCTTCTCTTCTATGTTTTTTCTGAACCCAGCATGAAAGAAAGCCTGCAAAAACTTGCATTACCATTGCACCTAAAATACCTGCAATCAAAACAATACTGTGGTAGACAGGTATAACTTTTGAAATCAAGCATAAAAACATATTCAGTTGTAGTAACTGCAGAGGGGTGAAAGATGCTGTGTCTTCAAGTTTTATATTGGCCTATAGGAAATTAAGAAGAAATCCTTTGCTGTGAGGATGGGGAGGCACTGGAACCAATTGCCCTCAGAAGATGCCCCAGGCCCTGACAGTGTTCAAGGCTGGGCTGTTTGAGTCTTTTACCAACCTGGTCTAGTGGAAGGTGTCCCCAATGGCAGGGGAGTTGGAACTGGATGGTTTTTCAGGTCCCTTCCAACCAAAACCATTCCATGATTCTGTGGTGTGCACTAATGTTGGTACATCCTGAACTCATAGCACATGATCAGCCAGTGGCAGTGGTTCTACCAGAAGGAGCCATCCAGCTGGGCTGAAAAGTTGTTGGAAATTGCCCTGGTTTGAGACTGTCAGCTCCCTGCTTTTGCTGTGGCTGCTGTGATCAAATCTGCCAAGACTTCCACTGCCTTTGTAACCTCGGTAAATGGGACAGATGGATGGCAAAGTAATCATTGTCTCTGTGGCAGCTTATCTAATTAAACATTTAGACAGAGAAAGGTATAATTGCAGGATAATCTATCTGCTTTCATTGTGTGCTTTCCCTTAAGACACTCCCGTATTTCTGACAGAGAAAATAAACTCTGACAGATGTTTACTTTCAAAGTAAAAAAGATAGGGGAGTTCTGTTAACACAGACCGTATTCAATAGCGAAGCTATTTCTTCACTGCACTCGATGCCAGCATGCTTTGTAGAACAAAGATTTTGGTACTGAGTAAAATTTGATTTACATGCCTGAGGGAATAATAAAAGAAACCTATTATGGAATGAAATGGGCTGTAATCACATTGAGAGGATAGAGATTGTTCCTTGGGTGAAGAGGGGCAAGGGTACTGCCTAGTAAATGGCCTATTAAAGAAGAAAGCACAGTGTTATCCAAAATACAACACCCACCAAAGTTTGAGGAATGATGTGTAACTGCTGCACAGCACCTCCATCGCTTGCAGGTGGAGATGATGTGCACTGAGTGTGCAACACGGGGCCACAGGCAGGGAGGCACAGCTGGACATGGAACACCAGGACTGAACAACAAAGCCTTCCTGCCCTTCTCACTGCATAATGCCTTAGCTAATGTTAACTCTGACCATGCAGAGGGTCAGAATCCAAGTCTAGGATGGGGCCATTCTCCCCACAGCACACAGGGTTTGTGAAGCAGGGCTTGGCTGCTGCTCCTCTGGCCAGGAGCCAGCCTCAGCTGCTGCTGGGCTCAACACAAGCCAGGCAGGGAATGATTTCAATTACTGGAGGAACAGCTGCTGCTCCAGAAGACGTGGATGAAGCCAATCCCTTCTCCAAGAGCTACTTGAACTGAGTGAAGGGCTGGCCTGCAGGCCCACAGCACAGCTGCACAGGGCTATTCAAGCACAGGACTCTCATTAGGTTAGGAGCAGTTTCTCACATGTGCACAGACCTGAGCAGAGTCTGATCTCCACCACATTCTCTGTCTCCACTAGCACTGTTGCCAGTAAGAACATTGTACTGAAAATTCAGGATGCTTCCTGCAATTTTAAGGGTTTGCATCACCCTGTGCTTTATAAGCTCACTGTCACACATGCTGTTCCCCTTAATGACATTTCTGCTTGGGTTGAGAGACAGAAATGCTGAGCTCCTACAGGTTTTCTAACTCTCCTCATTGCTACTCATGACAGGCCTGTTGACTGCCCTTCTATCAGCTCATTCTGCTGTGATTTTACAAGGAATTTTCCCCTATGATTGTGCACTATGTAAATTCAATTCTAATTGTATAGAAATTATCATTCTGATTATACAATGATATATATCACATTTTGAGGCAAATGATGAATGTTACAGAGGGATATTGAAAAAGCTAGTAATGAAAGTAGTTCAGTGGTAAACACCAGAGAAGAAAAAGCAGTACAGAAGCAGATGATTTGTGATTTGAAGATTTGAATTGTTCTTGTTCCCAATGTGCTACAGAAGCAATTGCAGTTGACAGCCACATTTCTTGTGATAGGCATAATGTCATTCATTGCTTTATACTTGAACGACTTGGATACTACACAGTCTGTCAAGTCTAAATCTATTTAAGTCATGACAATTTATGTTATACTACAGTACATTACTTGTTTTGATCATAAGACTAAAACCATTCTTGCATGAAATTAACTGAAACTTTAAAATAAAAACCAAGTACTTTTCAAGGCAACTGAAATTTTCCTGGGTCTGAGATGGACCAACAAGCTACAAATGCAGAGGAGCAATGCAGGAAAACTAAACTTTGCTCCATCTGTATCCTGAAGCCCTCAGATGGGTGCCCAAGGCCCAGAGCCAGACTAGCCAAATATCTCTTGGTAGAAAACACACTCTAGTGTGAGATCTGCTCTGCAGACAGAGAATTCTCTGTTAAGTACAGTGTTTGGGTTATTCCCTTTTGTCAGAATACCATCATTGCACTGTTTGGTTTTCTATTTTTAAAGGTTGAAATAGCTGAGAGATGCACAGGACAAACACCTGGGATAGATCTTGGACATCCCAGTGAAAGAGAGATAGTGGGAAGGGAATGGAGGAAAGGGGAAATCCTTACAAATCTTGGTTCTGTGGACAGATGAAGTAGAAATTTTTTCAACATTGGTTTGATTTATTCATACACTAAGACTTCTAAATATTTTCTTTATCTTCTTTTGCAAGGTAATATTTGATATACAGACCTTTATTGAAACCTCCTCTTACCCAGTTATTTCCAAACACATTTTAAGAAGTTTTAATGAGAATATAAAGAACGAGCTTCAGTTTTCTGTGTGAAGTTCTCCTGTTGCTTTTTTTTTTCCTTTTTTTTTTTTTTTTTTTTTCTTCCTGGCCAGTTCTTTTTCCTTATTTTTTTTAATAAAAGTATTATCTCATCACCAGTTTGTGTTTTCAAATTTGTGTGGTTGTTTATTTGGTTTTATTCTTTCTTATTAATTTTGTCTAGAGTGAAGAAAGTGAAAACAGGAGAAAAAAATAGCTGAAGGGATGAAAACTCACCAGAGGTTCTAGAACCCACATGTGGGAAATGAGCTTCTCACTTTCCATAGACCTAAATTAAATCACATTATATGACCAAATTACTTTAATCTCCAAATATATATTTAAAAACTACTTCTCACTTTATATTTTTCAAATAATCTTCAATCAATTTCTTTCCCAATAGCAAATATATTAATTAATACCAGAAAATTTTTGCAGTATTTGATGGAAATTCCTAGATTTGTATCCTTTCACCCTTACTCTCTTTTGTCCCTTTCTCTTATACATTATTACAAGAAGAAATAATTCCTTTTCAAATCCGGTTATATGCTTAGTTTACAATAAAAGTTAAAAGAAAAAGACTGGAAATAGAAGGCTTTAATCAGGGTTTGCAATAAGAGGATGAATTTAGGAAAATATATCCATGAAATTTCATTGTTCAAACATAAACCCAGATACCTTGGCATGCCAGGGAGATCAGCAGCAAATCCTGTTAGCAAGATACTGGAAGGAGAGGGACTGTGCTGTGAGACTGCTTTTAACAGCTGCAATAAAATGGATGCATGAGAAAAACAGCTGCAAAGTGATGAAATATGTAAGCAGTGCTGTATTGAGAGGTGTTGTGAATACCCTTAAAAACAGCTAATTTAGATGGACATGGCCAAAAAGGTCAGCATGAGGTCTAAAAGAAAAAAATTAAGAAGAAAAAAAGGGGAAAAAAAATAGAGAATACTGTTATCAAATGCATATATTTATGCATATAAATATATCCAAAAATATTAAATGGGACTATCTAAGCAGAGAACAAAACTAGGTGGTGCAACCTTTTGCAAAGGAATTCAGATGATTTAGAGAGTAGTGAGTTCAACGTGAACTTGTAACATGATAATATTGTTAAGCACAAAAATCAAAAGCCTGTATTCTTTTCTTCCATACAGGAATCTTATCACTTAAGGACATTGTTATCTGTCTAACTATTTTCTGTTGAAATAAGAAAAAAATCCTTTTCTGTGCAAGCATGTACCATCTGCCTTTCTATTTATTAGAAAATGTACAGAAAATTACAGAGAGCTGGAAAGAGAGTATAGACAGTGATTAAGGATGGGGAAGAGTGGTGTATGAGGATGTTCACACACTCCTAAGGGTGGTCTTACACAACCCTGGTTTTCTTTGATGGCAAAGCTGCTTAAAATTCACACCATCCTCGCAGTCTCCAGCTGCTTATTTTCTTTCCTCATGCAGCAGGTTTCTGCTCCCTCAGGTCTGCCAGTGACTTTGACTAGGCCACAGTGGGAACCAGATCACTGAAACTGTGAGTTTAGAAAAAAAAATTGCAGCCTCTTTTCTGTTAATAGCCAAAACCTCTTTTCACCAGCTCTATTTTCTCCTCCAGGAGTCCAGGATTGGCCCCACAATTGATTGCAGCAATACATCCAAAGGAGGAAATTTATGGGGCCACATTTTGTGATGGTCAAGAGCAGAAGGAAATTGGACTCTTCTGAGAAAGATTTTGCTGCTCAGGGAAATCCAGATGGCTTTTTTAGGTGTAGTGACCTCTGAACCAATGGACTTGTACATGACAAAAATCCTGGAAGACGCAAATTGGTTGACCCAAACCCAAAAAGCAAGGAATGTGCTGTCTGCAGGTATGTGTGTAGTATTTAAAATCAAAGTTGTCTCAGAATGATATAGATGGAAGACTTTTCATTAGAATTATGACGAAAATAGAGGGTAGAATATTATGCAGTATACTTTGAAGGGTTTCTTTTGCATTTTCTTATGTGAAAAAATCATGAAATATTTGCAACAAAAATCTCAAGAACAATCCTCTATTGAAAAGGAACTGAATAGTTAAGGATCTCCATTCTTAAGCTAGCCAGTGAAGTAGTATTTACAAATGAAATTTGTTGTATTAAATTATTTCTTTTAGATTACAGATATTTTGCTTAGATGCAACAGCTGCTTTAAAAGTACACCAGTGTTTTGAATGCCATTCTACTGAAATCAAACAAAAGATGAACTGTAAAATTATACTCTTTTCTGAAGTTATAAAAGATGAAGTTAAGGTTCTTTGGAAAAGCATGAATATGTTTTCCCACTCTTTAGAATTTTCTTTTTTCAGTTGTTTATTTTTCAACATTTGAGCCAGGCAAAATATTTCCTGAAACTGGAAGATAAAAAACCCAAACAATTTATGGAAGAGTTGATCTGAAAAAGAAAATTAAAAGAGGGGGATGGAAAGCCTTAAAATTATATTTGGATATTTAAAAAATACAATATCTTCTACTTGGTAAGTGGTTTAAAAATTGCTGTGAAGACCTAGTAGAGAATTAAGGTAGGATCAATATCCATCACATTAAATAAGATTCGAAGTGTACTGAAAAAGCTTGTTCAGAGTTTACTTTTAAGCTGTCTCCTACTAAATTTGTCTCAGAGCATTAATTGCTCAAAATTGTGGGATTTATAGGTTTTATGGGCCACCAGGCTGCACGACGTGGGCAACACTGAAGCTGGTAGGTGATGAAAGCCCCCATAAACATGTAAGAGGATGAGGAGGGAGTGTTTGTAATGGAGGGATAGAGTGAATTCTCCAGTCAGCACAGAAAACACTCAAGCATCACATTGGCACAGACTGCTCTGCACTGCTTTACAAGCAGCCTGTGTTTTAGGAGGCTGTTTACAGCAGCACCTTCAAGCTGTGCTATTCATAGGCTCTTTCCTCCACAAAAAAACCCCACATGTGAGAATATGATGGACAATTTCTTATGCATAGCTGAGTTAACATAATCAGCCTTTCTTCCATGTGAAAATAGAGGGGAGGATGGGGAAGGGAGGAACTCAGTGTGCCAGGTTGTTTTCGCAGTCATTAGCAAACAGTTTCTCTTCTCCTTCTTATCTCCGATACAAGACCCTGCAAAAGTCTGGGAGAACTAGGGCACTGGGAATAGATATCTGGGCCATGTATTAGTGGTTGTACTACATACAAAGCCATATTTTGTTTAGTTGAGGCCGGGATAGCTGTCGATGTGATGATGGTTAAGAGAAGCAGGAAGGGCCTTTGTATAAGTTTCACAGAGATGTTTATTCCAGCCACACATGCAGACAGTCCAGGGTCAAAGGCAAGGCTCATGGGAAGGGTTCAGGTTTAAGTGTATGGGGGTTGGGGGTTGGGAGAGCATCAGGGACCAATTATCAGGGGGCATCAGGCTACAAAGGTGGGATTGGGGTATGTGAGCCAATGGGGAAATTGGGAAGGAGTGACTGAGGGACACAGAGACAGAGAGGGGATTAACAGGGCTGACCAAGGGAGCAGAACAGGGGTACATTGGCATAACAGAACAGGGTATCCTGTGAGAAAAGCCTCTTATGTCTCATTAACATAGGGAAAGCCTCTCCACACTGTTTCCTCTTAATATGTAACAAACATTTGCTCACATGGAGTCTCATTCTAAAATCTTGAGCTATGTGCCTTCTAAGCCTAAAGATTAATATGTAACTGTTTTGACCTTTCTGCCTTTTACCACACCAATGTGCAAAATTGGCCTTTTGGCAAATATGACATGAAGAGGATGAGGTTGGATATTAGAAAAAGGTTCTTCAGCCAGAGGGTGTTTGAACATTGGAACAGGCTCCCCATGGAAGTGGTTACAGTATCAAGCCTGACAGAATTCAAGAAGTATTTGGACAATGCTTTCAGGCACATGGCAAGATCCTTGGGGATGATCCTGTGCAGGGGCAGGAATTGGACCTGGATTGACCTTTTATGGGTCCCTTCAAATACCAAATATTGTATTATTTTAAGTGGGTGTTTTTACAGCTCTCACATTCTCTGACTGCCCTTTCCCATCTCCAGACTCTCATTTCTCAGATCTGCAAGTCAGAGTTGCCATGAAGAGTTAAAAAAATAAAAGAAAAACAACCCACATATATTGATGTTTGCTCACTATAATGCTGCGAGTCATCTTGTTTATGCAGCCATACTGAGTTTATGCATGTTTAGCTTCTGTTATGACTGCAATAGAAATTTTACTGTTGCTGCCTTTGGAGGCAGATAAAAGATGGAAGGACAGGAACATTGTTCCATTTCATCAGCATCCTACAATAATCTGGTCTGGTTTAGTTTTCCTTGGAAAATAAATACAATTAAGGCATAGAAAGGACTGTAAAACATAACAAATGCAGTTCTGTCTTTAAATATATCACACTTAAGACTGGAATTTTCTTCACTTATTATAAGACATCTAAAAATTTGGGGTCCAGTTTAAAAGACCCCAGCTTCCTTCTGTCAGGCACGGAAAAAGAGGTGCTTCCACTGTGTGTTCCACCATTATCCTTCAGTTGTCCCTAAACAGGACAAACTGTAGAGGAGATAATCTCTCTACTGCCTACCAAGAAAATGCGACTGACTAGTTCAAGTCGACTGAGATTTGGAAGATATGAATTGCTATGATCTGATAAAAAAATAAAAGCATTTTCCTTTGAATGATTTTCATCAACTCTTTCAAGCATTTTCTTTACTCAAATAGAAAAAAAAATTCTTGTCATAAATTATTAGTTTCTTACTGAAAATAGAATGTTTTTGACAAAAACAGCCACTTTCTGCAGATATTTTTATTCAGCCTCAAATCAAGGCATCCATGGATGTAACCCATAATGTGCACACAGAAATATTTGAAAGGATTAGAATTCAATCCTTTCATTAATTTGAGTTACCTATAATCTGAAATTTAAAACTGATAAAATGTCAAGTTTTTGCATGAATGGGGAGCTTGTTTAATTTTAGTTTCTGCCAATTTAGTTGACTGTGCACCCTTTGCTGAGTGAAAAGCTGTCTGGTAAATTTAACTGTTTCTGACTGAATGACATATTTGTCTGGTGTCCAGGACCATGAGGAATTACCCTGACAAAGAAATACGGAGGAATGAGGAGATCTGATGGAAACTTCTCGTGCTGCCCACAGATGGAAACAGACTATTGGTCAAAACAGACCATTGATCCAATTTAAAATTGGACCATCAGAGGAATCTAAACTTATCCCAGCAGAAGACACAATAGAAGAGGAATATTTGCCCTTTTGGGCAACTGAGAAAGTACAGTTGGAGTCTGGGAAAAGAGGAGAACCAAGAGAGGTAATGACTACACGGGTCATGAGGTACATTGAATTGATATTTCCTGAACCTCTGTGGAAAGGCTCCCTAGGGAGATGTGGACATAAAAAGCCCAGTGATAAAAAACTACATCAGTGAATAATAAACTGTGTCCACTTTTCCAGGAGCTGGGATGTCTGGGATATCCACTTGGTTTGCTTCACCCAAGTGCCTGGCTGAAGGGCCTATTTGCACATCAAGTGGTTCTACGGCTTTCTAAGAAAAGCAGCTCATATCCGTGTATGGGTTCTCTTCTCCCTTTTCTTTCTGTGTGCTTTGAAGGAAAACATCTATTGACCTGGGACGCAGTGAGAGGGGCACTTTGTGCCATGGATAGGCTGAAATTGAAACCCTAGCACCTGCCACCTGCTTTCTGTCCCCTCACCTACATAAATGAAGACACAAATCTATCATCTTTGGTGGAAAAGTGTTGGATCTGACTTGGTATTCCAAAATGCAGCTGCTCAGCAGCTTTCAGATGAAATGCCTTCACAGCAAAAAAGCATCATTTGGAAACTGGACTGATTTAAACAAAGCTTTTAATTTTCTTTTGTTTTTCTCTAGTCCAGGGCAAGGCTTGTTCTCATATTAGAAATTGATCAGAAAATAGAAATTACTCTTATGCTTACAGTGTTGTTCTTGGAAATTCCTATCAGGCAGGAGAAATTCCTTTTCCTGTGCTGAATCCAGCAGACCAGGCTACAATGTGGTCTCCCCTGGTGTCAGCCAAATGTCTTATCTTCTGACAGCTTCTGAAGGAATCCCCTTCCTTCAGAGAACTTTAAGGTGACAAAGAAAGAAAACATTTTCTTTCTCACTGTTGACAATATCCCATGGACAGGCAGGTACAACTGTGTGTAAATTTCAGACCATACAAGCTGTTGGGTAAGTTCTTATTCCCCCATGGACTGCTCTTTTGCTCATTTATGGCAGGTGTGGACTGAACCAGCTGATTCACACAAAAATTTGTCCTTAACTTTCAATCAGATTTCCTCACAGAAAACATCTTTCCTTTCTTACTCATGAGCTAATTCCCATTAAAATGCTACAGTGGTCTTTATTAAAAAAAATTAAAAAATAGAAAAAAAATCTGGGGAAAGATGGCATGACATCACATTTAACAGAGCCATGAATCATGCTGCTCAGATGAACAGTTATGCAAAGCCATTAAAAGTGCTTCCACACTTGACACAAAGAACTGTTTAAGAGGAGTCAGTCTGGGCTGGAATCTGCTCTCTATTCCATCAATCTCATAATGAGCTTTAGCAAGAGCTGCTCTTGATTTATGTTGGGTCAGGGTCAGACTGGGAACTTGTCTCTCTTTCTACAGTGTTCACATCATCTCATAAACAACCTCAACACCCAAAACTACAGCAGCAAGAGATCCAAGAACAATTACTGCAGTAAAATTCTAAAATGCAAGCCTACCCCTGTTGCACTGACAGTTATTCTTAAAAGTATGCTCTTGAAATAGTCAAAACTAATGGTTTTTTCCCCTGTGGAAAGCAGTTTAAGAAAAACCCAACTGGCGCTTAAAAGAGTTGTTTGGGATTTTTTTTTTAAATTCGGATATCACTTGTAAAACCTCAGGATCCAGTGAGATATAACAGCATCTGCCACTGACCTGCAGGCAAGTGAACTTCAAATTGACAAAGATAATGTTAGAGTAAAATCTCCTTGGGGCTTTACTATTCACAGAAAAAAAAATTGAGACAACAATCAGGTACTTGAAATGCAATGCTTTATCAGGTATTTGATTTCTAAGTGGAAATTTGGTAAGCCTTTTTCTTTGAAGCAGAAAACATTTAAAGAAGAGTTTAAATATGTATATGCAACAGTGGTGGAAATCACAATAGAATGAACTGTTGGCATGAGCAAGTAATTTACTTGAGCAGATTCTTCATTCATCCTGTTGAATAACACTTTGTGACTGAGGATTTGGACTTTTTCCAAACCCAGCATCATTATTTTAGCCATAAACTAAACAACTTTCTAACAAGCACAGACACATATAATTCTGCTTTTAATGGCTTCTGAAACAATTTAGATGTAAAAAGTCTTGACCAAGTGACAGACTAGCAGCACAGTGGCTTTCCTTTGGCTTCATGCTGGTACTGGGGGGGAAATTTGCCTTATACTTTAAAATGTTATGAGTTCATGAGCTATAGTGCTACTGCTACACTCATAGAAGTGATATTCTTAAGTGATGGGGGAAGCAAGGGCATTATCAAGGATCAAAATGGGACTTTAGAGATGCTGGGAATAAGGCAACGACTGTGTAACGTGAAGAATCCTATTTCTGTCCTGTTGCACAGTAGTAAAGGCAACTGTGCATCCTTAAAGCATACTGATGTATACATGTCTATTTTGAACAGTCTGCTCCATAAAGAAAATATAACAGAACTTTTCTAAGCAGATAGAGAGTGCTATATACATAGACATGAGTTCAGGCCCAGAAGCTGACACTACTTATTTGAAATATTTTTTTTTTAATCTTTGCCATTGACTTGCACAAAGGTAAGAGAAATATATGAAATAGATAAAACTATTTCAATGAAAGCAAAAATGGATGTTTAGTTGTGAACAGTGCAGGTATATGGAGTATCTGGGTTTAAAGACCAAGCCTGGGACACAAAATCAGTGGGGCTGATGCACTAAAGGCTTAGGGTAGTCCAGAAGATTTCAGGAATCCAGCAGGCAGAGACCATTAGCCATGCTTTTTCTTCTTAAGCAGACAGTTTTATTGCTCATTTTTAGCTAAATTAACAAGTTACAGTACTACCTCTTTTCAAATATGCTGAGTGGCCATAGGGAGGGATTATAACCAGATTTGGTTAATTGAGGTTTAGTTTATCTACACTTCTAGATACAAATAGTCTTATGATGAATATACCCTGAAGCGCAGTGTATAATGTTGATTTCCTATTCATCATTTGCATAAAAATGAGAGACAGAATTGAGCAGAATTTTATACTCTTGCCCTGAAGTTTAGGCAAGGGTGCCACACTGTGAGATGTTCCTTGCACAAGAGCACTGCCTCTACATTCAGTCTGATAAATAAAGCTGTACTTAAAAAAAAAAAAAAAATTAAATAAAAAAAAAAAAATAGTCCTAAACTTGGATTATGATGAAAATTCTGGGATATTTTCTTTTGCTCTTTCCAAAGTAATTTTCAAAAACTAGGATGAACTGGGATTCTCTGAAAAGATAATGATGCCCTAATCAAAAATCAGATGCTCAATATGTAAAAATGTTAATGTCTTCATCATTTTCTATCTAGTGAACAGAATTGAAAATAATAACTGGAGTTGAGAGATGGTTGGAAAACTTAATGCTCTAGTTTGGAAGTTAACAGGAGTTTATGTGGTGCAATTCAGTCAGGTCCTGTTTTCTGAGCTCAGCTGTTGGTTTTTCAGCTTCTGCACTACTAATTGATTTCTTCTGGGCTTCTTGTACAACTGAGATGGTGAATTAATGAAGTTCCTTGGTTAGCCAAGAGTTGTTTCAACCACCAGTCATGATAGAAAGCAGTTCCTCAGCTTTAGGTTCCCAAGTGCTTAGGAAATTCCAGGGACATGTGCTAATTTTTTAAGTGTTGTCTTCATTATCATCAACACCCATCTTCTTTTATTGTTTTACTGTCTTCTATCAAAGTTTTCTTCAGTACAGTGAGCAATGACTCTGCAGTCCCTCTGTTCTTCCTGTGGTTTCTCCGAAATGTGAATTATGGATAGAGGCAGAAGTATCAGCCAAGGGAATGCTCTCCTCCAAATGTTAGGGGCGATTCAGTCCCCTCAATAAGAGTCCAAAGGACAACCTGCAGCTAACTCCCTTTGGGAAAGGGACTTGAAGTGGACTCAACCATGTGGGTCTTCATTCTCTCTTCACCTGTGAATTGCGCAGCCAACAAATCTGTCTGGATGATATCTGGAAGTCACTTAGTGCCCATGGCTTATCCGGCAAAGTTGAACACTTGAGCAACATTTCTTTTCTGTCTTTTTTTTTTTTTTTTTTCCCTCTTCTTGACACTTTTCTTTTGATTCTGCAGACTTTGGCTTTTCATATTTTTATGCTGAACTCTGAAATTAGGAGAATTTGAAAGCTTTGGACATGGGGCTTTGAAAAATAACACAACATAACACTGATCATGGCAATAAATGAAATGGTGGTTTCCTGATGTGGCTCACCGGAGTCCGGGCTAGCTCTGTTTCACTCTGGCGCCACGCTGGGAGTGGGGAACTTCCAAGGCAGGGGTTAGTGCCAATGGCAGAACCTGAAGAGCTGGAGGCTCTACGGTGACCAGGATGCCAAGCCGCAGCGGGGTTCGGGTAAAGGAGAAAGGTGAGGCACCTCCTGGGTGAGGTTCCAACAGGTTTATTGGATTTAACATAGCCCAAGAAGACATGACTAGGAGAGACCCCGAGCACTGCTGTGCACGGGGTTAAATACAAGGTAGCACAGGGGGGCAGATACAAATGATCTTCCAATGAGGGGATTTCAGGGGAGGAGTGAAGGAGTTACATCAGGGTTCCTGGGCCAACCGGGTATAGGGGGAGGAGAAGGGAGGTCACATGCCCCAATGGGGCATCGAATTGAGGGTGACACCCCAGAATGCCCAGGGGGTGGTACACACATGGGATTGGACGAGGGAAGGACTGACAGGGAAGGTGCTGGAACAAGGGGTAGGGTTAGGATGATGGATAGGGAAGGCACTGGAATAAAAGCCAGGGAAATTCCATATAGGGCAAGGGCAGGGGAGGATATGAAGTAGGGACAGGCCAACTCAGGGGAGTAACAGGGGTACATAGAATGAACTATTGAACAATACAAACACTAAACATGAAACAATGAGTTGAAAATAAATACTGGCTGCAACAGTTTCCCTGCTCACAGAGGAGAAGGGTGGCTGTGTGTGCTACATCACCAGTGAGGTCAATGTCTTAGAAAATGTTAGAGATGATTTACCATTCTCCCAAGAAAACACATCTTTTTAGAAAGCAGTATTATTCCAAAGGCATTTTTTCCATGGCTCTCATTTGGGTTTTTTATAAAACCTGTGTAATAAACCTTTGAGTTTTCAGAAGTTTTGAGTCCCCAGTTACAGATTTCTTGTTAATATATATAAAAACTCCTTCTCGAGTCACAACTTCCAAGGGACAAAGCTGAACACACAAGAGCAAGAAGACATGAGAACACTTAGAGAGCAGCCAATACAATCATCCCAGCCAAACCCAACATGGCCTGTACTCTTCCAGGACCAGGCACATTCCTTCTTGGCCTCAGAGGATAGCTGAAGAACTAAATATTCTAGGAAAAAAACACAGTCCCATTAACAGTGAGTCAAATGTATGTGGGTTTAAGTCAATGGAGTAACATAGGGGTAAGTCTGGCCTGGTACTAAGCGAGATGGCTGCATCCTTTAAAAATATTCAGCAGTCATAAATTCAGCTACACTTTCTGAATTCTTGTAATACCACAGTCCAGTGTCTTCTTTTTGATGTAACCTTCCCCTTTGCAAAATAAGCTTGAGAACGTTAGAGGTTCTGTAACAATGCTTAAGGTTTCTTACCAGCTGCAAACTGAGTCTTCACCAGAATGACCAAGCCATTTACCATCTGCAGTAATAATGTAAACCCTACCTTCATCTAATATTCAGCTATGAGACTGAACATTCACCTTATGGAAATCAGAAGTGATGGACTTGCCCTCAAATATTAGTTCATCATAGAAAAACAGCAGATGAAAAATTGAAAAATTGTTTGGATTTGCACCTCTAAGCAACTCTAAAATATTTTTTTTGCTGATCAGACTTGGATATCCTCCCTCAAATCAGTGTTGAGGTCTCTTATTTGCTCTCTTATCTTGCATTTTTTCCTCCCTAAAACTATGCTGAGTAAGACATCTCTGTGTTATAGCTTCTGTTTGCTGGATGCATCGAGTTGCTATGAGATCACAGCATCCTGTTTTCCCCTCTTTCTTTGTGGAATCACCCCATATACCATGAGAGAAACAGCTAAAATAAATAGCAGAACTCAACCTATCCCTGATGATCATTTGTTCTGGTAACTGGCAAATGGTTCACCCAGCTCTTCCAGTCTAAGTCCATAAGTAGACACTGAGAATGTGTGGTGGTCTTGTAACCACCTCCACCAGCCTTCAGGGCAGTTGTTATTCTTCTGTGATTGCACCTCTAGAAGAGATAAGGCTGGAAAGGAAGGAAGAACTGAGCAGCTGATTGGTGTTTAGAAATGTGCTATAAGAGATATGAAAGTACTTGACAAAGCCCAAATCCAGTTCTTTGTTATGGCAAAGAAATCACACACTTTATTCATGGGAAGCACTGGGCTGACAGCCCTGGACAAGATCCCCTTCCTTATTCACAGGCTGGCAACATTTTTGGAAATATGACTCGTTAGAATGTCTCAGGGAGAAGGAAAGAACACAGTCTCCAAATACATTCAATCAACTCACTCCTGCCCACAGTGGTTCCAACCCTGGAGCAACCTTGTTCTCCCACCTGGTTTAGCTCCCCAGTTAACCTCTGTATCCCATAAACTGCATGATAATTTCACTCTCTTACTGCCCATATCATTGAGAACAACATAAAAATACAAGCCCCCTGGAGCCTTTTGCTGCTTCACATCTGCAGTGAAACAATTTCAATAAAAAAGTTTCTTCTGAATGATTCTTCTCCCAGGGAATGAACTCAATTATATCACAAAACCCCCTAACTTCTTATCCTTTTATAATTGGTCTTCGTTGTCAGGTCATTGTAGTCTTACTGGAACTTTTATGCAGTGTAAAAAAAAAAAAAAAAAAGCGAAAATACAATGTTATATAGTGTAAAGAAAAAAGTAAAAACCGCAATATTTGCAAGCTGAGTAACTTTCATGCTTATAATGTTTGGTTGTTTGTTTCATTAACTGTTGAGATATTCTAGAAATTTTCAGCTAGCTATCTCACAGGAACAATCCAAATGCCTAGAAGGGTAATAATGTAATATTCATTACAGAAATCTGATTTATTATATTTATTATATGACCCTAGAAGGGTCATAAAATAGTATTTATTACAGAAGAGCACATTGAGGAAAGACTCTAAAAAGCAGTTTTTGTAGAATTCAACTGTGCTCTAACATTCTTTACTATTTTTTTTTTTGTTACATGCTTTGAAAAATGCATGCAAACATTTTAATGGTTTGTGGTTTACAATTTATAATAGGAACTGTTAATGTCAAGGATGCAAATAGACTGCAAATATCATCTCATAAATTTGGACATATTTGGTCAGTGTGCAAACAAACCAAATCATTGCTTCTTGGTTTTATCAAAGAATAAGACAAATGTCGTTGGACAAACAGGAGAATCAGAGATATGATCTTATTTTCTGTTTGGATAGCTGCTGCTGAACAAAAAATAAAATATTTGTGGCCACTTCAGTCAGAATGCTAGAGAGGGGCTTCTAGGCAATGACTGGTACCACTAGCCATAAAAACAAGTCACAGAACTGCTCCTGTCTCATTGCCTGGAGTGTAGTCTGCTCTGCAATGGGCAGCTGGGTCAGGACAAATGAGTTTGAGTGCTGGAAGCAGCTAAATGGAAGCTGAGATCCCAATACAAGGTCATTTCTTGAAGCAATATAAACACCTAAGAGACTTGTTAAAATAATTCTTTTTAGAGAGTTTAAACCTTTATATCCAGAGAGTTACGACGAAGGTTTCTTTCAGATTGGTTAATTCCATCCTGTTATATGTCTTCATAGAGGTTGGAAATTAGTCATCTTTAAGAACTTGAGCCTCCTTTTCTGAGCTGTGTCCTTGAAAATGCTTTATTTTCTGAAATGAAACTGAATATTGAATAATTTATGTAAATTAAAATGTTATAAGCAGTCATAAATGTCATAAAATGTTATAAGCAGTTACTCATGTAACTGCTTTGGGAGTAAACATGGATATTAATTTGGAAACTTTTCTTGGTTACAGACACAACTTTAGAAAGGAAAGCCTCTTTGCTGGGGGTTGGGTTACTTTCTTATAGAATTTTTTCCCAGAAGTTGCTAAGAAGCTGATTGCTGGGTGCTTTTGGGTGCTCATGAGTGCTTAGGAACAAAAAAAGGAAAGCAGCTAAGGGACAGACAGGGTGGTACTGACTTAACTTCGCTCTGGGCAGTTTTCTGCTCTCGGGAAAACGGCCAGAGCTGCTCGTCTCGGCGCGGCGGAGAGCTCTCACCATCCCACCTGAAGCTTGGTCAGACCACCGTCTCTTCATGTGTCCCCCGGGATTTTGGGAACCCGTTCCCTCCCTGCCCTGCCAGGAGCTCCTTCTCCCTGCCCTGCACCCACGGCTTCTTCAGTTTTGCTCGGGGTCTCCCCACTCTGTGTTCTGCAGCCCCTGCCCAGCCGGGACATTTTCTACAGCTCCAGCCACTGCCAAGGCTCGGATACATCTCATCCTCCCAGGACTGCTGCTGGCTCTGGTAGCTTGTGATGGTACTGAGAGGGGTGGGGGGTGCCAGTGGAAAACTGTAACTGGGTTGTTGTTGTTTTTCTTTTCTTCTCTAGTTCTGTTTGTTGTCAATATTATAGTTATTGTTGTTAATTTACCTAGTTAGACTAACTAGTAAAGAACTGTTATTCCTACCCTCATATCATTGCCTGAGACCCCGTTCAATTTTTGGATTATAACAAGTCCAAGGGAAGTTTCCATTCTTTTTTTTGGTTCCCTAGCAGACATCCCTGTCTTTCCAAACCAACACACTCTTTCATAAAGAAAATTCAAAATCCATATAGTCTTCCAGGGCTACTTACATAAAATTGTGCAGAATCAAGCTTAAAAGTAGTTACAGGAAAAAGCAAGGTATTTGACCTATTTGAAAGAGTTTCACCTTATATAAACCCCTGAGAATACTGAAAAATAAAACTCAGAGAAGTAGATTAGATAAAATAAAAACATGCTGATAAATTTCTGCCACAAAGACAAAAACTGGATTCAAGCTCTAACGTGAATGTGTTATTAATTTACACAAAGCAGTTAATAAGATGATCTGTTCTATAAACAGGTCACAAATGTGGGAAACCACTAAAAGTTAAGTTTTTCTGTTCCAAAAGTACAGAAAAAGATATATAAAAGCCCCTAAATGGAAAAAACCCTTTCCTTCCTCAGGAATTTTATCTCATCATCACATCCTCTGATCTCTGCTCAGCCTAACTCCAAGTATATGATTTGTGAGAAGATAACAACATATCAAAATCTAGGGGAAATAAACTTCACATTTAGGACATGGCACTTTTACAGCATTGCTGGAAAGGCAACGTAAGACTGGATGAGAATTTTATTTATGGTTTTCCTGTAACCATGTAAAATACAATTTGATTGAAGATAATTGTGTCTCTGGTTGAAAACCACAGCCTTTTTTTTAGATGTTTTCCTGTACAGAGAATCATGTAATTCTGGCAGAGATAAACAATATTCAATACAGGTTTTAAATCTGTGGTGGTCTTACGATGCCGTCTTTTGGAAACACCTGAACTTAGTATTCCAGTATTTACTTAATTATCATAGTAATTAGTTACTTCTGCCATTTATTAATATTTAAATTATCCATGGTAAGTATAGGAATATGTTTCTAACAATACATATTGGCATAAAATATGGACTAATTTTTAATAGGACAGTTTCTTTTGGAAGTTCTCCCCACAAGACAGGCAAAAAAAATCAGAAGCTAAAGTTCATGATGTCTATTTTTCATTCACTGTTTTTTTTCTATTTCCCCCACTCGCATCTTTGAAGACAGCACAGTTAAGGCTAATAATTTGGGACATTTTTTGCTGTGCTTAATTATAATTTCCTTATATATGTGGCTGAGAAACTTATGTGACAGAAACAGATTCAACGCACCTGCAAAGGCTTTCCAGTATCATTCAGAAGGGAGAATTTTACATGACTTTTCCTGTGCATTAGGGATCTCCCCTCTGGGCATTTTTCTGAGTAAATGCTGTGGGATTAGGTTGTCTGTCCAATTCGAAGTTTTGCTGGAAAAAGAAGATTTCCTGGTTTAAGTGATGTATAGAAAATGAACAGGTTTTGTTTATTGTATTGCTTTCATTTGAACACAGAAGTAAAGCTAATTTTTATTTCCCAAGTATTTATTATTTCCTCTTTGACATAATGGGCTAAGGGGCAAGAGAAGTTAAATCATCTCAGCTAAGTGAAGGTGACATTAACCAGTTTTACTGTGAATGGCTTGTCAGACATTATTAAGCTTTGCCTAGGTCCGTCAGGGCTCCAAGCCTGTTAATAAATTGCCACCAAAAGAAGGGAGAAAAAATTACTGCAAAATGATTTTCCTATTTTATAGAATATAAAGGCAAAGATTTGCTCCTTGCCTCTATTAAGTTTGGATGTTGGAAAACAAACAATCACTGTCTTTAGCAAGAAATGTGCCCTTTCAAATTATTTTTCATATTTTTCAAGAAATTTGGGCAGTAAATACAACAAAATAGTTGGAAGACTAAATTAATGTTGTCCTCAGGATACAAAAATCTCAGATCACCTACTAAAACCATTCATGACAACACATTTTGCTTTTTATGCTCTCTGAGCACATCACTTCCTGAAATATCTGTTGTTCTCAAGATGGAGTTATCTGGAACACTCCTCATAATGTGTTTGAACAGTTAAACTAGCCTATAGCACTCTAACTTTAATGCATTATAAATGAATCACTATGGATACAGGATGTCTTGATGATCCCAAGTATTTGCCTTTGTACTCCAATTCGATATCTGTGATGTTTGCCTACCAAGCAGAAAAAACAAGCCTCATAAAATTTGATTATTTTATTAGGGCAGTCAAATTAAAAAGTTAAGGGGATAATGAAATATAAGACAAATTGAAACTATAAAGTTTGCCATCTGCCTAGCTCTCACAATTGATGCATTCACAAAACTCTTGGCCAGCTGAGAAGGGTCTGACCAGTCAAACCCTTCAGCCTGTATCCAGGCCTGCCTTTTGGAGCAGGATTCAGCCACAGCTGCATTGCAAACACATCTGTCTCCCACAGGAGGGGCCAAAGAAAATGGGAATATGTCCTGCAAACTTCCAGCTGTCATTCCTGCTGTGTGCTGACACGAGTGCCAAAAGCCATCTGTCACACAAGCACAGCGTGGAGTCGATTTCAATAAGAAAATGTGGTTAAAAGGCAATTGGCTTTTCACCCTGACTTCACATTTTCTTATCTAGAGCATCCTCTGGTTTGAGGGAGAGGTCTGCCTGCAGGTTAACTGGGCAAGGACTGCAGGCCTTGATATCTTGGCCCAAGACAGAATGAAGATTAGGCTGGAAAGCCTCATCTCTAATTACAGTTGGCAGGGCAAGGGGGATGGTAGTCCCCTCATATTACCTCCTACAGCGCTATTGCCACCATGGATTGATGCCATACACAGACCTCTGGTCATATAACAAAATGACACTCATCCACCTGGACAGCCTCTTTCCCATGCAAATCAGCATTGCATCTTTTACTGCTTAGGAAATTACTCCCTCAGGAGATAGTCCAACACACACTAAAATCATGGACTCTCTCCAAAGAACTGCAACAGATTTAGGTAAGAGATTTAAAGAATCATTCAATCAACTGTGTTTCCAGGGCCAGAAAACAAATGGTGCTTACAGCATGAAGTACCTACAAAACTTACTGAATTTTTTACTGAAATTTTATGGATTCACACTCTTTTAGGAAGGGTGATGTTGACTGTAGGAAAGAAGCTACACAGGTTGTAGTTTAACTGTTTTGCAAATTCCAAACGTGCATGGAGGTCATGGACTCCAGATTAATGACTAGAATTTCTTCACATCCACGATCAATTTAAGGTCATAAAGAGCAGCTTCAAATCCACAAATTCACCTGCTGTTCTTCAGATGAACCTGGAATCATATCAGCCAATTTTATTTTACTGGCAAGGTTTTTGTTCAGTAAGAAATACGTGGTATGACAGGACTGTTGTTGCCCCTGTGTGTAACAGATTTAATCTGACAGAGAAGTCAATACTAAGTGTGTAATGACTTCTGTCACAACCAGTTTTGTGCTCCTGCTTTTCTTAGCCTCAATCCCTTCCAGCCCATCTTCCACTGAAGCATCTAAAAACCCTCAGATTTTATAACTCCACACATACTTGGACATGGCAGCTCCCTGCGCTGATTAACACCACCCAGCACAGTTCCTCAACAGAAGATGCAAAAGTAATAATTGATCTGGTTTTACTCTCTGTTCATGACATGAAGAAAGCCTCCTGCATTTTACATTTGTCCTCCATTTCCTCTGTTGGTTCTGCTGCAGGAAGTCAAGCTGAACTTAAACTTGAGTCCTACTCACTTGTCTCAGTCTGATTGCCAGTACTGGAATTTCACCTTTTTTCAACATTTATAGCCACAGTAATCATCTGTGAAATTATGAAGTAAAGACAACTTACCCATCTAAAAAAAGGATCTCATGAAATGCAGCCCCTTCTATTGAAGCACACTGTTGACCTGGGTGAGGACAATGGTCACAAAACTGAGCTCCACTGCTTGTGTAGCTCTGTTACTGCACCTGTAGTTCCATGGCAGATACATAAATAAACCTTTAACTTCAGAAAGAAAAATCTTCCCTTCCACAGCCGGAGATCATGTTCATGTTTTGCTCAGAGTGAACATCTTTGCCATGTAAAATTCCCTTTTTTGGGCTTCCTGGGAGAAACAAGGGCTGATAAAATAAGTAAAACACAATGAAGTGGACAATATGTGATCCCCAGAGATGAAGCAGGCAAAAAGATGGAAAAGAGGGACTGCAACAATTGCAGTTTCTTAAATAGTTAATTGAAACCTATGAGTAAATCAGCTACTAATCCATGTCAAGTTTTGATATGGTACACCTCCTTGGTGGTATTTTTATTTTCCTGTGGCAGGGGGAAATGCTTTTCAGACTGTTTAGTATTTCATATAAGCTCCACACATCTTCATTCTGGTTACTGGAACCTGCTCCACAGCCCCCTGCTTCATCTCTTCCAAATCAACCAAACCTTGATGCAGGTGACACCTCCCTTTTGCTTTGCTCTGTGGAGAATCCCTTTTGCTGTGTTACCTGTTTCACTTTTTGAGTGTCATCCTCAGTGTGTCATCCTCAGTCCTTTGAAAATATTGATGTGCAAATGAACATTATACAAATCTACTGCTCTATTTCTTCAAGCCTGTTTTTTGCAGAGCTTGTACTTGTGCTTTCATTTTTTAAGCTTTGTTTTTAACTGCAAAAAATAATTATCTACAAAAGATTCTTCATTTTTTCTTTATCTGAATGGTTTTGTCCCTTTATTGTACTTTCCGAGCTTCCCACCACAAGACAAAAAGAACAGAAGTGTGACGCCCTTCATGAAAGTTAATAGGAGATATGCAGAGCCTGTCCATTAAAGACATCCCCTGGAGAAATTAAACTGTCAGGAGCAGTTTACAGTCAGCTCAGTTTGTGGAGAGTGATGGCTCCCGGGGTGATGTGCAGGTGATCACGGCTGGGCTCTGAAGAGGGCTCCTGGTCCTGCCTTGGCTCAGGCTCAGACAACCCCTGCTCTCACTCTGCCCTCCACATGTCCCACAGGAAGGGGCAGGGAGGCTCTGCAAGTCCATCAGAAGAGAGAGAGGAGAGAGAGAGAGAGAGACTCTAAAGGTTCTGTTTACTGCAGCATAAATATCTCCAACAAATACCAACAGCACGTGAAGGATTACTTACCTGGGGTTCCTGTACTGCTGTGAGTACTGTAAATATCTCTTTTGTAAGGCTTTGAAGAAGTAGATCTCTCTGGTTTAGATGAAGCATTCAGGGAACTTCAGTTGGTTTCATGATGCTGAGATGTCTGCTTTTGAACAGTCCTTGGGCTTCCCAGCACCTCAGCAGAATCACATGAAAGGTTTGTGAGATTTAATAGTGAACCTATCTTATATAAATCAGTATGATGAGAGCAGCAGTCAGCGCAGGCACTAGAGGACTTCAGTAAGAGAAACAATTATTTGGTTTAGTTATGTTTTCCCAACGATTCAGAGGCCAGAAGCTGATTTATATTCCTCTGTAATCTTCTCTGGAGAAAGCACTTTCTTATTTTCTTTTAAGATATTCCAAGTTCTTAATTTACCTTTAAAACACTAAAGGGACTGACACCTTCAGCTTCTAAATGGCTGTTGTGTACAAGGTGCAAATTTAGCCTAGATCATCCTGCTATGACAAGGACATGAAGGCATGGAAACGTCCATGAAGCCTCTCACAGCACTGAGCTATTCTTATTGAATATGAATTAAGGGCCTTAGGTGGCCATAAAAGTCACCAGGAAAGTTTAATCAGCATCACAACATCATTCTGGTTGGCAAAGATGTACTACTCTTCACTTGAAATGTGTATGCACTGCTCTGTGCCTCAAATTTTGGTGCCTGTGTCTTTACATCACTCTTCATCACTTCTACTTTGCTGCAGTTCAGCCTTGTGTTTATCCATAACAGGATCTGGTCAAATAATGGAAACAACCCCATACCAAAAACTTCTTAAGCAGCTCTTCCTTGTGAGTGACGGCTAATTTCTTTCTGAGTCCTAGTTAACACTCTTGCATAAAAAAAGGGTGTACATCTGAAAGAGTAATGGATTTTCTCACTGTATTCTGAGAGAAAATTACCATTAGAGAGACAAAAAGGATTTGAAACAGGAAGAAGCTGTTGCTAATAAAATCCCTGGTTATCTGCCTGGCCTGCCATATGCTACAAGTACTAATAAACAATTGTGTTGCAAAGCCAAGAACAACTCCTTTGTCTTTTACTACACTTAAAGGAGTCATTGTTTGAGAGTCATGCTGTTATTCTTGGCAGATGGTTGCAGCTCAGTTCACACTGAACTTCAAAAAACGGGAACAGAGGGAAATGGGGCACCTGACAGGAAACCTGCTTTTCCCTCCTTACGTTGCCCCACAGACAGACACATCCAAGGGAGTTACCTCCTTGTATTCATCCTTTGAACAGCCTACAGTCTCA
This sequence comes from Certhia americana, assembly GCA_018697195.1. Lineage (NCBI taxonomy): Eukaryota > Metazoa > Chordata > Aves > Passeriformes > Certhiidae > Certhia > Certhia americana. The sequence continues at coordinate 146,329,287 of CM031858.1, read as the reverse complement.
GCTTTGTTACATGACCTTCTAACCACATACACACAACAAAGGGCTGCTTGATCCTTTACAGATGCATTTCCTGGTCAACATAATAGTTATACACAGAAAGAAAAGTATAGAAAACCAGTGTGGTTTCCCTTGTCTACACTTTTTCAAAGAGGGCAAGAGGTTTCTCTCACTTTATCTTTAAATTTTGTGTAAGCTGTTAGCCATTTTTAATTGGAAGCAAAATATAATAAAAAAATAAATCCAATCATAACATCAACATGATCAGACTGTAAAGGCATTTCTTGAGTCCCTGGCCAGTATCATCTTACTTTAACAGCCAGAATTTTGTAATTTTGAGCCTAGCATGAGGATGAGCTCTTCATTCTATTACATCCCACCTCCTGCTAGCTACAGGGTAAGAAATAATCCTTTCCCTAGCTCTCATTAATTAGCCTGAAAGATATTTGTTAACTGCTGATCATTTAAACCCAGATTTCATTTGTTACATGAGATGTTGCAACCCATACTGGGTGCACACTAATAATTCAAATAAGAAATTCATGAAGGTTAAAATAAGTCCTAGCATAGCATATATCTTTTCCTGGAAAATGGAACTACCTAGTGATAGATGTAGTTTCCTGTAAAATTCAAATAACAGGAGTTTTAAATGCTCACTATTTCATTGGAAAGCTGTTTACAGCAGTCCTGTAACTTTGAACTCTGACTGCTAAGCCTTCAAGTTGTGATTTGTGTAGAACTTAGTTGCAGTCTGTAAAGGTTTAAATTGCTTGACTAAGTTATTAATAACTTTTAGCTTAGACAACTGGAATCATTGCACTTTTCTATCAATGTTAATTGGTTTCTAGATTACACTATTTTGCTGTGTTTAGCAAAGACAGAACTGGTATCCTGCTTCTCTGCATGCTGTTCAGTAGGCACTGGATCATTAATGTGAAATACTGCACAACTGGTTTGCAATTCATCTTAAAGATGTACTGCAGTTCCTTAATGGTCTTGAACTTTTAGTTTAAGAAAATAAATAATAAAAAACCTTTGATATAAGGCAGAGGGGAGGAACCAAAAGTGCCCATTCCTGGCAGTAGGGTTATAAAAAACCCTGCTGGAAAATGCCTTTCTTCTTATTAGACATTACTTATTTCCTGACATCATTTCTTGGAGTGGATTTATTGTCACCAGCCAAATATTTTGCACAACACAGAGGGTGCCAAGGAATTATCTGAACATATACTTCTGTATCACTGAAAATGGCCAATGTAACTTAGAAATGCTACCCAAAATTCTCAAGCTAAAGTGACACCACAATTTTTCTTTTCCTTTTCCTTGAGTATAAAATCCACACTTCTTAATAGCCAGATTCTTGTTTGCTGTATATTAGTATCATATTTCAGAGCAGTAGGCAATAAATTGTTTGAGAGTTTAATTATTTTCCCTCTATTAGAAAATTTTGGGCCAGTGCACTGGAAAATCCTGACTCATGACCAACACTTCATAGATGAGTATCAGTTAAATTTCTGCACAGGATTTTAAAAATACCAGGAATTTGCTGTTTGTACAGAATCTTTCTATATAATGCTTCCAATTTTTGGTGTCTGACTGCACTGTCATTGATGATGACAAAATAGTTCACCTATGCTAAGAGAAAATTAATTTGAAAATATTTTTTGATATGTTGCAAGTCTGAAGAAAAGCAATTTCCAGGTTCAATGTGAAGGCACACCATTGTATTCCTGGTGGAGACTGACAACCTGTGACTGGACTGTCAGCAAGAGATGCAGGTTCTCCTGGGCGACAGGTTTGTAATGTATCCCCTGGTATGAAAACAGGGTCAATCAATTAAATGAAAAGAATATAAAGTTTAAAAGATGTGAAAATTTCTCTTTTTGTGTAGGTTAACACAGTCTGTCAAATCCACTGCACAAAGAGTCAGCAGGTCAGCCATTATGCTGGATATTTAAAGAGTTTGGAACATATCCTGCCAATTTTACTGTAGTGCAATGATAATTAAACACTGTCCTGATGGTCTACAGGTTCCAAGAAAAAGTTCTTCCTTTGAACTTCACTGTGTACTTGGTGAGTTACAATAGAGCTGCAAGGACCAAAAGAGAAGAAAAAATTCTCAAAGGTCAAGTATCTAGAATGAAGTGCAGCAATATTCCTATTCCTACTGACTTCCCGTGGGAGCTGGGAACAAAACCCTCAGCAGTGACCCTGAAATTCTCCTGCATTGTGCTTTGACTATGACTAAAGTGCATGAAATTGAAAGTCCTGTGGGAAGTATTCTGCCCTGTGGGAAATGTTATCAAATGAAGGAAAAACAAAATTTAAGAAACATGGTGAGATGAGTGCAGGCTCTGGGCCAGAGGCTGCAGAGATGACAGCCCAAGAAAGGCTGTGAAGATGCTTTGGAGGGCAAAGATGCTACTGAAGGGCAGAGTCCCTTTTAACCTGAAGAATATTTGAGTTGAATTCTGGAAGTCAGTGATTGAAGAGGACATTTCTTCCCCCCAGCATCATTCCTGTGCCCTACAATATACCTGGCAGTTCTCTAAGATGCAATTCCAGATGGGGTTTGATGTGCACAACTAGACAGGTGTTATGTTACTGGATACATTCCCATAAAAATTTTATTGTTCCACTTTTTCTGGTTTCACCTACAGCAATGTTACTCTTCTGGAAAACCTTTGTTTCTTCTTAGTGTATAGAAACAAGTATATAACAAGGGGTGAAACACAAAGTAGGGGCTGCTTTATGCTAGAAGTTGTATAACAGAAATCAGAGTGCAAGTGGGAAATAAACATTTGTGAGGAAGAAAATTACACAGAAGAAGGTGGACAGGCACCATAAAACACATTACCAGTTCAAGAAAGGAAGTGACTACTTGGTCCAAACACTGAATATCAAAGAGAGAAGAGTGAAATTGACAATACTTGGTGGTGAAGTCATAGAGTAACCCCAGGTGTGGCTGGGGTTTTATTACAGGTTTTTGTTATGGATGGATATTTATTGTGGATGAGAAACCTTCATTATTAATAACCCAGACAATGGGACCAGGTGGAACTCCATGCAAGAGATTGTTTAGTTAATTGCCCTGTGTAACACAGTGATCCACACCATTATCCCTGCCAGATTTTTGACTGCACTGTTTGTGAATTGCTACAGTGAAGGACATTCCCTCTTACGTCAGTTTTTCGGACTGCTTTCCTTTTCTTTTCTTCAGAAGTGTTTCCCAGTGACCTACCACAGTTTCTCTCACTACATGTGGAACCCACTATATCTTCCTGTACAAACCATGGATGTTGAGAGATTGTTCCAACCCTCTTTGTGTGGGGATGACAAAGTGTGGTTTGGCTTTCATATACCAGGCTAAGCTTTCAGCCTTTTCAGTATAAAATTATCTATTTCATTAAAAAAATTACCATTGTTGAGTAACATGGAATTCGTTGTCATTTAAAAATATCTCCTTTCAGATAGCAGTCATACGTGAAACATGTGGCTTCTCTGTAACTAAACAATAAAAAAGCCCAAACAAATGAGATCTGAGAGGCTGTGCTGAGACTTGTAACACAGAGGAATTCTATGGTTTGGAGTTCACTGCAGCAGGAAACATGCTGTAAGACATGCTGTGATTGAGTCATTTTCTCTACTAAATTTTCAAATTGCTGTGACAAGACATTTAAATTAGTGAAAGAAAGGTTATAGATCCCTCAAGGTGTCAGTGCAAAGAATTGTTTTATATGCACTCCTGAGGGTATTTGAATAAGAAAATCAGTCTGCAAAACCAAAATGTGATGAAAAAGTTCTCTTTTTTTTACTGCCATTTTGTGCTCCACCCACCTATAAAGTTTCTGTATCACTGTAGCATGAACAGCTTTTTCTTTCCATTCATTCAGCTGTAATCTATTCAAACATCCAGATGAAGGGATCTTTCAGAGGAGACCTCTTATTTTTTGTAATAAGAAACCTTACCGGTCAATTCCTATGGGAGGTAGACTAAACTCTTTCTCACGGTAAAATCCAAATCATTTGGTCATGTATTGGGTTTGCATGGCCAGATTCTGGCAGTGGGGGTGGCTGCAGGGGTGGCTCCTCTGAGAAGCTGCCAGAAACTTCCCCCAAGTCCAGTGCCAACCAGCTCCAGGCTAGGCAAGGCCAAGCCTGTCAGTGGTGGTGGTAACACCTCTGGGATAATGGGATAATACATCTAGGAAAGAGGGAAAAAATGCACAACTGCTGCTGAAGAGAGGAGTCAGAATGCATAAGAGAAACACCTTGGTAGTGAAGGAGGGATGGCAGGAGGTGTTCCATGCACCAGATCAGAGATTCCCCTGCAGCTCCTGCACAGCCCATGGTGAAGCAGCTGTGTCCCTGCAGCCCATGGGGGTCCTTGAGGGAAAAGGATCCATCTACAGCCCCTGCAGGACCCCACACTGAAGTGGGGGGATGCCCAAAGGATGTTGTGACTCTGTGGGCAACCCATGACTGTGATTGCTCAGTGATATCTCCCTGTCCTTATCTCAACCCTCCTCTTGTTCTCTTTCCTCTCCCCCGTCCAGCTGAGGAGGGCAGTGACAGAGCAGCTTGTTGGGCCTCTGGTGTCCAGCCAGGATCAATCCACCACAGGCGACACACTGTAAAATGAGACATACTGCACATGCCACAAACTATTCACAACAAAGGAGACATGCAGGCACCTCTCCTGCCACCTACTAATGACCTTCTTACCGCCCCCCCCCCCCCCCCCAGCTCTGCCTGGAGTTGGCACTTCTAATCATATCCTTCAGAGAAAAAGGCCTGTGATTTACGAAAAATATAAGTGAGAAAGTGATTTAGCTACCTTTGCCAAGTTCAAAATCCTGCTGCAAACCATCAGTGAGTGGGTGTATCAGGATAAATTGCTGTATTTAGGCTGCATTTACATACTGCAGTTCGGATGTTCTCAGAAGTTTATTATTAAAGACAAAGGTAACAGCTCCCTCAGACCTGGCATTTCTGGGGCTGGAACAAGTTTGGATTTGCTGATGGTGGCCCTTAGCAGTGAATCGGAGTCTCAGAGCTTAGATTTTATTTCTGCATTCTGTGAAGATCGCCTGGGGATTGAGACAGCCCAGCTTGGGGAGAGGGAGAGAAGGGGCTGGACTGACATGAGAAAAGAGAAAAGACTCAAACAGCCAGTCCTAGCAAGGGGAGACACTGCCACCACAGCCCTTGCCATAAACCAGGTCCTCTGGTCACTCCACTCTATGGAGTGATACCTAATCCATGAAAATGGCTCCTCCCAGCCCAATGTTTTAGCCCAGAGGAGCCACTATAGACACATCAGTTTTGAACTTTAATTAACATTCACTGCTCAAAGGCAGGACATAGATCTACAGGCTATTGTCTACCAGGAGCCCATTCCAGGAGTTCCAAATCACTGTGCATTGGAGGAGCCAGGAGCATATTGAGCATCAGGAAGCACCAGGATGGTGATCTGTTTTCTCTGACTGCAGAACAAACACAGGAGCATCTCAGAGATTAACTTGGCAAGTCTGTACTCTCCCAGATCCTGCTGAGAACAAATATCATATTCTGTGACGTTTTTAGACAGCATGGCCACCAAGAAAGGGTCCCATGTGTCTTCTTCACAATTTTTGCCTTCACTGTGACATCTTTACTCTTTCCTCAGGCCACCATAGAAGTTCACAATAAGTCTTGAGTTCATAAGCACAGATGAGTTAGAATTCATGTCAAGAAATTAAAAAGGCAATATGTAGACTGAATGGTGTAAGGAAGGGACAAGATATTTTCATGAGTGTAACAGTACTTTGATCGTTCTCCTGTTGCATATTTCTTAATTTTTAATAAAAAAAATGATGTGTTTTCTTTTAAACTTTCATTTTATTTTATTTTATTTTATCACACTTTTGGGTTCAGGAATATTATTTAAAGATCAAGCTAGCTAAGATGGGTTTTGCTTCCTTAGAGATGCAAAATGCAAGAATCAAAATTGAAACACAATATTTGAGAATAATCAGAGTATTTCCTATTGTTTAGATAACTTGATGATCATCATTCTCATAATTTCTAATTTTCTCTCTAAGTCCTCTTTTTAGTTCTTTTTCAACTCTTTCCTCTTCTTTTTCTTTTACAGTACAGGCAAACTTGTTCTTCTGCCCTACTCATCTGGAAAGTGTGTGATTTCTTTTTGACAGATATTTTCAATAAACTTGTCATTTTCATCTCAATCTCATTATATATTTTCTATAATTTCATAATGCCCCAGCAGTGATTTTTGCACCATTAGATCAGTGTGAAGTCAGGAGAAGAGAGGGCTGTACATATATTATCCTTTTTCTGACATTATTTTTACCTTTCAATGTTCCACTGCTTTCAACATGCCTTTCCTATCTTTAAGAATAACGGTTCTGAACAATAAGGAAGGGCATGGGTATTAATTGAAATCCTTAACCGTGTAATAATTTGTAGAGGGGAGGGGGGGGAAATCTGAAATTCTGTGTATTATTTCTTGAAAACTGCCCTGGAAATGGTGGCTGATCCATTGGAGCATGTTCTCCCTTTTCATTGGAGCATGAACACACGACTCAGTCTGAGGCAGTTATTTCAGACAGGTGTGAGGTACACTGCCACTGTTAAACCAGATGAACAACCTGGAAAGAAAAAAACAAAAATTTGTGCTCCTGAAAACTTGTTTGATTTAGTCCCCAACAGTATTGCTTAGTCTCATAAAAGATATTACTTTTTTCCACAAATTATATTTTTCTCATTAGAGTGTTACATGGCAAACTTAATTATTGTAATCACACTGGGGATGCTGGATTAAAAAGCCTACCGACATTTAAAGTAGGATTAATGTCTTCATGTAACAGCAAAAACTGATGTAACTTTCATGCCACTGGGAAGCAGATTTGCTATGGAAATAATGCCATTTTAATTCAGAAAAGTTTGAATGTCTGCTTGGTTTGAGGAAACATTCTGCTTGCTACATTTTTCTCAGCTTCAAGGGGTTTTTTGAGTCTTGTACAGAAATCATACAATAATTGGATTCTCAGACTTGTTTCCTAAGGAAATGAACCTTTATGTATTCCTGCAGTCTATCTATCAGTCTCTTGGCTTCTCCCTAAATTTTGAGACTACTAGCCAATTTCAACCAAATTTAGAACTCTCCAGACATCTGAAAGATATTATATTTCTAAGGTTGTGCAGAAATTGGGAGCTGAGTAGAATAGAAAGATTTAAATTAGAGCTCAGTGAGACAGAGGCAAAGGTGTTGGGCATTACAGGCAGTGCTGGCAGCAGCTGGGTGTGCCAGGATCCCAAAGACCCAACCTGTACACCTGTATCAGCCACAGCCCAACCTGTATCGGACACAGCCCAGCCCAGTCTGCCCTGGAAATGGGAGGGAAGGTGGAACTCCTGGGCCAGGGAGGATTTAGGGCACTGAAGGCATTATGCAAGTGGAGTTGGTTGGGCTGTTTCTGATACAAAGATAGCTTTGTCTATTTAATCTGTAAAGGGACAGTGATTACCACCATGCAGAATTTCTGAGTGGAACCACAAAGTCTCCATTCTTGGAGGTTTTCAAGGTCAAACAGCATAAATCTATGAACAGTCCTATCTGGCCCACAGCTGAGCCTGCTTTCAGCAGCAGGCTGGGCTAGAGTAGCCCTTGCAACCTTGAATCATCATTTGATCCTGTGAGTCTTTGGAGGTAGTTTTGCCTTACTGTGCTACCAAAAGCAGGGCATACACAGGTTAATTTAGTCCAGATTTTATTATCTGCCAACTACCTTTTGAAAAGCTTATGGATTTTTTTTCAATACAAAAAAAGGGTATTGCTAATGTTTAATATTTATAATGTGCTAATAGCCAGAGATGTTAGCCAAGGTCAGAGACTAAAAAAATGAAGGTAATTTAGTGGCTAAATCATTAACCTACAACAGAAGAAATCAGAGTTCATTTGAGTCTTCCTATATGAATTTATACAAGCAACAATGAGTGGGATTCATCTCACGTAATTTTAGCCCTTCATAAAGTAGACATCATATTTAATGTGGTTTTTCAAATGCCCTCATGAGTCAACAGAGAGACCAAGACCCCAAAACTGTTTCCCGTAACACATTTTGTTGGGGTGGACACTTTCTTTCCATTGAGGGAGACTTATAATAGCGCTCAAAGGGGAGCATGGAGAGTTGAGGTAGACGGATCCCATCAGACCATGTTAAAACAAATTGTTACAAGGTTTCACTTTATTAGTTTAATAGTTGCAGGTCACAATGTTGATTTATTTGCTATCAGGGGTTTTGTGCTTGTTTCCAGAGCTGCCTTATCTAACGCCTCTCTTGTTGTAGGTGTTCTCTGTTGTGCTGGTTATCATTTCTGGGGGCTGGATTAAAGCTATCATTTTCCCACACTGTGTAACTCTGGTTTATATGATAAAATTACTGCAGGATACTAATTTGGTAATTGTACTTAGCATTGCCATCATATCCATGCTTCAGGAACAATCTCTCAGGGACTGCTAATAATTACACTTTGAAATTACTTACCTTTACTCCTTGGAAAGCCATTGCATAGGGAGGGCTCTGCTCTTTCACCTTTCTTTCTCCTCTCTTGAGAATTTTGAATATTCTTGATATGTTCAAACCAACAGGTTCATATTGGTGTCTCAGTTCTAGCTGGATAGTTAAGTGTGGGACAGTATGGACAAGTGCCTGGGACAGTAGACACACCAAGTGCTTTAGAACTTCACCCCTGAACAAGTGAAAAATTGTGGAGTCCCAGATACTGCCTAGGACAGTAGACACACCAAGTGCTTTAGAACTTCACCCCTGAACAAGTGAAAAATTGTGGAGTAGGATGGGAAATGTTCCCAAACCCTAGAAGCATGGACACACAAGTTTCAAGGAAAAAAAAAAATCCCAGAAGAGGGTCCTTTCAGGAAAATTGCAGCTACAGTTTCTAGTAGGCAGTTCCCCAGGCGTAGTAGAAGGGCGTTCTTGCTTGCAATCTTAATAAAGGAACTTCTGATTCTTATTTACAAGAATTGAGTAGTCAAGACTATGAGCAGGACCGGAGGGGCCCTGCCTCCAGACAGGTCAAAGAAAGGGGAGACTGGGATTATTGGACAGTGTGGATTCAAGGCACTGGCACAGCAGACCCACAGGAGTGTTAGGTTTTAGTATTCACAGGTGCAGTGTACCTTAATGCCATCTGGCTACAGAGGTGCAGATCCCATCTGTATTTCCTCTTAGTCTTACACTGGACCAGCTCCAGGAACTCCATATCCCTCTTGTACTGAGGAGCTCAGAAAATTGGGTTCTTTCTGGTCCAAATGATCCAGGTGAGTGATAAGAAATTCTAATGACCAGGCCCTTGTTTTCATTGACTTTCTCTATTGAGTCCTAGATTAGAAAACCCAGTGTATAATAACCTTTACCATCTTTCTAAGAAATTACTTGTTCTTGAACTAATGACATAACTATAAAGTCAGCTCCCATGAAATAAGAGTGGCACACTTTCATTTAATCCAATTCCTGTTGTGAGAAACAGCAAGGCTCTCTTTAACTACTGAGCCTCAGCAATCGTAAACCTTAGTCTAGTTCAACATGTGCTGATTTTCTAACACGCAACACAGCACCTGATAGGCAAAAAAACAGAAAGTATTTCTTCAGGGATTTCTCTCCCCCAGTGGTTTATAAGTGCATGAGAATTCATTGTAAAAGTTTAACTCCAGCTGACAACTTAGCTCCACACAGCCACTTACTCACTACTCCTGTGGTGGGATGGGGGACACACTCAGAAAAGTAAAATGCTGTGAGTTGACATAAAGGGAGTTTAATAGGTAAGCAAAAGCTGTGCATATAAGCAAGACAAACCAAGGAATTCATTCACCTCTTCCCAATGGCAGGAAGGTGTTCAGCCATCTTCAGGACAGCAGGGTCCCCTCACACATAATGGTGACTTGGGAAAACAAAAGCCACCACTCTGAATGTCCCCCTTTTCCTTCTTCCCCAGATTTACATGATGAATATGATGTCATATGGTGTGGGATACCCCTTGGGTCAGATGGGGTCAGCTGTCCTGGCTGTGTCTCCTCAAACCCTTGGCTCTTTGCAAGCTCTGCTCAGCAGAAGCTAAATTCAATTCTGATTTACAGGAAGGCAAGCAAGCCCTAACCAGGTCACTTTGCAGGCACAGGAGTTTGTCCAGTACAGCTGTTGAACAAGAAGCAAAAGCAAAATGCAGCGACAAGTATTCAGAAAAATCATGATTTTATAAGTGACAGAAATCCCAGAAGCTCTTAAGGCCAGATTGATGGAGCTCTGAGCAACTCAGCCTAGTGGACAGTGCCCCTGCTCATGGCCTCGGGGTTGGAGCTAAATGATATTTATCATCCCTTCCTACCCAAACCATTCTATATTCTATGATTCCATGATAAAGTGATTATCCTTTAGACCCTACAGAGAGGAAGAGAGGGAATGGCCAAAAAACCTGATTAAATTAGGATATAAACCCATTAGCCCATTTTTTTCTATTTGGTGTTCAAGTGGCTTTACCTCAGGAGACATAAAATATCTTGAAGCTTCCTACAGATAGTTGTAGTGCTGGGTTTAAGTTGCCCTCTTTCACCTGAAGTTTGCCATTTTCAGGAGTCTTAAATATTTTTTTTTCCTTTTGAGAAAACAAGTACAGAAATTCATCTTCTTGTCAGTGTAACATAATTGCTCATAGAAAAATCTTTAAGGTCTTGTTTCTCTGAAGATAATAGAAAGAGACATGCTAAAATTTCCCCACTCAAAATACAGTGGATAGACAGAGGAGTGAGGCAGGTGAGGAACATGCATGGTACACAATGACAGGGACAGATGCTGTCATTCTTCTTGCACTAAGGATAGGGGGAGAGAATATTAGCAAACATAAGGGAAATGGAAAGAAAAAAAATCACATAAATTTTTCAAAAGTAGAGAAGATGACCTATGCATATTTTGATTTTGTGGGTAGCCACTGAGTGAGAGCCCCAGTCCTGAATGGTGCAGACCAGCTCATGTACAGCTGCATAGCATTCTGTCAATGTCATCTCTGCATACTGTGTGACTGCTTTTGCCTTGAGGCAAAGTTATGATTCATCTTTGTGCTTTTTTTCCACTTTGAAATTCAAGAAATAATGGATGGATGCCTTACATGATTTCACAGCCTGACACTGAGGCCTCATATTAGACCCAATAATGCAAACCACATTCCTATTGCTTGGAGATTATCCAGAATCATAGAAACACATAATTGTTAAGGTTGGGAAAGGCCTCTTAGATAATTGAGTCCAACCAGTACCAAAAACATGCCCCAATGTTTTTTTGAACACTTCCAGGGATGGCGATTCCACCACTTTCCTGGGCAGCCTCTTGCAATGACTGAGAGCACTTTTGGTGAGTAGACTTTTCCTGATATTCAATTTAAACCTCCCTGAGTGTGAGCTGAGACCCTTGTCCTATCACTTGTTACTTGGGAGAAGAGACTAAGCCCCATCTATCTCCTTTCAGGCAGCTGAGAGAGTGACAAGGTCCATCCTGAGCCTCCTTTTTTCCAGGCTGAACACCCCCAGCTCCCTCAGATGCTCCTCAGACTTGTGCTCCAGACCTTTCCCCAGCTCCACTGCTCTTATCTGGACACACTCCAGCCCCTCAATGTCTTTCTTGCTGTGAGGGGCCCAGAACTGGGGCATGAGATTCGAGGTGTCAGCAGTGCCCAGCACAGGGGAAGAGTCACTCCTTGGTCCTGCTGATGTCGCTGTGCCTGATTCAAGCCTGGGTGACACTGGCCACCTCGGCTCATGTTCAGATTTCACACTCCAACAGGTCTGAGTTCTTCTCCTCAGGGCTGCTCTCAACCCATTCTCTGCCCAGCCCCTACCTGTGCTTGGGATTGCCCAAACTAAGGCACAGGACTTTGCATTTGGCCTTGTGAAATTCAGAAGCTGTAGCTGTAAATGTTACACATGAGTACTGAGTGTGCTTTGTTCACGCTGTCTGTAAGCAATATAAGCTTTAAAAGTCCTGTCTTAGATTCACAAGGCCAATATCATTATGTGTTGTAAGATGAACCTTGCTTTAGGTAGCTTTGTGCAAATTTTATAGGTTTCTTATATTTCATTAACAGTTCAGAGGCCAAGTTGAACTTGGGAAAATCAAATTAATGAAGATAATTTTGTCATTGTTAAATACATCTAATTTACAACAGAGTTTAAAAGGGTGATGAGTAAAATGACCTGGTCAAAGGGGATAGACTTAAAACATATTTCTTCCATGCTCTTCCTCTCCACATGGAAAAAACTCTTCACGTGTTATGGAGATCAACCTGATTCTCCTTCAAAACTTTTGCAGAACTCTGTTACCTTGATGGCTATGTAAACCATGATGTGTTTAGACTCCTGGGAGTGCTGGTATGGCTACAACAATTGCCCATAATTTTGATGAACCATTATAAGAAATGTAATGTTTTGCAACCTTTAAATTGGAAATTAATGACACCCAGAAACTGGTGCAACAACAGATGTTCAGACTCAGAAAAAAATGGCCTTTGTGTGTTTACATGCCTTCAGTTACATTTAATATTAGTTAAAATAGTCATTAAAAAGTGGCACCATTTTTCACAGATAAAATTTAAGCATTTAAAGAAGGTAATGTTGTTTTATTTTTAATTAATACTTTTATATGTAGATGCATGTGTATTTCCTTCTACATACAAACATATTTTTATATCTATCTTTTCATCTATCTATCTATCTATCTATCTATCTATCTATCTATCTATCTACCTATCTATGTATCTTTCCAAAGAATCTCTTTCTTTCTAAGCCTCTCTGATTTTCCAGCCTGAAATCCCCAGAGTTACAAATTGGATGCAGTGATGATGAGATATAGCATCAATAGAGAGTTAGGTTTTGAGCTTGGGAATATCATAAATTATTAATAATGAACCATTTAACTCATGATTAGAGGAAAATGTTCCAAAGAGTAGAAAGGATATATGTTTCAGTTGTCTGGCTACAATGTTAAATATCTATAACTAGTCTGTTCTCACATGCTCCAGAGGGGTAACACTTGCCTCTGAGATTAATTATCACTAAGTCATTGACTAAATATCTCTGCAGCCTCATGGACATCCTTGTTTAAATGGTGGAGTTGATTGCATTGAGTGATGCTAAAGCAAAGGAAGAACTTGTTTAACCCACTAAAGACAACCCTGAGTTACTCAATGAAGGGGCATGAGGATAGATCACTCAGCCAGTTAAGATTCTGTGGTATAAAAAAATATTTTAGCATTTGAAATTGCATTTTTATTGAAATAAATGAGTGGTTCAAGGAAATTACTGAAGTCTGAAGAATTTCTGCATCATATGACCAAGACAAAATGTTTGCCACCAAGCACACCCAGACTGAAGATGTATGTTCCCTCTGTCAACAAGCATTTTACCCTTTTTGCATAGAATTCTTACTGAAAAGAAACACCTGTCTTTATTGTAATGTGTCTTTGGTAAAGAAACAGGTGAAGCTGTAATTCAGTAGAACAAAGTAAAAAATATGCCCAGCTATGCCTGGTTTTAGTGATATTTTGAAATAGATTTTTTCTTTCATAAAAAGTACATTAATTCCTATGACAGCTGTGAAGATAATAAATTTTCCTCTAGTAAAATTTCACTAAAGAACTGCTCCATTGAAAATTTTGCTTGTTTAGTAACCCTAGATAATCTGTCTTTGCTGGTGGGTGAGAGAGTTGTGAAAGTTTGTAGACAATATTTTTAAATCCATAGATTAACTGGGTTCTACAAGCATCAATCACCAGGATTAGATGTCAGGTCAAAATTAGTTCTCTAAATTACCTTCCAAGTCAATGAGTATCAATTGGCATCTTCATATTGTGAGTCAACAACCTATGAGAGAGACTAAACTTTTATACTGCTAAAATGACTGAATCTGGGCCACAGCTGGAAGATCAAGTCCTGATTGGTAACAAGACCAATCATCAGGTCTTGTTACCAGTCTGTGTGACTCTGGCACAACTCTTTGGTGTGCTTTGTGTTATTCCTGTGTAGGATAAAACAGGTTCTAGAGGTTCTGCTTTTATTCACCAGTAAGCCTAATTGCATTATTCAGGTTGGTAAATATGATACAGAATATTCAAATAGATTTGCTATTTCCTGCAGGAATGTAGGACCTCAGTACCTGCGATGTGCAGCAGAATGACAGTAGCAAGAATGACAAAGAATTTCTATTGTATTTGGCTAAACATAAACTTTCGGGACAAGTTTTTGAAGCTTCTTTGAATAGTTGAACCCAACTGTGTAGACTAAATAGTCTGCTCCCACTATCAGGCAATACAAAATCCTTCCTGACATCTCTTTTTATGGCAGTTTTTTGGGTGTTTTTTTAGAAGTTACAAAATTCTGGGTTCTCTTTAGGAATGTCAGCCCCAGAACTGAGATTACAATGCATGGTCTTGCTGGTGGGTCCCTCTAGACCCAAATAACCAGACATTCCCACAAAAGAAAGGTTGTTTCCATTCCGTCTTGAATGCTACAGTCTCTCCAACTTTTCAGAGAGCCATTCTACTGATCTCATATAAACAAATACTCCAAAGTTAAGCCCACCTTTCCTGACCTTGGCCAAAGGTCATCTACAAATGAAGCTGATTGAAGTCACATTTTACATTTTAGATTTAGCCTGCTCTGTTTTTGGGTCAGGACATGTTACTGGGGGATATAATTGCCCTCTGTGTAAGTGCAAGTAAATATTGATCTTAGAATACTTTGTTCATTGTTGACCACAAATTTCTACTTTTTTTTTCCAGAGAAGTGTGTCAGTTATTTGCAAATAATGAATCAAAAGAGTTTAAACTTTCAGGAATAGACATGCTCTGCATTTTCTCTATGCCTGAGATCCTAGAAGAATCATTACATGCCTCAAGCCCCTTCCAACATTAACTTTCAACTAGTAATGGAAAAATGACTGACAGACTAAGCAAAGAATTGCATACTAGCACTACACAGATGACAGATTATCCTCCTCTCATTACCATCACAAAATAAACCAGTGTTTGGAAGAGATTTTCTCCTGGGTGAAGACTGGGTTTATCTAATTTTGGTACAGGAAAGGTCTCTGTTGTGTTGTAAAGGCTCCTCTCGTAGGAGTGATCTGACAGAATTTAACATGTAGCTAAGGACTTCATCTTCAGCCACCTTGAAGCCAGCACAAAGGTAATTATTTCTATTTTGATATCTTTTCTGTAATATTTCCAGAACAGTAATCTCTACCAACATCAGGATCTATTTCCTTCTATTTTAGCACACAGAGATGGGACTCAGCTCTGATTTGAGATATTTAAACCTAAAAGGCAGATTAATTTGTTTGGATGTACCCATCCAGTACCATGTTAGGATCATCTAGATCACACTCAGACTTTATCCGGTTATACTAGATACAAAACTAAATGGTCTATAAATAGAGACTCCTGAGGAGAACTGTGCCTTTCTGTAGAAACTGAGGGATGGGAAAGGCATTCCAGTCACCTAAGATATGACAAGTAATGATTTGCTAGCTGAGTCCTATCACTCATGACCCAGACACAGCTCCTCTTCCAGTTAATGCTGAATCTCTTAAAGGTAAATGCCTGGGGTTATTTTCTGATCTCTAGGGTATTCCATCTAATCTGCACCTAGTCATTCCGACTGCTGTAAGATCTCTGAGGCAGATTTGTGTGATTGACAGTGCATGGGATTGCTTAAGTTGGTAAGAGGAAGCCAGGTAGGATATCAGGTGGGATGTCTCTGTCTCACAGTGGAATCTGGGTGAGACCTCCATTAGCTATAAAATGAAATTAAAAACCTGCCCCTCAAGTAGCTCTTTGTGTGTGAACAGATATATACATAAATTCTATCATCTCAGAAAGACATTGATCCCAGACTAATCAGGATTCTGTGACAAATAAAAAGACAATCTCCTCAGACTCAGAAAAAGATCTGATTGTCTAAAGAAAAGATTCATCCGAGGCCCTAGTTTCAGAGAAAGAAGTCCTCCGAAGTTACATTTTTTTTTCCTAAGGTTATCTATTTTTAATTGTTTTATTGGAATCCAGACTGTTTAGTTTGTAGTATTTTAAAATCAAGAGTATATTTGTTCTATGAATGTGCCATAGTTATGTGAAAAAGAACAGCAAGAAGAGATGTTGATAAATGTGTTTTATCATAATTGATAAAGTACATACGTGTCACATCAATAAAATATATACCATTGCACCTGCTTGTAGATTTTATTAAAGTCTCAGAAAAAATGCAAGGTACCACCTTTATCTCTTTGTTAGGGGGTATCTAAATAGATAAGCTTTCAAGAAGATTTGAATGTTTTAATTCAAACTTTGCTGAATTTTCCACTAACTTAATGGGTTCTGTATCCCACTTCAATGGAAGATTAAACAGTCTTCTAGAGGGTATTGGGAAAAAATACCAAAAAGACAAATAAAAAGAAAGGGAAAAATAAAAATAATACTAAAAATTTCAAAAAAAATTAATTTGGAAGAAGGCAAGCAATTTTTTAAATTTACAGCAAGGGATGGTGTTATCAATTGCTTGATTACAAACCCCAGAATATTAAACTGTAAGCTTACTTTTTACACATATATTTAGGTATTTAGGTGTAGTAACATCTGAAGTAGATCCCTCAGGTAGAGCAAGAGGTAAGTGATGAGATATTCTAGTTTTGTAAGAAGACTTGCTGGAGATATAAGAAAAGCAAATTAAGAGAGATTCAGTATGACTGTGGGATTCAGTACTTTGCAGTATGGCCTTTTCTGGAGGAGCTTTTGAGGCTGACAGATTTCCTTTTCAGGGACTGAACACTCAAATTTGAAGTCAGTAAAGTGAACCACAGCTCTGCATTTTTAATTGAGAGCCCAGAAAGCCTGACAGTGTTGGGTAACATGAGGCAGACCTAGAAAATATATCTCATGAATGTATGACTGAAAAATGCAAAACTGAGCTCCCAGGTGTTGGAGCACTGACTGTCACTGAAGTGTTTCTTCAGATTTCAAAGCAATTCTCTCAAGAGTTGCAAAAGCAAGGTTCTCTTCAGGACACTGTCTGCATTGATTTCACCTGCCTGTCCTGCCTGCTTACCCACAGAATGTGCACCACAGAGACAGCCTGCTGCACTCCTCCCACAACAGAAAGCACTGTGTATCTTCCCCCAAAAAATGCCCTCGTTAGGACTGGGAATCGCAGACAGGACAAAACTCCCCTTTGTGAGAGCACAAACACAATCAGTTTCTGTGTCTGCAGTGGGAGGAGTGTTCACTGGGTTCCACTTCAGTAGCTGTTCATCTATTCCCTCCCATTAGTTTCCTTTCCTATTCAGCACAGAATCAGCAGCTAGAGGCAGGTACCACCCTCAAGAGCATTTCAAGAGCAATAATCAGTTTTCCTGCAAAGGGTCAGCGCTGATGTGACATAAGGGTCCTTGTGCTCATCATTTACACACTTTATCCTTTCTGCTGAGCAGCCAGGGTGTTCAATAACCTGCCTGCTCTACCTGGAGGGGATGCACGGAGCTGGCTCGAGGCCAGAGCACACACAATGCCCGGCTAATGCATCAGCTGCCATCTACTCCTGACAATGCTCTTTCACAATGAACTGGATGAGAGGATTTGCAAGTGCTGCTTCCAATTAAAAATAACACTTCTGCAAGGGCAAAGGAGTGAGGTAATGGCTGTAATTCAAATCGAGCTGGAGCAGCTGCCTCATTAGTACACACTCTGTGATTAATATGCCTTTATGACCTGTGCTTATACACCTTAACATCTTCCTTCCAGACCAAAGGAAACACCATTCCCACAAGAAGCACTACTGGTTCTTCAGGGATGCAAGATTTACATAGTGAGATTAATCATATTTTGCCTGAGAGACACAGTTTTAAAGCAAAATGTATTTACAGAAAAAAAAAAAAATCTTCCTTTCACTTTAAAAGAAGATTTGGCAGAGATAAAAAGCAGCAAGCCCAACATTTTCAGAAAAATTGCCTTTTGCTTCAAATTTCCAAATTTGGAATTAAAAATGTTAAACCATTTCCTCCCCCCCATGTTTCGGAAGGCAAAGAAGCTGTTTCTTCAGAGAAAAAATGGAAATTAAGGAAATTTCTAATGACTTCCAAACTTCACACTTGGAATGGTGTTTTTATAAAAAGTAATACTTCAGGGCTAGACTACAACAATGTTAATTTCTCTTTCTTAATTCCAGATAAAATGCAGTGCTGAACACTAAGATGTCATAAAAACAGAGAAATTCATTCATGTTTTTATTCTCATTTCTTCCCAGGCTTGCAGTGGAGAGGGACTTTCACCTCCAAATGACAACTGAAGATCAGCTTCACTAAAGTAACTGAAGGTTTTTCCTTTGACTTGGTGGAAGATCAGGGTTTTCAAGTCCATATGAGAACATTTCCATAGCCATCACACATCACAACAGATTAGGTGTGACATTTAAAAGAGGGAAAAAAATAACTCAGCAAGGGAGGAATTAACCAGATTTCCTTTAACAGATTTGTAAAATGACTGAGGTTTCCTTAAGCCACAATGCTCCTGAAATTTTATTTAACAGATAAAACACAAACTGATGATATCTGAATGTTTAGTAAACCCCTAAGCTCCTGTTTTGTGCACAAGCTGGCATGTTTTTCATTATCCCAAAGTAAACCTTCAGGTCCCAACATCTTTGGTGATCTGGGTGTGCCTTGCAATCAAAATGCTACTTGCCAGAACATTTCTTCCACTAAGTTTTTCAAGTTGTCTCATTTTCTTTAACAATGTGTATAGCTCAGTGGAAGACAATTTATCTTGTATCAGCATTGAAATAAACAATGAATCAATGAGGTGATTTAGCCAGATTTCATTTTCTTCTCTTGTGTCTCCATCCTCCATGGTTTCACTTTTGTGTCACGTGCAAGATGCTGTCCTGTGTCACCCCCAGAGGCATCTAAGCAATCTCACATTTCACTAAAAAGATCATAGTCAGTGGTTGAAAAAGGGGACCTTGAAGTCTCAGACTTCAGAGTGCCTTGAGCTAGCTGCTCTGATTGCCCACATATTTTGCCAGTGATAAAGTTTTCCTATAACTCCTTACATTTAAACAGGTGGACACAAGAAGTGAGTGAAGAACAGAATGACTGCTCACTCAAGACAGACAGAAGACTACAAAGAGCAGGATTAGCTTAAAAATCTCCCCCTTCTTAGCAGACTATGAACCATATGTAGCACCTTCTAGCATACTGGTCAAGAAAATAATAATTTTAACATAACCCTCTTTGAAGATTTGAAGATTTTTTCATTCTGGTTACTAGTTTTACATTAGGAAATTAATCACCTCACAGGTAGAATTAGTTCCATCAAATCAGTCAGTATGTGAAAAGGGATTTTAAACAAATGTGGCTTATATTGAAAGACTGAGTATCAGTTACCTCAGCCTTGAAGATAAACAGGGTCTTGTTAGGTTGTGATAGGATTACCTGCTTGTATCATTTAAACAGCTCTAATTTTTGCCACAGGCTTTTCAAGCCTTTGAACACTGACATTGATTCATTAAGGTTTTTTTCCATTCCACTCACGAATTATATTTCCCAGTAGAAAATGAAGCAACATTAATTACAAAAGCAAGATTTCTACAGTGAGATATATAATTGCCAGTACTGAAGTGCACATTATAAGATCATGCACAACATACTCTGCTGACATATTATGTAAAATAAATTCTTGATCTCTTTTGCAATTATCATTTCATCCCCCAAACATTTAAACTACATCTATTCCAAGAAGTTAAATATATCTAGATTGTTCTCTAGAACTGGAGGATGGAGAAACCTACATTAGCAGAATCACAGAATGATTTGTGTTTGAAGGGATCTTAAATATCCTCTCATTCCAACCCTCTGCCATGGGCAGGGACACCCTTCCACTAGACCAGGTTGCTCAGAGTCCCATCCAGCCTGGAACAGCTTTAGGGATGGGACATCCACAGTTTCTCTGAGCAACTTACTCTAGTCTCATTAATCTCAAAGGAAAGGATTTCTTCCTAATGTCTAATTTAAACCTAACTCTTGGTTTAATCTTCTTAATGTCTAATCTAATCTAACTCAGTTTAAATTCAACCCCTTCTGTCCTATCTTTACCTGCCCTTTTCAAAAGTTTCTCTCCAGGTTTCTTGTAGGCCCTTTAGGTACTGGTGGAGGCAATCCTTCAATATTAACCAACTTTCTTGGGCCCCCTCTTCCCTCCAGGGCTTTATCCCATGGCAGTCTACCAAGCAGATCCCTGCAGAGGCCAAAGTCTACTCCCCTAAGGTCCAGGGCATTGAGTTTGTTGTTCACCTTCCTTGCTGCTCCAAGGATCCTGAACTCCTTCATTTCAGGGTTACTGCAGCTAAGGCTGCCCTGTAGCTTCACATTCCCCATCAACATTCCCCCTACTTTTCAATGAGAACAATGTCCAACATAGCACCTCTCCTCATAGCTCTCTATTACTTGGAGAAGGAAGTTGTCATCAACACTTCCTAGGAACATCCTGGATTGCTTATTGAAATTATTGAATTATTGCTTATTGCTGTGTTGTCCCTCCAAGAGGTATTGGTGTGGTTGAAATCCTCCAGGAGGATGGGGGCTTGGAAAAAAGTGGTCACTCCTGTCTGTGTCTACAGAGTCTCATCTCCTCAGTCTTCCTGGCTGGGTGACCCACAGCAGGTGCAGTTTATAGTGTCACCTGTCCCTGCCCTCCTTTTAGTCCTGATCCAGGAGTTCTCAGTTCTTCTCCCAACCCCAGGTGGAGCTCTGTGTACTCATTGATGTAGAGGGTGTCATCCCTCCTTGTGTCCCTGCCTGTCCTTCCCAAAGAGCTTGGATGCTTCCATTCCAGCCCTCCAGTCGTAGGACCCATCCCAGGAGTCATCCACCACATGTCTGTGTTTCTCATAAATTACAGCTATCAAGGCAGGTGCACTCTTCTAAATGATTTTTTTAATTTCCCATGGGGAGTGTGTGTGTGTGTGTGTGTGTGTGTGTGTGTGTGTGTGATAGATGCATTCAAGCTGGGCCCCAAATGAAGCCAAAATTACTGGTTGGAGTAGCCAAAATTCCTTTGTGCTGCCCTCCAGGTACCCCTCTGCTGACCTGTGATCCCTCTCCAGACTCTGGGAATCTCTTGCTGGCCCCAAACTGGTGTGTATGGGATAGAATTAGGCTTGTATCATCATACTCTCTAAACATTCAAATCTGGGTAGTGACATCCAAGGGTCCTGTTGGGACTGGTCATGATCTACCTGGTGGCCTGTGTCTCCAGCCCTGAGTGCAGCCACTCTGGGGTCATTCTGGCAATTTGACAGCAGAGAAAATGACTTTCATTCCCTACAAGAGTTCCCTACCACGGTTGAATTTAATAATAGAGACACAGCCTCAAGTTTCAAACAAAGACAAGAAGAAGAAAGGCTTTCTGGTGGTTATAGCTGTTCTCTACAGGTAGAGCTCTACTGGTAGCAGGTACCTATTGATATTGTTAACCCAGTGTAGTCACTTGTGCAATTCAATTAACATTTCATTTGCCTACTTTCATCCAAGAGAGAGCATACAAAGATTTCAGACTGATTCTACTCCCCAGGAAATAGTTTTATGACTACCAGTGAGAAGTTTCTGGGACTCAGGATAGGTTTCAATACCTTTTTTTGGCATTGATAGTCAAATATCCACAGAAACAGGAAATGTCTCACCCTGGTACCCACTCTGGTATGTATGAACACCCCTCCCCCAGTGCATGTGAGTGTCCAGAGCTTCCAGGCTGGAAACCCCTATAGGGTTTGCTCATATGCAGGCACTCTGCAACACAGTAAAGCTGTCGGGGACAGAGCACATCCCTGCATATCAGAACCTTGTGTAGTCACAAGCACAACTGGGAATTTCTCTCTGTTCAAAAACCCTGATCTTCTATGATTTTCAGCAGTTTGTCACCTTCTCTGAATAAAGCTGCATCAAGTCACACCTTCACATTAAGTCTGGCTGCAGGGAGAGAGAGTAGAAGACAGCACTTCACTTCCATCTCAGTTTCTTAGGGGTGGTTGTAGCAAATGAAAGAGAGACAAAATGTCTCCATCTGTTTTGTTCCAAATCCTGTCTCCTGTCTCTGTCAACATGATACACCCTGCCTTTATTGTTGTCTTGAACTTTTGGCTGTCTCTGGATATTTTTCAGAAGGGCCAGAAGAGCTCAGCCTGTTCAATGACTTTCACAGCTACAGACAATTGCTTCCTTCCTTCTGAAAGGGGAGAGAGAATTCTGACAATGACTAAAGAGCACAGCGAGGTATCACAGTCTCAACGATATTCCCTTGCCTCAGTCCCTGAAAAAAAAAAAAAAAAAAGGACAGTATTTGGTAAAGCAGTGTATATGTACAAATGTATGTATCAAGTGTTTCCAAGTAACTCGGGAACCTAATGACTTTAGGACTAGCCATAATTTTCTCAGCAGAAGCTTACATAAAAATGAGAGTTTATTTATGACAGGAGCTGGAGCCAGGAATCATAATTACTTTGATGAACCTGAAAATTTGTAGCTGATACAGAAACCATTAGTGAAGTTCTACATACAGGCTTACACCCATGCAAGGGAAGATTTTTCCTACATTCTAGTGTATCCATAAATTTCTTTGTTTCTCTCTCTCACACATTCATTTTTATGAAGACAAGAAAATAATTAATGGGTAATTGCATTACCTAGGAAAGACATTCTACTGTTGGATATGTTTATGGAAATGAGAAACAATTAATTTATCATCAGTTTTATGGTAGCAATAAAAAATATTTATCTGTCTGGAAGGATTCGCATGAACTTTGATATCTGATTAATAGGAAGAGCTGTTAATATTAAAATGAGAGCAAAACGTTCTGATTAGTTCTTACCACAGCAAACCTACAACAGATCTGCTGTTATGGATGTGTGTATTCTGGATTTAGAGGAGATACCAGACCTTGGACCAAAAGAATATTTTAGAAAAGGAAAGGTCACTGTGAACTCTAATTTTATGCCCAATGTGATGAATTATTGGCATGGACAGCAACCACTTAACCTTCTAACTATTATTTCTGGTCACAAACATTAATGGGTTTCTCTTAACCCCTGTGAGAGGAAGGTCAGCATTATCCCAGTTTCAAAGATGAGGAATTGTGCAGAAGAAAGCAAATGCAAGGATTTTTTTATGCTCCTGAACATTAGTCGAGCTTCTAAGATATAATTGGCTTGGCTCCCATGCTTCAGTCCCATGTTATATGGGTATGATCTACAACTTATTCCTTTGCAGGAGGTCACAGTGACCTGGGACATGGGCTCTGTTGAGATTCAGGATCCAAGGTGAAGTAGGTGCTAAATTCATACAGGGGTGAGGACACTAAGAGGTCTTAAACCTTCCCCATCTTTCTCTTTGCCTCCACCCCAGCTGGATGCATCGTGTTTGTTTTGGGGGATTTCTGTCCCAGCCCTAATGTGTCTGCTCACCTGTGGTGCCTCCTCTGAACCAGCAGCACTTCTGTGTGTGCCAGAGGGCAACAAAAGCCATGGAAGCCTGGGGAAGGAAGGATGGCCTTGTACACAGTGACTGAGACCTGTGTTCCTTTCTACTTATCCAGATTTTGGGCAAGATCCCTAATTGGTTTTGATCACCAGTGTAAAATGAAGTACTGAATCTTATACTCTTAATTAGGAGTTTCTATGAAAGCCAGGAAGTATTAAACACTCTGTTCAACAAAATCTGCACAATAACAGTAGAGCTTTGGGACTGCTTTTTATCCCATTTTTCTATTCAGTCCACAATAGATGTAAATCTGGGTTGGCAATCTGAAGAAACTCCTTTGCCTCTGGATGGGATGTTTTAAAATATGCTTTTGGTTTGGGCACCAGCTCACATACAAGAGAGCATTTACCCTCCATTTCATAATTATAGAAACTGAATAATAAGGAAGCAGGAAATTAGCCTAGAATAAAAGATTTTGTGTGCTCTAGTACAATTTCTTGCATTCAAAAATTTTATAGTCAAGAAATAAATGTATTTAGGTCTCTAGAAGATTGACCATGTGACATCACTGAAGTTCTCTTATATCTTGGTCATTCTTATTTGAGGACTAAAATTGTGTGATGGAAGACCTGTGCTTCTGACCTGTAGGCTGTTAAGATGATGGCTACATTAATAACATCAACAAAGAGAGCATACAGGTCACATGGAGGTAAATGCAGCTTTAATGCTTATGACACAACAGAAACTTTTCCAAATGAACAGAATCTCACAAAATCCCTGCTACAGATCAAGATAGCTGGCACTGGTGTGGGCAGTTTTAAAGTCAGAGGGGATCATCTTTGAGTTTTTGTAGATTGAAAGAGTTCCCTCGTCCTTGGTGAAGGATTTGGGTATTTCTTCTTACTCTCTTGCCCATAAATTAAAAATCCCATTTTAATGACTGGCTTAAACCTTTGCAGTTGAGTCAGTCCATCTTCAAAGCAGGACCTTTAGTCCTACCCCTTTACTGATATCTGGACACTAACTTCCATGTTTTAGCATAAATTCTCCTTATTTATACAAGTCAACTCAAACAAATATGATCCTGGGGTAGTTTCTTCAGGTAATTTTCCTTTGCAGGAAGATGTCAGAAGCAAGTGTAGATTTCTACTCCAGACAACTCCATGACTAATCAGGATTATTTGCAGAGATAGGAGCTCACTCATAATCCAATGTGTTCCAGACCTGTTTTCCCTTCTTGCAGGTGCCTCCTTGCCATTTTCAATTTTTCTTCCTACCTCCTAGAATAGCAGATAGTACAATATGATCATGCCTCAGTGAAAGTGAATTTGAACATAGTGACCTACTTCAGGCACAAAGTTTCTTGAAATGACTGAAAACAATTGAGCCAGAGAATTAAAGACCAGTCAGGCTAGCTTGAGTTTCTAGAAAAAACTATTAGAATTGATAATCAAGCTACTGCAAAGCACTTGGAATTTAAAACAATCTGTAACTGTATAGAAATGTTGCAGTTAGAGCACTATTTTAAATAAACTGCAGTCACACATAGGTCAGTGTTAGCAGTAAATATCTCTGGAGACTGCTTTGCAATCTGAAAATAAACACAAGCCAAAACCCCAAATTCTCAGAGCAATTACCTTCATTTTAGCTTTTTTCAAGTGTAAAACTCGTAACAAATTGAATTAATTCAAGAAATATTTATATGAGACATCTAAAGCTCAGAGGAAAACAAATTTTTCAAGTAGTGAAGTAGAAATCAAGTGTAAGTTGCCAATTTTTTCATGAGAGCTAAGATCTACACAATAAATTCCATCAGTTGAGCACTGTACCTCTTGCTCCCACCCATTACACATATGTTTTCAATTACTCCAAATTTTTTATGTGATCATAGAATTGTAGAGAACCACTGACAGTGCACATTTTAAGCTTCAGTGGAGTTGAGAACCTGCTTGTCATCCACTTCTGCCATTTTACCAATGCTGAAACAGATTTGTTTGAAGAGTTCAGAATATGCATGGAAGTGGGTATAGAAAAATTTCAGTTTTACCTCATCCAAATAAGGCAACACATGACACTTCTACTGGGAAGAAAAATACTGGTTTTTTTTGGTTTTAGGTTTAAAGTTACGTGTGTGTCTTGGAAGAAAGACTCATTTGACAGGTAATGCTATGATGAAGGTCTGACGTGTTCTAAATCCTCCTGTCTGCTGCCTCAGCAAAATGGGGGAACGTGTATTAAACCACAGCCTTGCAATTTATGTGATGACAAAGAAAGCCACAGAAAGCAAATGATTCATTGAACTATGATTGTCTATCAGAATGAACAGTACTAAAAGCCTTGGAAATTAAAAGAATATCTCCTGACATGTCAGAAGACAAGGACAGCTCTCTGAATACCCAAAGATGTGTACAATAGCAAATAAACAGTACCAGGTCTTAGGTTCAAGAACTGGGCCATGATTATTCATCCTGTTTAGTTGTTAGCATGCTCTCTAGGCTGCATTTCCTCAGAGTCAACCTGAAGTGCCTGGGACAATGTGAAAAACAGGATGTGCAAGGGACCATTCCTAGAAGACAGACTGGTTATAGCTACCTCCTTTTTGAGGGAAAGGTTTGCCATAGAAGATTGAAACTTGTCTTATTTACTTTATATTTATTTACATACTTCAAAAATCAAGAGACTGGGACTGTCTTGGAAATGTATTTCAACATCACAGCACATCTACATATAGTGGAGAAAGCATGTTTTTTTTTTTTTTTCTTATTATTTAATCTGTCTTCCATTTCATAATGAAGATGCTTTCAGGACAGTTTGAATTTGATTTAGATTGCTTCTTTCATTTACAACAGCTAAGGATTCATTATGAAAAAGAAATACATGAGTTCTTTTTCTTTGTTATTTGATTCATCTGAGCCTAGCTCTGCAGATCACAGGAAAATACACTGTGACCCTTTTTACCAGTCCTTTCTTAATTTCACAGTTTACTAATTTTCATAAATATCAGAAAGAACAAAATTATTAAGGAGTGCTTGGTAATTTTGGAAGTATCCATGCTGAAAATGCATAGATGATGATTATCATCAGCAACTCCTTTTGTAGAAGCTGTCACAGAGAGTCTTTCTAAAAGGTCTTGATGGAAGAAGCCTGTTCAATAGAAACCTCAAACTCACTGATAAGTATTCAGATGTATTTTTCAGTCAAAATTTTTGGTTTTTTTGCAATCACCACATTTTTTATTAGTTTGGCAATATGAACAGTATTAACTAAGAATATGCCTCTTATATAAATGAAATTAAAGCCTGTCTTACAGTATGACTGCATACAATTGATATGGAAAGACCTGGTGCACAATGATTAGATACAGGGGAGATGGAGCCAGACTCTTTCTCAGAGGTATTCAGTGAAAAATAAGACAGTGGTCACAAATTGCACCAAGAGAAATCTGAGTGCAATAAGGAAAAAAAACCGTCAAAATTAACATGATCAAACATGGATATAATAATTATCCTGAGAATCACTAGTTGTGGCATATCTTCCTTTGGTGATATTAAAAACTTGATTGGAGAAGTTCCAGGGAAAATTAATGTAATTTGGAGCTGGAACCAGTCTGCATAGGGTACTAAATCCAATGAGCTCCCAAAATCCCTTCCAAAAAATTTTTTCTATGGTTTTTGATCCCAGAATCCAAAAATAAACTAATTTCAAGCTGTAATTAAAACAAATTTATTAAAAGCTAATATGAAAATTTTCCATAAAGCAAAGCAGTAAATATTATAGAAGTTTGAGAGCTCTTTGTATACCTCCAGAGTGCTACTAACTGTTCAGGCACACCAAGAATGGTCTGTGCTCCAAACTCACCAGCTGTCACTCAAACTAGTATACCCACTTATAGAGTGATCTTTAATTGGATGTGGGGACATATCACATAAATGTCTTCACCTGTAAATGTCTTCAAGTAATCTTAGATTTTACTGTGTGAACAGCCCTGGTTGCTGAAGCTGAAATAATTTAGTGGGGGTCTCTTCTTTAAGAACAATTTATACTAACTACCATCATGCAGAATTTACAGGATGGCCAGGGTATCCGGCTCAGCCAGCATGGGTTTAGGAGGGGTAGGTTGTGTTTGATCAACCTGGTCTTCTTTTATGACTGGGTGGATGAGGGACAGGCTGTGGATGTTGTCTATTTGGACTGCAACAAGGCCTTTGACACTGTTTCCTACAGCACACTCCTGGAAAAGCTGGCAGCCCATGGCTTGGACAGGAGCACTCTGTGCTGGGTTCAGAACTGGCCAGGCCCAGAGTGGTGGTGAGTGGTGCTGCATCCAGCTGGTGGTCAGTCAGTCACCAGTGGTGTCCCTCAGGAGTCTGTGCCTGTTCTGTTCAATATTTTTATTGATGACATGGATGAGGGTATTGAGTCTTTTATCAGTAAATTTGCAGATGACACTAAGCTGGGAGCATGTGTTGATCTGTTGGAAGGTAGGAGGGCTCTGCAGAGGGACCTGGAACAGTTGGATGGGTGGGCAGAGCACAATAGGATGAGGTTTAATAAGTCCAAGTGCTGAGTCCTACACTTTGGCCACAATAACCCCCTACAGTGTTATAGGCTGGGGTTGGTGTGTCTGGACAGTGCCCAGGCAGAAAGGAACTTGGGGGTGCTGGTGACAGCCACTGAACATGAGCCAGCTCTGTGCCCTGGTGGCCAAGAAGGCCAATGGCATCCTGGATCAGGAATGGTGTGACCAGCAGGAGCAGGGAGGTCATTCTGCCCCTGTACTGGGCACTGGAGAGGCCACACCTTGAGTGCTGTGTCCAGTTCTGGCCCCTCAGTTTGGGAAGGACGTTGAGATGCTGGAGCACGTCCAGAGGAGACAGTGGGCTGGAGAGGGGCTGGGGACACAAACCCTGTGAGGAATGACTGAGGGAACTGGGGGTGTTCAGCCTGGAGAAAAGGAGACTCAGAGGTGACCTTATCTCTCTCTACAGCTCCCTGAGAGGTGGCTGCCATCAGGTGAGGGTTGGTCTCTTTCACCAGGCAGCAACAGAACCAGAGGACACAGTCTCTCCTGTGAAAAGGGAAATATAGGCTGGATATTAGGAAGAAGTTTTTCACAGAAAGAGTGATCAAGTACTGGAATGATCTGCCCAGGGAGGTGGTGGAGTCACCATCCCTGGATGTGTTTAACAAAAGACTGGATGTGGCACTTGGTGCCATGGTCTAGTTGAGGTGTTAGGGCATGGGTTGGATTCGATGTTGTTAGAGGTTTCTTCCAATCTAATTATTCTGTGATTCTCATTCGGTGGTGGAAACCTTATTTTTTTCAGGTGAATTGTTCTAGACTTCACTGACTGCACTGACCAGAGTGCTGCCTGACTGTCCTGTGAGGTTCGATGAGAATAGGTATGTTCTAAGTGTATAATATTGAGATAAATCTTGTTCAAAGCACTTTATAAAAGAGCTTAACATCATTGTGATTAACTTCTATTCTATGGAAAAATTGGCATTGAAGGTGGTGATGAGGTTCTCTCAGATCATAAGCAAATCATGTGAGAATGTGACTCAAAATTTTCAGCATTGAGTTAACCATACTCTCGCATAGATTGCACAGAGCTACAACAAGAAGATAAAAGCTTTTATTAAATGCTATCTACTGCTCATGCTAATTGAGGAAGGCTTTGCAGGACTTGGCTATGATTTAGAAGCAGACTGTGTTCATATATGGTAGGTTGATAATACTGGCAGGCAGGAGCAATAATGTATATATTGCTTGCTAGAGAAATCTGTGGTTATGGGGGTTTTAAGGAGGTACATAAAAACATAAACTTCTATTTAGTAAGAAGTTTAAAATTATATATTAGTATGAAAATTGTAGAAGGAAAAATTTGTAGGAAAAAAAACACATTAAAATGTAAAGCTCAAGAAAACCTATTCCTGAAATCCTTTATACTCATTATCTCTATTCACTGTGTTTAAATACAGTTTATGTATGATATAGGTGACAAACCACCCTGGACTGGAAAGAGCAGGGAATACATGGAATAGTCTGCTGCCTCACTGCCACCTTTGACAAAAATATTTTTTGAGTCACAGACTCTTCCAGGTTCAACAATATTTACCTGGGTGTTACCCAACCCCTGACCTGGGCAAGTTACAATACCTGAAGCTCTAAGATTAATGTCCACTTTGTTCCCAAGCTCCTTTATAACTGATATTAAGAATATATGTCTTGTTCTGCTTTCCCTTATTGCTCTATAGATGTCAGGGTCTTTGATCAATTGCACTGGCATGAGTAGGATTTACTTGTATTATAAAATTAATGAGTTTTTACTTATACTGAGACAACCAGCAACACTACTAAAAATCTCAGTTTCAACATATATTAACTAATACTGAGGTTTTAAGGCTTCTTAGAGAGCAGATCCAATCCTCAGGATTCAAACTTGACAACCTGCTTAAATCAAATTCTCAGTCTGGCATGCAAGCAGATAAGCTTTCTTTTTGGCCTGCACTGGAGAGGAGAGTCTAATTCTTTATCCATAGGAATAACACAAGCTGGGTTTGGGTCTTAAATCAATGCAAATTCCTTGGCAGGTTGTATCTAGGTCTACATTTCTCATCATAAATTCTATCTAGAAATACAAGGACAGAAAATGAAAACTACTAGAACTGAGGTGAAACTGGATGAAAACTAGTGCCTCTTAAACTTCTGCTCCACTTTTTTTGCTGGTCTCTGTGGAGGATGCACCTTGGCTGAGTCACAGGTGCCCACCAAACCTCTCTATCACTACCCCTCCAATATAACAAAAGGCTTTTGAGCTGAGACAAGAAAGGTCACTCATCTATTACCATCATGGGCAAAACAGCCTTTACTTGGGGAAATTGGAGATCTGAGAAACCAACTTTCTCTGGGGACAAAGGAAACTTTAAATATGTTTTCTACAGATTGGTACATAAGGACAGTCAGGGTTATTTTACTTCCACTGCATTGCCAACAACTTAATTTGCCTCTCTTCATTGTGGGATCCTTTTCAAGTGGAAGATTAACTTGAGATCTGCCTACAGAGAGGGGCAAGAGTTTCTGTAGTGAAAAGTTGAAGAGGGAAGTAAGAGAGAAATGAAAGCCTGCGTGTTTATCCATATGTCCTGCAATGTATGGAGCATTGCTGTTGTCATAAAGAAAAACTCTTACATCCCAGGTGTTATGAGACATCAAGGTCATAGAATCTGAATATCCAGGTCTTGAAGATGTCCCCCAAAACCCAGAAGTTTGTGTTCCTTCATTTGGTTTGTTAAATACTTTTGTAAGACAGTGCTGTCATTAATAATCAAGGAAATCACATAAGTAGGGATATAATCGCAGAACTCTAAATCCTTCTTGGGTATATCAGAGGTAATGGAAAGATAATTCACAAAGATTAGAAACAGATGAAAGTGAGGCTTAGCACTGATTGGAGGATGTTCTTTTCCCCTCATGTCTGTTAATCCCTGTCTCAAAAATAATGAAAAACTTCACTTATACAGTCAAAAAACTTCAGAATTTTTGTGCTTGCCCAAAGGATAATATTCTGCAACACTCAGATGTTTTCTTGCAAACAAATCATTAATATTTGTATAATTTTTAATGTAATAAGAAAAAAATCAAAAGCTTGAAATGCTCTCTTTAAGTGAAGATTATCACTTGAAGAAGTTAAAGATATGAGAAGGTTGATCAGTAGCTAAGGGTATGTTATCTGCATTGACACACCTGGTCTGCTGTTTGCTGAGAAATTCTGTACAAGGTTATATTGCACTACACAAGCTGTTCCAAACTACCAAAAGTGTGCAAACAGAAGTATTACCATAGTGATTTTTATCCATAATCCAAAGCAAAGACACTGAAGTTTCTTTAGGGGAAAAAATCATTGAAACCCAAAAATGGATGGGAAAATAAATTTAGAAGGAATTAGGTGCTCAGTTCTTGTATGATCCTGGTGAGAATGAATAATGAGGAACTGGAAATAAGTATGTTTGGTGAAGAAAGAAGAATTATACACACTGAGGCAAGAAAAGCATACCAATGTGAATCATTAAGAAAAGTTCCAGGAGAGTCTTCCTAACAGCCAGACCTATTCATCTGTTACTGAGCTCCCACATCAAACTCTGCTTCTGGAGTCTGTTTCAACTGTATATCCAACTGTAATGGATATTTCCTGGGAACATTAATCTCTTGCATGGAAGTGAAGGTCATTGTAATACTTTTCCCTAGTCCATTGATGCACACTGGTCAAAAACATTGTGATATTTAAGCCTAAGTCACGACAGTAACACTTTACATCCCTTTCACCATTCTAGGATGGAACAACCAAAAGTTATTTCAGCTCAAGACTCCATAATCAACTTGGTCCCCCAAGCTGATTAGAGGGATGGAGCACCTCTCCTACAATAAAAGCCTGAGAGATTTGGGATTTTGCAGCCTGGAAAAGAGAAGGTTTAAGGGTGACCTGATAGTGGCCTTTCAGTATCTGAAGGGAGCCTACATGAAAGATGGAGAGGAACTTTTTACATGAGCATGAACTGACAGGTCAAGGGGCAGTGGCTACAAACATAGGGGAGATTTAGATTAGATATCAGGAATAAATTCTTTCCTGTGAGAGTGGTGAGGCACAGGAACATGATGTCCAGAGAAGCTGTGGCTGCCCCATCCCTGGAAGTGTTCATTTCCAGGCTGCATGGGGCTTTGATAAACCTGGTCATGTGGAAGATGTCCCTGCCCATGGCAGGAGGTTGGAAGTAAATTGTCTTTAAGGTGTCTTCCAACCCAAGCCACTCTATGATTCTATGATTCTTTCATTCTATCATTCTATCATTCTGGATTCTATAACTTTAGATGCAGAATAAGTGATTTCTACATTAAACTGGACAGTTACATTTAACTGAATGAAGGCTATACTCTTGTTGAGGAACTCAGTTTTAAAATTCCACAATTTAAGAGAGGATGATAGCAATAATCCTTACAGTGCTTTGATTTCAGTTGCTCTCTTCCCCACGACAATAGCAAATGAGGCAGCTAAAACCCTACAGCAAATGTATTTAAATCAACTGAAACAGCAAAGAATAACCTCATAAGCTTCAGCTGAGTCCTGGAACACTCCTACTGCCTCATACGGGACCATAGCCCACGCTCAGCTTGAAGGTTGTCTTTGTTTTGCCTCCTGGCTCAAAACTGTCTCAGGCAGCTCTGTTCTTTTTGTGAGCAAATGTCTAACTGTACTTTCTCTATATAAAAAATGAGGATAATTTATCATTATCTCACTAAGGCTTTGAAAGGCTCAGTGCCCAATATTGTCTCTGACTGAAAGCTCATGAATTCAGAAGATTGATGTTGGCACAATTGTGTATCTTCCCTTTTAAGTCAAATATTTTCCCATAAATATTTTGAAAACTGTCAAACTTAGCTAGATTTAAAGAATTAAACTAAAGGGTGAAACATTTAGAAAATGTCTATTTTAACATTTTTGATTGTCATATTTTAATCATGACATTTCAAAGTTTCTGAAATGAAACTTGTTAAATTTTCTAAATATATTTGGGTTAAGATGAAAAAGAAATATTGCATAGCTGCACTGAAGTATTCTATAATGATGAGAAAGGGGGAAAACACCAAAACTAAAAACTGGAGACCCAAAAAAACCCTGACTGAACTTGTACCTCTGATAGAAAGACACATTAATTGATTTTCATCTTGAAGGAATCATTGGAGGTCCCAATTCCTTTGCAGGCTTTAAAATTAAGACATCTTAGTTTCCCAGATAGAAAGGCTTCCTCATGTAAATTCCTGGAAAGACACACAAAAGGGGCTATGCCTGAGGCTTTTCCCTTCAATATATTTGCTTTCTCCAATTGACTTTGTGGTTGTTGCTATCAGAGAATGCCACACTGACTTCCAGAGGTGCACACGCTTTCCCATTGCTCACTAAACCTGAAAGTGGCACTATTGCTTCTTCTGGCTCCTGTTAAGGCTTCTGCCTTGGTAGAAGTAGAAGCTGGACATGGATATTTAGGTAATTCTTGTCTTTGCCAACTCTAACCCACTGCCACCCAACCTTGCTCACAGTGCTTGGATTTTCCTTGTTCTCTGGGACTAGGAAAGGGAGAGAGCATATGAAGAAGAATTACACCTCAGTAGTGATCAAATCATTACTGTGCTTTGAAAAGTGCAGCCCGTGAGCCTGAAGAGCTTGGGGAGAAATCTGGCCAGAAGACATTCAGAAAACAGAAGAGAGGAAATATTGCTTCCAAACCCACAATTTACCCTGCTGGACCTCAGTCTCATTCCCTTCCCAGCATGCACAATCCTGAGACAGTCTTGGATAAAGAGTGCATAAAAAACAGCTGAGTTCTTCTGGGTGTGCCTATGGGCATAGAGGAACTGCTGGTAAATTATTCTCCTGTGTCAACATCATGTGCTTAGCATGACCAGTCACAGCAGAAGACTTCCTAAACCCTTATACCAATTGCAGCTGTCTACGCCTTCCAATCCTGAGATGGGCTAGGAACAACCCAGTCCTTGTGTACCCTCATTTTTTCAAGAATAGAGCAATCCCCAGCACAAATAAAGTGCCAAACAAACCCATGTGCTACATAAGCCACCCTCACAGCTCCAGCTCTACAGAGGGCCTTGCTGCAGATGGGATGATGAACTAACCTGAGACGTGTCTGCCCCAACATGCTGGCAGACTGAGTTCACAGAAATACAGTCTCTTGGGCAGAATATTCAGTAAATTTTCTTTCTCGTCAGCAGAAGCTCATCATCTTCACCCAAGAAAAACTCCAGTCAATTGCTCTAGAAGGTATTGTATGAAAAGTTAGTTAAGTATTGATCTTTGAATAGTTTTGTTCTGCATAAAGACAAAATGGACATGACTGTTTCCTTGGTGAAAAGAGGAGGTAGATTGGCTCTTCTCAGCTCAGGTGAATTTTCTAGCTTTTTCTTTTAAAAAAACCAGCTTGAGTTAAAAATGGTGTTATTATACTGGCAATTACATAGTCCCACTTTAAATTTCTAAGGGGTCTGTAAATTGCTTTCATGGTGTTTTCAAACCAGCTGGTGGCTGTGTTGGCTGACTGTCTAAGTTATTAGTGAATGATTTGGCACACCGTTAATCACTGTGCACTCGCAATGCCAGCTTTGGCAAGAGATTTTGCTTCCTTAAGGAATTTCCTATTCTGCAAATCAGAGTTTAACACCAACCAAACACCATCTATCAAGACTAAAGTCTGCCTTATGCAGCATGAATTATATTATTACATTCATTTCCAGCAATAAGTCTCTTGAATGTCTTGGTTGTTTTTAGCATATATTCAGTTTAGGAAAGCAAAGCAATTCTTCAGAATGAGTTTTCAATTTGTACGCTTGAATAGTTTAAATTCCATTCCAGCAATACATAATGCATTGCTACCATGCTCTATGTCTAATTCAGGCTGCTTGGATATTAAGACAGTAACCACTTGTGTATTGTCATCAGTACTTAGCAGATTGAGGACAATCTTAGAATGAAAATCACTCCCAGCAGGTTCTGCATTTGGTAAAGTTAAGGCTGATATCAAGACAAACCCAGGAACAGTGGAAAATAAATTGTTGTGTACTTTTCCTTAGTATGTTCTAGAGAAAATAAAAGCTTTTTTAATATTTTCAGCCTGAGCAGCATTGACACAACCCACTGCTTATGAGAAATGTCATGCTAATTGTATTGCAGTTTCTACCACTGCCACTGGTCTTGTTAGAGATTTAGTTAGGATTTGAAGGAATAGATGAATTTATGTTCAGCCCAAATATATTTTCATGGTGTTAACTCCTGACGCAAAATTGAATGAAAGGACAGATCACACATTTTACAAATGGAATGGCACTGTAAACCCACCCCAAATATAGCCATCCCCTGTAGAGCTGAGACTGAAGGGGTCCTGCAAAATGCACATACTCCTGACCTGGGGTCATGGGACTCTAAAAGTATCATCTTTCAGAAAACCAAAAATAAGATTGTTTGCCACTTACAGTAATTTAAAATTTTGTTTATACTCATTTTTTTTTGCCATAATATTCCTATGCATCTGGCAAAATACATTTTAGGGATAGTTTATTGAGGCAGAGGAACAACCCCCCTACATTATTACAGTGATTGTTATGGTTGTTCCTTCTGGATGTATTGCAGAACACAGCAATGACAATGTCATTCAGTCTTTGTGTTGTAAATTGTAGAATAAGCAAGATTCTTCCTTCTTCAAGACTTTTGGATTTTATGTCAAGATCAGAGTTGATGGCAGCACTTTATGATGATGACAGCTCTGTACCTGCCTATGACACACTTGGTTCTTAGATGTTTCTGTTCAAAGCCTGATGCTCACAGAGTAGTGGAAGATGTAGTGGAGGGGTGGAGGAATCCCCTTTCTAGTGGAATTGTAGTGGAAGTAGATTGTTAGTGCCATTTCCTGGCAATTTCTGAACAGCCTCCCTGTGTGCAGCACAAGGTTTTTATGAAATATGTTTTACAGACAAGTTTATGTCCTTTGGACAAGTCAGAACTTGAACAACTTTCAAGGATGTCAGGCAAATATTTAATCTTTTCAATTTTTGCTAAATAGTGACGTATCATAAACTACAGTGAAAGAAGAGCAGCACTGAAGAAATAGACCTGGATAACCAGATATTGCTGTTTTGCCTATGCCACAGGCTTCATACAAATTTAACCAAACATTATTGCTCTGTCTGAAAAATCTTGCAAAGACCTGAGGAGACTTAAGAAGGAGCTATTTGTACAACTCAAGGTAGTTGCAGAATTTCTGATGATTTGGGTTTACACTGAGAAGAGGCCAATTTGAAAGCCCCACTGGACCCTCTGGCACTGAAGGCACTCTCCATGTGTTTCCATATTCCTGTCAGTGGCTGGCAGGGAGCCCCAGAGTCCTCTCAACAGCCATTTCAGGGCTGAGCTACCCAGCTCCCCAGAGCACCCTGTGGATTAAGGACTAAGGCAATGGAGGGAGGGGAGAAATATTTTTGGATTGCCCATAAAGGTGGTCATTGTACAAGTTCTGTGTTACAGAAAATTCTCTGATTTTTCCTTCCCATTCTCAAGCAAGTTCAAACCTGTCACTAATCCAGCTAACACAGATGGAACACACAAGCAAGCAAAAGTCAAATGCCAAAACCAGATCTGTTTGGGGGCATGAATATTGGTTTAATAAAAGTTACTCCCTCTCCTACTAAACTTTTCTTATTCACATTCATAAACCTTCCCTTCACTACTCCTGGTTCCAGGCTTCTGCAGAGTGGAAACAAAACTGAAGGAGAATGTACAGTAATGCATAGTAATCAGGTTCATGAATATCATCTGTTAGCAGCATAGTGATTTTTTTGGGGAAAAATACTTTTCCTCCACTAAGGATAAATGAATTCCTAATACAAACAAATTACATAGCTTCCTCAAAAAATCTTGCAAACTGACAATTTCAGCAACACTGTGGCATCAACAGGTAACTGACAACTTAGCTACACAACCTGCAAAGGCAATAACATTTTAAATGCACCAAACATTAGTACTTTCAGCTGAAGTGTCAAGAAGAAATGAAATTTCTTTTGTAATGCAGCCACAAACTTGATTTTCAAGCAACATCTAAGATAACCACACATGACCTTGCTAATACACTACCTCACAGTGCTAATTAATAACTATTACTTGGAGATAGTTTTAGTGGCAAGTAAATCAAATCAAGTATAGACCAAATTTTTCAAGGGATATACATTCAGGTATCTATTTGTACTTACACTAAACTTGTCTACTCTCTTTAGCCATCTTCATCATTCTCTTTTAATGAAGGCTATAAAACAGAGATATAGTTGAGCCATTGGCAGGAAGAAAACTACCCTTTAACAGTTTTAATAACTTCTGAGCAAACCCACACAGTGAGAACCAGCCACCTGGACACTCCAGGGCTTAATAGATAGTGATGGTAATGGTATTCCAATAGCACATGTTGCCTGAGACACTTCTGCATCCTGTGATAACTGCTGCATAGCCACGAGCTTTTAAAGCTCTAGCTTAGCAGAGTGCTTAAAAGCATCCTTAGTCTTAAGCAGTAAATTTATTAAAGCTGGTGAAATGTTTAAATTGGACAAATAACTGCCATGATAAATCATGAAATGATGGACTATAGTTAAATGAGGGTCTGAACCCTAAGCCTCCAGAAAACACTCTGAGACCATGTGATGTTGGGGGTTTTCTCCATCTATTCTATCTGTACTATTCAAGTGAGCACTCAAATGAGAGTGCTTATACTATCCTTAGGAAACAGGACTCTGATGGACTGAGCTTCAGGAGCATCCTGGAAATGTGGCAGTTGCTTCCCTGGAGCTCTTTCCTCTTGCTAATATAGCCCAGATTGTTGTTGGTGCTTTGTGACTCAAGGATATTATTCACTCTTTTTCAAGTTGTCATCCACTTATCACAGGGAGACTCCGGGGTTCTTTTCTCTTGCTCAGCCAGTCTTGCAGGGCTTTGCCTTTGTCTTCATTGAGCTTCTTGAGGTTCCTACCACCCCATTTCTTCAGCTTGAAGACCCACATGAATCTACCTTCCACCACATCAACCATTCTCCCTAGATTGCTTTCAACTACACACATGTGAAGGGTATATTCTGTTTGTCACCTAGGAAAATGATCAAAATGCTGTTTGTTTTTGGTTCCAGAACTGAACCCTAATCCTGTGGAAGTGCTAAAGTTCTAAACTGTCTACTCTAGCCCAGATGGGTGCAGTGAGGAGTTTATCAACAGAGCTTGGAGTGGTCTCATGTACTACATCATGGGAGCTGTGCACCTACCAAAGAAAAATACATCAACTCATCTCTGCTAAACTCATATTTATGCTCCCTAACCTCGCCTGCTTGAAATCCGAGCTGTTATTATCACCATGCCTAAATTCAGCAGCAGAAGTTTATATTGCAGACACCTGGCCTAGCAGTCCAGAATCCTACTGCTGTCAGATGGAACCAGTCAGCAGAGTTGGTGGAGCTCAGGCTGCTCCTAGGCATGAGACTGGACATACCCATAAACCAAATGCCAACAACTCTGTTCACTGGGTCTTCTCCAGTGCTGCAGAGAAGAACAGGATAACATGTTAGATGCAGGTCATGAGTAGTCAGACCACCTCCAGCCCCAGAAGCCAGACCAAGGTTGCTTCTAATGCTCCCTCCCTACTCAGTCAAAGGACACAAACTCCTCTTTGGGACAGTGTTTTAAGAGTCTGTGATACACATGCCTGGTACATCTTCCCCTCCTTCTGCTGACTACACATTTAGTTTCTTGGATATGTAGTCAAAAACGGTGAAACCTGCTCAGTCTGCCAGTGTGACAAATGGGAAAGACAGTCCTGATTCCATGTCAGGTCTTTATAAAAGTAACAGAGGAGATTTATTTCTTGAAGCACCTGTTTAGCATTAATTTTCACATATACATCTGCATTTCTGAGGTGCTAATAAGTTGCCCTCAATGTAATTTAGCAAAGCCTGGCCGACATCCTCCCTTTCTTGAAGATATCTTACTGTCTTTATTCAGGGCTCTTTACCTGTAATGACATGCTCTGCTGCATATTTAAAAGGTTCAGCTTAATAGAGCCATGGCTATGCTTAGTAGATTGTAAGAGGGAAAGCTGCTTCTTCAACAGCAAGTATAATTTGCCCAATTTTACCCTCTTGATAGAGAAGCCCAGCAATTTCAGCTAGGAAAATCCTAGGAATAAAAACTCTCTCTTGTTAGAGATAACAGTATGGCAAACAGCTATAGCTTTTCAGGATTCTTCATTCCCTGTTGTTTTTGCACTCCTTTCCAATCATTAAGATAACTGTAAGGGTTGCTATGATTCTTTTTTTTAATTATTTTACTTTATTAGGCACTATGCAAACATGTTGTGCTAAGTAGAAGGAAAATGAGGAAGGGAGCAGCTGGCCATTTCTTGCTATCTGCATGAGCTAGGTGAAAAAACAAATAACCAGACTCCCTCACCATGTGTCAGGCACCAGGTTTAGTTTGACTGTAATTGCTCCCCCGATTGCCATGCAGAGAGCCTCAGCAGCAATCTCAGCTTTGCAAAACCATCATCTTCTCCTGCAGTTCACAGAGGTGAAATAAGGATGCAGAACTATCTCTGTTGCTCCCTCTCGCCAACAAAAGTCCAACTTTACTTTGGTTTTAGCTGAGAAATACCTTACTATTCCTAGTAAAGCAAGAGGGCTTAATGGGTTAATCATTATTGTCTATTACATCTTTTCTTTCAGTTCTACCACCACTTTATCCAGAAAAGGAACATAGCTTTCATATAGTTCTAAAAAGATAAAGATGGAATGTGAATTATTTAAGGTTGATTTCTGTTGCAGCAAATATGCATATTTTAAAGATCTTATCATAAGCTATATTTCAGTTGGTCAAAATCCAGCTAAGTTCAATTCCACATATTTATTTTTCCTTCGAAATTAATTAAACTCATTTTTATGTACCTATCCCACACTACTCATATCTTTTCTATCCATTAAGATGCCAACAGGAAAGTAATTGCAAACACAAACCAGTGCTTTATGTCTCCCATCTCACCCTACTTTTACTCTGAGTCAGCAAACAGATTTTCAAAATAAATCAAAGGCTTCCCACTTCCTTGTAGTGAGACACATCACATTACATTAAAGCCATCTTTCAAACTCTCCTACTAACTGGAATAAGAATATTAAAATAAATTTCAAATTCCAGTCTTGGTAACTTGATAAAAGGGATCTTGGTATTTTTAAATTATATTTTGTAATGGCTTTCAAGCACACTTTACCAGGTATCTTATTTGTAACAAAAGGACAGATTTTTATATATATAAAATATTTCCATATAATATTTAAGCATCTGGACACCAGTTACTAGTTTGACCTTTGTTAAAGGCCATCCCTGCAGAACTGAAGTTATACTTCCTCAACTCCTGTCAATTTTTTTTTGCTTTTCTTCTTTTTCCCTACAATTTCTTCATTCTCACAGCTGAGTGAACATTTAAGAGAGCACTAGGGAGGGAGAAAAAATCTGAAGACCTTGTGTCCAAATAATGTGATGAAGAAACGTTCTATTAATACACAGCCCTCCTCTTTATCTCCCCCCTGAAAAGGGGAGTTGCAATCTCATGTCAGACTTGCCCATTTTTTTTTGCCTTCAAGGCAGGGGCTATCAAAATCTTATTGACAGAAGTCACCTATATGAGTCAAC
Organism: Certhia americana; assembly: GCA_018697195.1. Classification (NCBI taxonomy): domain Eukaryota; kingdom Metazoa; phylum Chordata; class Aves; order Passeriformes; family Certhiidae; genus Certhia; species Certhia americana. The sequence goes on along the minus strand of CM031858.1, from coordinate 146,288,432 downwards.
ATGAAAAAGCAATGAGTATGTCATATATTTTTGCATTGAAATAGGTCCACAAATTTTGCCCAGCTCTGATATGAAGCCAGTACTTGAATGAAAGCTGCTTTGCATCCTTAACTATAAAAGCTGCAACCTGCACAAGTCTGATAACAGCTCACAGTTACTGCTGAAACATTTTTTTCCACCTTGCAAGCAATTCCTTTAAAGGAGAAAATTGCAGAGCATCCATTAACACCAATAACTTTGCCTTCAATCCATCCCATGGCTTCATGCATACTAGGGCTGCCAGAGAAGAGATCCCACATTTCTGGGTAGAAAATAAGCCTGACTGTGTGAAATCAACCACATTCCACTGGGATACAAGTCAAACCCTTCATGACAGCAGTGGTCAGCCATGGTGATTGTTTTTCTGTTAAACCAAGGTTCGCCCTATTCGTTCGCTTTGCTCTTAAAGAGAAGGATTTCAAGCTCACAGGAGTCCAGGTTCTGGAACACTCTTCCTTGTCCAAATACCTAGCTGACAGACTGAGCATCTATTGGCTTTCCTCCCACTCCATCTTTCCAGAGACCTGCTAAGATTTTGCAGTTGAAATTAAACGAGCTACCCCATAATTTTATATGTAACTTGTCACCAGCAGTCTAAGTAATGAATACACCTGCTGGTTGCTCACCACCCAGGCATCAGAGATCTCTCCTGACATTGATTTTAATTAGTTCGTTGCAATGCTTTTTTGTCTTCTCATCCTCTTTTCATCAGGAAACCTTCACCCATACTCCTTTCAAAATCCTGCTCTGTAGATCTTGAATTATGCTGAGCTGCAGCTGGCTCAAAAATTGGACTTCCTTGTGTTCAGAAACTCTACTACTGATGGCAGAGGAATAGAGCAATTGCCCTCTCTTATGCCCTACTTATTTCCATGTGGTATAAATGGTTCACATACCTTGTGAATCATCTAAATTCTGTAGAATCAACATTAAAAATATCTGACCTCATTGAAAATGATATCTTTCAGCCTCTGATACTGAGAAGTCAAAATTCATTACTGGAAGAGCAGAACTGCAGCTACCCATCATAACAATTCTCACCATGTACCATACATTCATAACAGCAGACAAGATGTAGTACATTTGATCACATGCAGGCCAGTTCCTTACAGAAAGAACCATAGTGGGAAAAGAAACTTTAGAATATACAAAAGAGCCTATTATCACCATGATCTGGCACAGACACAGAGGAAGGAACACATGAACCACAGCACGAGCGTACAGCAAGAGGGTACAGTGAAGCACATCCCCAGTGCCACTAGTTAAATGCCTGTGAAGCCTTTGTGGCCTGTTAACAACAGAGATGTGAACTTTCTATGGCTCTTGCTTTGCTGCTTAAGGCTCATACTCTGCAGCACTGGACCAGGAATGCCTGTACCACCAATTAAAAGAAGGGGACCAAAAGAGGTTTCAAGCACTGAGCCATTAATACCTACAATTAATGTAATGATTTTTGGACTATTACAGCTAGCTCTTCTATGATAAATCTTATTTTTTGAAGGATGCTATTTCTAGCTTAGAGCAGCCTGTTTAGCAATTGCTCACCTCCAAGACAAGGCTTGTCTTTCTGTCTCCAGAGACCTGCCCTGAAGACGTTCCCTGAAATTGTCTCTGACCCTGCCCAGGACAAGCAAGGAGTATGTCCTTAAAGAGTGGCTCCAGGAAGGCTCTCTGGAAATAGGGGGTCTTATTTCTCAAACACAGGCTGTCAAATTAAAAAATACATTACCAAGAAGAATAAGGCAGTTAAAATCCATTTCAGAGGCTGAGGATTTGAGGATGAAAAAAACACAAACAGGGAAAATTTGTGATGATACATGCTGTGTATCTGCAAACAGCGCCAGGGAAAGGAAGGCATTTAGGAGCTGCTTTATGTATACCTGCTTTAGGCTTTCAATAGCTTCCATTCGCTGTAGTAAAAGACAGAGAAATATTAAGTTTCTGAGGACTGTAAAAGTAAAATTTACATGTACAATGTTTTCTGCAGAGTGAAAAAATAGGGACAAGAGGGAGCTGTGTGAGTGATCTGGAGCTGATGAACCAGTTATGGAGCTTCTATCAGTGATTGACAGGAGAGCACCTTCCTCCAGTACTGGGGCAAAATATTCAGGCAACAGCTGTGAGTTACAGAGATCTGCTGGCCACAGTGGTAATCAGATTTATTTCCTGTCTGCAGAAGTAATTTTATTGGCTCAGTAGATGGGAGAAAAACTGCAATATGCTCAGCTGGAGTCAGGGTGGTGGAAGGCTCTTTACCTGGCTTTGTGCCTGCAGCTCCACCTGAGAACTGGAGATGGAGAGACAGGCTCTGTCAGTCCCTGAGAGGCCTGATGAAAAGCATTTCAAATTTGCCACATGAAGGAACTCACTTTCTCCCATCTTCCATTTCTGTAATAGAGATGGGAATTAGAGCCTGTTTCTCCCCAGCCTCATGCCATGAATTGCTTAGGGGAGGAATGGGTTTCCCACAGAGGAGAGCAGCTTGCTCCCAATGAAAATGGAGAAGTAGGCAGAGCAGAGCCACCTTCCCCCAGACCTTCAGTCTTGTAGAACTTGATGCATATCCTTTTCCAACTATTCCTTTTTTAACCCTCAGAGGATATGAAAAGGAAAGATGAATGCTTAAAACAAACCAAACCAAACAACCAAACAAACAAACAAAAAAGAAAAAGGAAAGAAAATCCAAACACAAGGCTAGAATAACAAACAAAAATAACTTTTTTTTTTTGGTAAAACTTAGATAAAACCCTAACCCTTCTGTTTAGGAAAATCCCTAGAAGAAAAAAAAAAAAAAATTGCCAATTACGTTGATGATGTATTTTTGCTATGAAGCTATGTTTCAGTGAAAGAATTTTTTATCTTGAACTGAGAGGTGGCTTGAAACCTCCCAGACCAAACACAATAGACTGAATGGGTAGAACTGCATGAAACCAAACTGTTAGCAGAAAAGCCAGCAACTTGTTTATGGAAACTTAAACATGTCCAGGCACAGTGATCTGGCAGCTGTCAATCTGAAGGTGAAGTCATCTTTTTTTCAGAGAGTTGTCTTACAGAATCACAGAATCATTTATGTTGGGAAAGATGTCTAAGATCACTGAATCCAGCCATTAACCTAAATCTGTCAGGTCCATCACTAAATCAGGAGTCGCACCTCTTCCAGCCTTGCACTGGAGGTAGGTGCCCCCCCATGAAGTATAATACTTTCTTTAGCCATTTCATTGGCCTTTTCTGTCAAAAACACCAGGGTTAACAAAAAACCTTAAACAGAACCAAACCAACCAAAAGAGAAAAGATGCTATTTTTAGATATGTTTGCAACACTACTAGCTTTGGGCAGGAGTGGCTGAGAAGGGGTGAGGTGTCCATTCACACCAATGAGGAGATTGCAACTTCTATGGTGGGATAAGAAGGAGCAGTAGAAGCTGTGGCACATTAACCTCAACCTCATCAATGTTTATAAATATCTGAAGGGCAGTGTCAAGAGGATGGAGCCAGGCTCTACTCTGTGGTATTGAGCAATAGGACAAGAGGCAAGGGGCAGAAAATCATGCAGAGGTTATTTTGACCCAGATATGAACATACCATGTAACAGCTTGCTCCTTTGTTCAGTCTGTGCTAGAAACTCATCCCACTGGCTACAGTCTGATCGTTTCAGCAGACTTGCACACTAACCCACCTTCCTCTTCCAAGGGCAGTTTAACCTTCTAAGGATCATAATTAGTCATCACAATGCCAACTCCATCCTTCTTGTCAACTTTGTGCAATTGGACCTTTCTCTGAGACCTCCTTCACCATCCAACTATCTCCACATCCTCTAAGGCCTTCTAATTTGGGACAAGTTTTAAAAGAGCATTAACAGCAGTTTTGCTGCTATTCTAGGCCCTAAACCCTGTCAATGGCTACACTGCTTTTTGAGGAGTACCTCATCATCCACCTTCATCCAGCACCCAGGAAGTCAAATCATACATTAGGTGTTATATAGAAAATTCCAATTCCTACATCAGCGAACAAAACAAGAGTTATCAGCTGGATTGCAGATATCAGCTGGCGATGCAGACATAACAAGACACTCTTGGTCACAAAAGTGAGTAGCAGGCTTGTAGTAACCAAAATACTAAATTAATTGGCAGAAAGGAATATATTCCTTTTCTTCAACCTCTCAGCTATACAAGTCATTCATCATATTCCAGACCTTGATCTTAACTTATGAGACATATTAATTCCAAGCTGCAATGTGCTGTTCCATATTAGTCACTGCTCCTAGAATTTCTTATGATACTAATTAAGCTCTGAGATTCTTAAATTCTCTAAGCTGTGCACTGTGTTTATATTACAGAACACAGGATTTCAATTGAGCAGCCAGCTCATTATTGCTCATGCTCAGACTGTGGAATAATGAGCTATTACTGCTTGCCTCAGGTGATTCCTGAGCTAGAAGGCAGCAGGAGGAAGAGTTGCTGTGTGTAGCTGATGGCATTGTCTCACCATGGCAGCATTTAGGAGAGGTTGTCATAAGGAGAAGCTCAAAACTTAGGACAGAACTCAAAAGGAAAATTCAAGAAGAGAATGCCAGAAGCCTGAAGTTCTTATTTTGTCTTAGTGGTAGAAATAATTAAGCTCACTGTTTTGATGACAGATCATTATTTCTCCCAAGCAATGATATTTGACTCATGGAGCAGAAGTAACATCATAACCATGGACAAAAACTAGATAGAAATATCTTTTCAGTCTTGGATGTAATTGCTGAGATGCTACATTCTCCTGTCTTCTCCCACCACCTGGAAATGACTAATCACATCTGCCAACGATGATTCTACCTTGTCTATTGGCTTTTTGGATTTTTCTGTTTTATTTTTTTCATAAACCCACTCTGACATTACAGAGAAGATACCCACTGTGGTAAATAAACATACACACAGTGTTTGTTTAGCCAAGCTGGTCACTGTTGATCATTGTTAATGTTTACTTGTGACTTGGTTGTTAAAAGTTCTCGTTAAATTGTCAATGCCCCTAGTTGTTTTTCCTTACCTTGTACATGCACCCCCTTTGCGTCAGGTATTGCCTCCACTGCTCCCCAAATATGACACACAGAACTGCACACGAGACCATATGCAAATGAAGAGACAGACAGTACTACTGGAAAATAAGATCCCCTAAGAACAATGAGCCAACATGGAAATAGAGGACTAAAAAAGACGTATCTTGACAGTTTAAAAGCAGGACTGCTTTTTCAGTTCCACATTTATAGTCTGGATGGTGTCACAATAACTTAAAAAGAACCAAACCAGAGAAACACCCCTGGACAATGAGCCAACAAGCGTCTTCCTTTGTACTCCCATAAGGATGGCAGCCCCAGCTCTGCTGCCTGGCAAAGCTGATCACCTCCTCCTGTGGGTCGTTCCCGGGAGCAGTGGAGGTGTGTTCAACCCCTCAGGCTCCCCACCTAAAGCTGTCCTTAATAAAGGCCTTTTCAGAGGAGCTGGTTTATTGGCCCGTTTTTAACACCCATAAAACATCTATTTATTCTTAAAGATTTTTGCAATTCAATCCTTTCCTACAATAATTGCTAGGAAATGTTACTTTTAATCTTCTATAACTGCTTTGTAACCTATGTGAATAGGAGTCACTAGATAAAAACATATCTACGTATTCACCCTTCTAGTGTCAGAATTCATGTGGCTACTGCTCACATTTTTAATTCCTTGTCAGAAGGACTTCAAGTGTTATATCTTGTTTGGGATGTGGTGGTTGGGATGGGACACTAGGTTAGGTATAGAATAAACAATGTGAGGAAATGAACTCTTACTCCCCTGTCTCCTGGAGTAGGGGAGGCCTTCCATCTAAATTAATATTTTCTCCACGTCAGGCTCTTTACTCAGGCTCTAAAAGACAACCATCTACAGCTCTCCTCACATCACATTCTGTATCTTTTAATAAGAACATTATATATTGGTGGTATCAGAGATAAGGTTTTCTGTATTCAGACTGCCAATACTGGAAGGAGAGCTGGAGGAGTGGATGAGCAATGTGTGTTTCTAGACTAGGAACCAGGCTAAGAGGACACAGGAGGTCTTAGTGTTGGATGAAACCCAGGTGCAGGGGGAGGAATTTTTTCAGAGCAGTCATCCTTGGAGTGAGTTATCCCATGTCTAGGTTTGCCCTCAGACAGAGTTAGTCCATTCCCTAAAGAGAACAATCTGTCAGCCAGTCAGGAAAGTGTATAAACCAGCAAGCCTACCCTCATGATCAAGGCAGCAGGGCCTTAGAAAATACCTGTAGCTAACACATTTGGCACTACTGATGCCCTTTGATGCTTTACTCTGGTAAGGAAGACAAAAAAACGTTCCAGCCCAGAGTTCAAAGGTTGTACCCTGCATGTTAACAGAGAATAAAGCCCTGATTCCACTCATGCCTGATATTGATGTAATAAGCTTGAATTGTTCACTGTAGTCCTGGCTCCTAAATTTATTTCCACATTAAAAATAAAAGTAAGATATCAGCAATTTTGAACAATATTTTCAGCTCTGTCACCAGAGAGAGCATTGTTTTTCAGACAGTAACAACATTGAGCTCACTTTCAAAGGGTCTAAACACAAAAGCCTGTGAGGAGGGTTTATGTTATCTGAAAATAATTTGTGCTCATCAGGTTTTAGGGCTGACTGCCCTGCCTGACCCATCTTTTGCTTTAATTAAGTAAAAGAGCACCTTCCATTGAAGGCATTATAACACATCTAGACCTATTCTTTATCTAAATCATGTCTGTTGTGAGGTGTGGAGCTCTCCAAGATTGTCACCAGACAGAAGGACAGTTTGGGAAAAGAGGCATTATGAGACTTCAGCAACTCCAGCACTTATTTAGTTAAGAGAGACTTCTCAGAAATTCTTAATTTCTCTCAGATCCTGGAAAAACAAATGTATACAGCATGCATGAGATAAAGCTGGCCTGAAAAAATGAGTGTAAGAGCTGAACGTCTATTTCTCCCAGCTACTTTAAATCGTTTATCGCTTCTAGTACAATTAGATTTACTATTTCAAATCAAATCAAGACTTCAGATTATAGTCTAAAATAAATACCTAATTGTATGAAACAGCCCAGGCTGTAAACTGTGGGCAAAACAGATGGTCAATGGAAAAGAAGACAGAAAATAAACAAATGGGAATAATAATGTGGGTTTCCCAGGTGAAGGTACTGCTCAAAGCCAATCAGCAGCAGTAATCACAGGTGACAGAAACAAAATTACTCTGGAATCATTCAAATGGAGAGGGATGATTAACTATTGGTATGCACTCAGTCTCTGCTCTGCCTATTACAAGTAAGAAAAAAATTATTAACCATTTATACAAGTGATAATCAATCAGCAACATTAAAAACCCTCACAAAGTTTCATATCCTCTGTCCCCTCAAAATTCTGTCAGAAACAGATGTTATCTACAGCATTGCCTAAAGGGCCAGCAATGTCTGCCTATTTTAAAAAAATCCGTGTTATCCAATTACTGAAATCAATCTCCATGTGCAGATTAATTTGGGGCTGTAGATCTGTGAGTGCATCTTAATTTCCTCAGTAAGAAAAGAAAATGAAATCTTATCAGGAAGATTGACCAGCTGTAAGAGAAGAGCTAGCTGATAACTGTGCAAAGGGCCCTTTAGGGCTATCATGTTTACCAAATTTAAAGGGCTGGCACCAACAAAAATGTGAGGCGGTATCTCCTCTTATGAAAGCAAAATCCAGAAATGTCTTTTGAATTCAAAAACAGAAGATAGCTTTTGTCAAACCTGATTTCTTACCTCTTTAGAAAACACCCTAAAGCTTCCTAGGAAGTCTGATGTTTGAAATGGCAGCTTTCAAAATACTACATTTTTATACTTTAAGAACAAACAAGGAATTTGGCATGAACTAATGCCTGAGCTTAGCACAGCTCCCTGGATTTACATCTATCATTTCATTTACTTTAAAAAATCAGCACAGTAAACAGTTTTCCTGTCTTAAGGTAAGTTTCCTTTTCTAAGGTAGGTTTATTTCCCATACCAAAGATTCCTTGTTCTCAGCACCACACACAAAGACATAAAAACTGATGACTCTTCTTGCTCCCCTGTTTTGGGAACACCCTCACTTACCTTCCACTCCTTGCCAGCAGGACTGTGTATTTCTTTCAATCTTTCCATACTGGAGGTTCTGTGAAGGATGATCTATCCTGTTAAACTGTCTTTAAGCAGGAAGAATGTAATTACCTGAGCTGGAATATATCCAGGACTCTGGATTTAACAGCCATTAAAAATCTTGTTGAACATTCGTCATACCCTCGCAAATCGCCACACACAGTGACAGCTTGGCATCTGAAAGATGGTAGTGCAGAGCAGCACTGCTCTTACACTGGTGCATTTGCTCCTCAAACAGAGAAGAAGTCAATGTCCCAGGCATGGGGAAAATGTGATGGATGGTGAATCAACGGGCTTTGCATTTCTCATATACTTTCCACCCAAACATCTAAAGAAGGGCTGAATTAAGCTTTGACAAGCCTTCAGGTTTGGTAACTGGCTGTTAGTTTCAATGCAAAAAGACAGAAATGTGGCTTGTCAAAAGTCAAAAAGCAAATTTACAGCAGAGCAGGGGATGGAAATATCCTGGAGAGCTCACCTCTCCCACATAGAGATCTCTCCTCCCCATGTCAGAGTCTCTACAAGAGTTTTAAACACAGAAATAAGCTGGCATGGAGCCCCATGGTCCAGACTTACACTCAAGTGTGAGTGTAAGATTTGTGCCAGCAAGACACAACTCCTGATTTGGTTAATTTTATCAAATAGAGACAGTCACAACAAGGAAAACAGGAAAACTTTAAATAAATTCTTGCCAAAATCTTCTATTTCTCTCACCAACCTCTCACCTCCTGCTACATTTGGGGGTGTATTCTGCAAAATCTCTGACACTTCCAGGGCACTTGCCATGAGTGAGGAGTGTGGAATGAGGCTGCTCATGGGATAAATGGCCCAAGCAGGGCAAGGCATGAGCTGGAGGTGGATTGATACAGCACAAGCTCTGACTGCTTGATATTCTGGCAGTGGACAGAGTCCAGGCTGACCTTTCAACACAGCATTACATGAAGATATTTGGAGAGCAGAGACTGTTGGGAAAAAGCTCTTAGTTGAGAAAATGTTGATGTATAACTGGTTCTGTTTGTAAATTAATGTGCAGATGACCCCACCATCTTTTCCTGCGCAGCTGGAGCAACACATGTTGTGAAAAGTATCAACCTGTTATTCATAGCGTGTAAGCTGTTCAGTTAAGGTACTTACAAATGGTTTCATGACTGTAGCTCATTACCAGAAGACATCTTCTGCTTTATAGGCTCATTTTTAATATGCATTTATATTAAAATGAGATGTTGTAGCTTGATCCAGTTTGCATTACAAATTCTAATCTTAAAAGGAAGTGGATAATAAATCCCAAGTTAAACCTCACAGTTACTTATGCCATGCCCAAACTGCTAATGAGGAAAGTAATAAAATAATGCACAGCAGACAAATAAAAGAAAGTGACTTTATTATAATAAAGCATCTTATCTCTAGACTTCTATCCTCTGTGTACTGAGTATGATAAGTTTTGCAAATTTAGTACCCACTTCTGGTTCTTCAGATACTTGGTGCCAGTAGTATTTGTTTATCCAGCTGTATTTGTTAATCCACTGAAGTCCTCTGTAAGAGAATCCTTGATTATTCTTAGTCATGAGGATCTTGTGACCTTCATCAAGACTGGCTGCTATCACCAGCTGGCTCAAAGAAATTACCTCAAATGAAAATCATACTCCCTTCATAGTTTTTCTGGTTACATGTTTAACTGTGGAAAAGACAGTGTTTCTTTTAGGAAAGAGAAGCACCAGCTGAGCTTGTTGCTTAGAGCATGGTGGACTCTTGATTTACTTTTGAGACTATTAAAGGTCAAGTGCCTGTGCTCATCCTAGAGTACAGTCTCAGAAAGGAGCTTTTTCAGGCAAGGCACAGAAATCTTTACTGTTTCTGTAGAAAAAAAATTGGTAGCTTCTAAACCAAAAACTATCAGTCAATCAAACAAGCAAACCCAAATGCCTTAATCTGGAGAATGGTGTATGGCAAAGAGTGTTAAAAGAGAAAGATCTTTTTGAGGGAAATACTGGCGACATTTCCCATCTTAGATAAACAGAGGAAAAAGACTTGCAAAATGTAGAAGTAGTGTGAAAAGATCACTCTAAAATGATCTAGAGCAACCTCAAACAATATCTACTCACTATAAACTGTAAGAAAAGCTCTAAAAGTCAGTATTTTCTATATTTCTATCAAAGACTCATTTCACATCACCATCCCAAACTGTGCATCCAGTTCAAGCTAATTGCGCTTCCCATATAACCAGTTTAAAGGCAAGATCAGTCATCCCTAGCTAAAAGAGGAAGGTGAAGTACATCACCTCCTGTAAATCAGTCTCCATTGGCTTCTGAGGGAGTCTTGGCAGTTTGTCAGGTGGAAGTGTCTGCAGTGAGGTCACTGAAGGGAGCCAGGACCAACCCTAGCCCAACTAGTACACATGGGCTGGTAGCTGGAGTGTTCTTCACCAGAAAGGTTCTGGTAGCACGGGACCAAGGCAAGCCTGGTGCTCTGGAAGGACAGGAACTAATACAGAGATTGGACTGTGCAAGGGTTGAATTCAACCTGCTGGTTCTCAGTGATCCCATCCAAGAGCTCTGCACTGACCATAACTTGCAGTTAAATATATAAAATGCAATTATTTTAAGTCTTTCACAGTCATTTTGTATCACAGAGGATTAGCCTGGAGAACTCTAATACCATGAGAGGTGCAGTTTTTAGTTTTACCTCATTTCAGTATCACAGAATTCAATATTAAATTATGTTTTAAAAATGCCTGGACACAATGGGAAAAGGATTAGATGAACACTAAGAATTCCTGGTTATCTTATGTTCCCTTATGGGATTGTTCACAAAATTTATGGATAATTTTAAAATCAGATTACTATCTGTTATGTCTTGCCCCATTTAATCACAAAAATGACGGGGTTCAATCCCACCAATGTTGCGCTTCACCCCTGGAAAACTTTTGTCCAAGAGTTTAATACTGTTATAGGGAAGATTTATATGAGCATAATTGGTGAGGTTGGGCCGAACAGCAAAATCTGGAAACATGGCAAATTTTCCTATGATGAAATCTCCAAACTATAGTTTCAATAATAGTTCTATTCCTGCAGTGATTGAATCAAGATATCCCATAAACTTAATCATCTAAAACCAAGTTAAATTACTGTGGGTAGGATTGCAATAGCAGATACAATGTAAACAAACAAAAAGAACCCACAATAATTGAAATAGTATAGTGCTGTCACTTAATAATGCCTGGATTTTGTTCCAAATGGGAATAAGCAATACAATGGAATGAAAACATCTCTTGATGAACTGCAGAGCTGGGATGCACTCTGGCATCTGCGTTAATACAGACAGATAAGTAAGTACTTGTAAGTCCATCTTGGTATGTCCACAGTGCACAGGTGAAAGAGTTTTACTCAGACTCAAAAAGTGAAAAAGGAAGGTGGCATCAAATTTAGTTTAGTGTGTTATAAACCCATACACGTGTACATGGCAGAGGCAAAACCAAATGAAGATTATGAGGAGGTGCAGCTGCCAGAGAAGTCAATATAAGGTTTCATCAAGCAAAAAATGAGATAAAAATTTGAGTAGTAAGGGCTCACTAGCAAATGGTAGTGTCAGAACACCTGTGGTGGTCCTGAAGTTAGGGAGAGTGATTTGGTGTGGGTTCTCTGTAAACCATTGGCCCTAAATTCCATTTTCAGTTGTTCCTCCAACAGGATTTAATTTACTGCCTACATTTTGACTGATTTTCTGTCTTGAAAAAGAAAACAGCTTTGTAAACCAAATGAGATTAGGTGTGTACCCAGACATGAAAAAACAGCATTTGTGATGCTCTGTAAATTCACTGTAAATAAGCAAGACAAATTCTTCCTATGGGCCCATTTTTGTCTCCTATGGGACAATGGGGACTGTTGGGGGTTGGGTTGCTTTCTTATAGAATTTTTTCCAGAAGTTTCTAGGAAGCTGATTGCTGGGTGCTTGTGGGTACTTATTGAGTGCTTGGGAAAAAACAAAGGAGGCAGCTAAGTCAGAGACAGAGTGGCACCTGGACTTCACTTCGCTCTGTTTGTATTTGCTCTCGGAGGAAACTTCCAGGACTGCTCTCGGAGTGACCCACCACATCTCTTCGTGTGTCCCCCAGGATTATGGAACCTGTTCTCTCCCTGCCCTGCCAGGAGCTCCTGTCCCATTGCTCTGCACCGGCTGCTTCTTCAGTTTGTTCGAGGTTTCCCCACGCTGTGTTTCTGCACCCCCTGCCCAGCCAGGATATTTCTACTGCTCCAGCTACCGCCGCTGAACCTCGGATACATCTCGTCCCCGGGACTGCTGCTCACTCTGTTAGTTTGTGACAGTACTGAGGGGGGAAGGTGTCAGAGGAAAACTGTAACTGGGTTGTTGGTTTTTGGTTTTTTTTCTCTCTGGTTCTGTTTGTTGTCAACACTATAGTTATTGTTGTCAACTTACCTTGTTAGATGCACTAGTAAAGAACAGTTATTCCTACCCTCACATCTTTGCCTGAGACCCCTTTAATTTTAGAATTATAACAAGTCCAAGGGAAGCTTCCAATTTTTTTTTTTTTTTTTTTGTTTGTTTTGGGTTTTTTGGGTTTTTTTGTTTCCCTAGCAGACACTCCTGTCTTCCAAACTAAGACAGGGACCTACTTTGATTTCCTTTACCATTGTGCTCATTGCTCAGTTTCTTTCACAACCTATTTCACCCATTAGTCACCTCAAGTGCACATACATTGTCTTCTTTTAGGCCCTAGACTGCTCCACTGCCTTCCTTTCTCTTTTCCCTGTACTTACTAATCCCAGGTTTACCTTTACCTGGCTGGTAAATGGCAGTTGAACTAATTTGTCTCAGACCAAATCTCTTGTAAGCTCAGCAAGGCCCTCTTGTAAAAAGATTGCGTATCTTTGTGCTTTGGTGAGCAAGTCAGAGAAGGAATTACTGATTTGTCTTGTCTTTCTCAATATCTAAGAAATAAAGGTTCCCTTTCCGTTCTTTGTCATAGCTGTATCTACTTTATTGGTGAGAGCAGCTTTTTGCTGCCAAAGTGGATGCTGAGGACAAGTTCTCCACAGAGTATGGAAGATCAGTATTGATGACTACTGCTGTTGATGACCAATGATTACCTGAGGAGATTCCTGGCATGTCTTCATATCAGTGAAATCAGAATCCAGCCTGCTGCAGATATTGGTGAGTCTCTGCTTTCTAGGAATTACTGGGTGGGATCTTATTTGTTCTTTTAAATACTCAAACACAAATCAATTCAAGCTGTTGATTTATAAAAATATCTACTTTTGTTACATCTTTTTTGTTTCTCCCACAGCTACTGCTGGAACAAAAGTAAATGCTAGCTAAATACACCAATTGATTTTCATGTCAAGGTGTAAGTGTCCTGGCAACAGTAGCCTGGGAGACAAAAGAAATAACAAGGCTCATTCAATTCTGCCATGTGAAAAGTCACAAACTCTTTCTCTGCACAAAATGATGGCTTAAGTTTGTTAAGGTGTTTTTCTGACAAAAAAAAAGTATGATTAATAAGGTGTGAATCTTACTCTACTGTAAGCCTGTGAGACTGGAGGGGAAGACCCCATATGCTCAAATATACTGCTCTGCATCAAAGTATCATCTGAAAAGGCCCAGCAGAAATAGGTGCTCTGTTGTACAAGCATAACAAAAATACAGTAAAAAACATTGATCATAGGAGTGTAACAAGGAGAAGGGTTAAAAATAGGCACAAGCGTCATAAACATGAAGAGATTTGTTCTGTGTGAAGCTGGGACTCCACATCTCCCAATGTCCTTTGGAAGACCCTCCTTACCAGAGAACACAGTCATCTGCAACAGTGGGCAAATATAAAGGTCTCTTTCTAAACTCCTGAGCCTGCCATTCCCCCCTCCAATGTTCCCGAGCTGAAAACATTTCTAATGATATAAAATTCATAACAGAGAGCTCTGTTCTGGACTTATGTGCCATTGCAAAGCCCTTTGTCTGTTGTTCATAAAAAGTCAAAAACCTTAATTTTTGTTCACACCAATTAGCACTTGCTTCCTGGACCCACGGTGCTGACACCAAGTCCCAAGGGCACAATGACAGCCTGTGTCATGCACTGAGCACATCAGCTGAGCCTCAGACAGCCTCCAGAGGAAATGCATCTCAGCAGTGAAGTATCTTAATTTTAGGTTCATCTTTCTTACACTGGGGCCTTAATGGTTGGACTCAATTATCTTAGTGGTCTTTCCAACCTTAACAATTCTATGATTCTGTGATTCTATACAGCATCTTCACAAATGAGTTAAAGGTTGAAGGAGTTACTGGGTGTTGACATACATTATTTTAAAGCCTACTTAAAAGAAATTAAGGGCTCTTCACATCTGGTGTGATTGCCACATTTGGTCACATTAAAGCAACTTTGAGAGATCTATGTCCCAGGTTTTGCAGTGGTCTGTGTTTCAGCATCCTTGCAGTCCATTCGACAATTCAAATTCAAATGTCTGGGCCAGATGGAGATGAATGCTGTCTGAGGCTGTTCTGTGAGCTCCTTAGAACAAAAGCAAGGAGTTGGTTCTTTGGAGAGAACTTGAACTCTGTCTTTATTTATATCCTCTCTGTTATTAAAAAGCTCCACACAGAGAACAAGGCTAGGTGTAGTTTTGCTGTGTCCTACAACAAGGCAGATTTTCCCCACCACAGGCCTGGTAAGTGAAAATTTCTTCAGCAGAACCCAGGATGGGAATAAAGCTCAACATATGAAGTTCAGTTTGAGCTGAAGAGATTCCCATTGGCTTTAGTTTCTCTTGCACTGCTGTTCCCACGGCAGTGTTTGGGTGCTGGTGGCTTCACTTCCAACTACAGTATTTTTTCCATGATTCCTATTTAAATGTGCTGCCCACGGCTGTATTATTTTTAATTGGAGTGAGTCTGGCACTCCCCAGCAGTCTTGCTGTGGCTTTACAAAGAAGCAGAGGCAGGAAAAAGTCTCACATGCTGCTGAGCTGAACTCAACTGAACTGGACTGAAATCAATTTGTTTGCAACACAGTTCGACATTTTAACAAAACAGTAGCAAATAACAGTAATTTCATTGTTATTGTGCTAAGAATAGGAACACAGAGAACAGAAAATGGCATCTTCATTGCACCTGAAGAGTTGAGGCAGTAGGATGGATGGGATCTATAAGCTGATTTTGATTTTCCATATAAATGATGTTTTTTTCCTTGCTAGCATCACCAAATGCCTTTAATTTAAAAAAGAGTGTTTATAATTTACATCTTGGCTTTCTGAGAAATAACTCGTTAGAGAAATGAGAGGAAAGAAGCATGGTCTAGTTGCAGGTCTCAGAAGGCTGTGTGTCAATAGAGATCTCCAAGATAGCATTTTTATTTCTGTAAGATAGACCTCTTTAGTTACACAACTTTCTTAGCAATTATATGTAATGACTGCAGTTTTGCATAATGACAACACTTACATATAGTGACTGCATGGGCCATGACAACTTAACTTGTACTGCATTGATCTTTTAGCTTCAATTGTATAATATTTAAGGAAAGAGAAGACAATATACACGCCAGCAAAGAGCTGGCATTCTAGGTATGTCTTTATCCTTAAATAAAAATTATTTTGAACCTGTTGGAATAATGGGAATTAAATTATTTTTAATGTACTTCAAAATGCCAGACATCAAGTGATGGGAGCAATTGCTAAGGACAGGAGTTATCTTTACTGGCTGAGAAATGCCAGAGCCTGGGTACACAAGAGAGAGCACCAATTCCAGGAGTTGCCCAGCTTGTATCCTCTTTTATGGGTCAACTCAGAAAAAGCACCTTAGTTTTATAGTTGAGGAATAGATAGATAGCATAAAAAAACAGTGCTGAGCCAAAACCTGTAAGGATGAAGTTCCTGCCTGTCAGGAAAGCTGATGGTCTGGACTCATGCAGGTCAGGAAGTCTTTTCTGTCCAGGAGCTGCTGAGATGTGCTCTAGCTCTGAATGGACATTTCCCAAGGGCTTCAGTTTTAGAGGTCAGTCAATGACCTTCCCCTATTTGGGCAGGGATGACAACTCTGTATATTCCAGGGGGTTATAACAGAAGTAGCTAGGGACCTCACCAATTCTGCAGTGTTGCATCTTTAGTCCTTTAAATATGCATTGCCCACTCTTATAGTTTAGTGGAATGATTTTTCAGTTCCCCAGAAATTTCAGAAAAGACATTGCACATCCAAGAAAGAGGAAGAGGCTGAGAAAATGCAGAATCAAGGAAAGTGGGTCCTAGCCTGGGAGGTTCCTAAAAGCTCTGCAAGAAGTAGGAAGGGTTGCCTATCAAGGCCCTAAAAGGTAAAAAAAAAAAAAAAAAAAAAAAAAAAAAAAAAAAAAAAAAAAAAAAGAAGTGCTGCAAAGGTTTGGGCAAATTTTTCAAATGTATTCTTTCTGGATGTATAGACAGCTACTGGATCATGAGAGAGAGTACAACAGAACACTCTGGCCTCATTAGAGGGGTGTGTGTGACTCAGATCCCAGTGAAGGCCGTCATGACCTCCTGTGAGGAATGCAGATATCCCTGGAGATATCTATGAGAGAATGATAACTCAGTTCCACGGCATCAGTCCCACTCTTAGGACATATTGCATTTGTTAAACAGGAATACTTTTTCTCCCTCAATTTTGCCTTCCAATTTACCGGCACAGCCATTTCCTCAGCCTGGCACCAACTGATAATCTCTCTTTTGGAGTGCTGTGCATCTGCCCAGCCCAGTGCAGACAGAGCCATGCTCCCTCCTGCTGTGCTGAAGGTGACAGGACATGGGCAAGGCTTCTCCCAGGGGCTGTCTGACTCCATCAGGCAGGTTTGTGCTCCCTGGATGGGTACAGCTGCTGTGGATCAGAGCTGGCTGACTTCCAGCTGGCACAAAGCAACGGGAGGAAAAGTCCTTAGCACTTTTCCTGAGCCTTAATACTGCTATTTGAGGACCTTCAGGAACTCCATTAAGGTGAGGTAAATTGAGTTAATTATGCACATTAATCATGCTTATTAATGTAGTGCTAATGAGGATACAGGGTCCTTTTTTTTACCTGACATTAGGCAAGCACAAAAAATCCTACTGACTAAATGGTGTATGTGGGACAGAGGACATGAAACCCCTGAGATATACTAAAAAGATCTACCTTCAAAAATTGGGGGTTCTTTGGCAGGGATTTCTGCCTCTCTACATTCACATCTGATTCCTGTCACCAAAATCAAGACTTCCTGTTGTCAAAACAAACCTGTCTCTATGGACAGAGAAGTTCTTTGCCATAGCTCATCACCTGCATGCCAGTCGCAGGGTTCAGAGGTACCTGAACCTCTACAATGCTCCTGTTTCCATGGCTAGGACTAGTCCAGTTACACAGAAAGCTGTGCTGTACTGGCACAGAACTGGGACCCAGCCTCTCCTTCCTGGATGTCCACTGCCCTTAAGACTGACAGTGATTTTTGAAATTTGACTTTCTCCTGCTCTGTGCAGTTGTGAGAAAGACAGTGGCTTGCAAGAAATACAGTGGAGATTGTTTCTGGATGAGAAATGTAAATTCATCGTCTGACCAGTTCCCTCTGAAACCAAATTTAAGCAGTTCTGGGACTAATTAAATCTCAATTCCTTGTGGAATACTGATGAGGTTTGGGTCTCTCTGTTCTATTGCCAACATTACTCCAACTAGTTTTGCATTTTTTTTAGAAAGTTCAGTGTATTCTCATACCATCCCAATACTCATGCATCTGTTATGACCTCTCATCACAAAAATTTTATTCTGATGGAATTCAGAAAAGGTGTTTGAACTCCAGAAGTCTTCAAATCAAGTCTCAGTTGTGTCTAAGGAGCACCATAAAGGACTTAGAGGAGAGGCAGGGCCCACTGTTGTGTGGTGCCAGCATAGCCAAACCACTCTAGCAGGCCTAGCCTTGACCAGTGTGGACTGTTATGCACCATTTGAGGCCAAGGTTTGGGGTCAAGGATGAGACTAGGAGAGATTTGGAGATATGAAACAAATATAGAAGTAACATCACTTATAAGCTTTGAGGAGAGGCCCATGAAACTGAATGAAGGTTCTTCAGGGTACAAAAGCATTTCAATATTTAGAAGAACCAGATGAAGAGCAAACCAATAAAGAAAGGGACTTTAGTAAGAAGTACCTTAGGATGACATTTTCTTTTATGGGGTTTGATGCCTTTGCATTTGCCCTTATCTCTATTTTCTAAGGCAACTGTTCATATGTTGTTAAAGAATAAGAAAAAAAGAAAACATAAAAATACCCAAGAAGTTTCCCATAACCTTTCACGAGTAATCTGAATTTAAAATATTTCCTCCCCATAAACAATACATCTGAAGGAATAAATCTAGATGTCATCTTCTTTTGGCAGCAAATATGGTCATTTTCTCCCAGAATGCTAATATTTTAAAAAAATATGATAGAGTTCAATACTAGGACAAAAAGGAATATAAGAAAATGAACAGTTAAATATGAATACACAGGCTGAAGGAAGTACAAAATAGGCTTTGAGAGCAGCCTAGAGACTGATTTTGCTGAGAAATCTTGGCGAATAGGAGTGTGGTGAACACATGGCAAAGTGCAGGTGACAGAGGTTAGTTTCTCAGTCCTGCCCTGCCATGTGACTTACAGGAGATCCATCAGGACTCACAGATTTGTGCTCTGGCTGAGATTCACCATATGGAGGGAAGGACTCCTTCCCCATTCATAATGTCAGCTAATATGATATAAACTCCTGTACCATATGAGTCAGTTCTCCTTTCCTTTGCATTTAAGATGGAAATGCATCTGCCACTGAGTGAGAGCAATGTGAAAGAGCAAACACTGTAGGATTAAAGGAGAGGAGGTCAGGAAGGGAAAGAGAGGTGTTGCTTTGCTTTGGCCTGTGAAGTCCTGGGGACAGACTGTTGGGGCTGCCAGAAGCTCTTGTTTCTCCATCAATTAATGTCTCTTTCTCCTCTGAGACGTCTGGTTAGCATCATTTGCACTAAACTTCTGGATGCCCTCCCAGCTATTTGTATGAAGACAAGGCTCTATTCTGTCTTGTACCCCCCTTCTGCTCTGATAAACCTTTCTATGACCCTCCAGGATTAACTCTGCTGGCTCACTCCTGTGAACAGCCAGACAACATACAGGCTGGAGTGATCCCAAAATTCTCTGGGAGTATGCTTTCTGTTTGTCACTCTCAGCAGTTATGAAGAATCAACACCACCCAGTTCAAGAGTACAAATATTTATACTCTTCTGACTGTCAGACCCCAGGTTGCTAAATATTAATTCATGAAGTATATAACATACAACGCTGTTCACCTCCTGATTTCCATCAGCTTATACAGCATCAATGTTTTAGGTAAATGAGGACTCCACATCTTCATCTTCATAGGCCACTCTGACACTTATCCAATGGCTTTTGAGCAGTGCTGTTCTCCCCCCAGTTCAGGTTAATAACCATCATAAAAAGCCAAAAAAGCAGAATTTTTCCTCTGCATCAAAGATGAGACAAATTTCACTGGTGAGGCTACAAAATAGTTAGGTGAGAGTGCACTCTGACAAACTGAAAATGGCAGAAGGTAGATTTGGGAACTAGGTTTCTTTCCTTCCCAGGTCTTTCTCTGTCAATGGCCCGTGCTGTCCTGTGGATATTATCTACATTCCAGTGAACCACACCTTTCCAGGTGCCTCAGAGACCATGCACATCTTCTGACTCCTCTCTCCCAGCCCTCCAGGGTACAGTAACCCACACAAGGGCTTCAGGAGGGCCCCACCTCCTCCTGCAGACAAGCTGTCTCTACCTTATGCATCCACACACCACCATTTGACACAGGATTGACCACTGGATTAATGTTAGCAGTGGCAGAAGCCCAGCAAGCATCAGGAACCTCCCAAAGTCTGAGACAAAATGTTATAATCCTACACTCCTCATTAGCTGAATTTATCCAGATCCTTGCACTGTGTATGCACAATCTCCATGCTGATACCTCTTTCTCTAGAGTACTCCAACTGATTAATTACTTTATTGACACACTGAACATGGTGGCAAGCTCAGATCATTATGAGAAACATGTATTTGGTTTATTTTATGTAGCCTGAAATACTCTGGAAATACTTCCTATTCTCCTTCCTGTATTACCACAGGAGTTCTGTGCAGCCCTGATTTAGCTCTTTGATGGCACAAGGAACTCCTGCCAGCTAGTCTAACATCTGCCTGCATTTCTGTCTTTGCTGGATCTCTCTCATCTGCTCTTCCATAATACAGAAAGTTGACTGATTCGGTTTCACACACGATTCTCCTGCAAAAGCCTCTGCTGGTCACCTGCCTCACATCTGCCAGCATTTTGGGAGATCACTTTCATTCCTGCCGCTGACCTCATGCCACTGTTTTATTGTTTCAATCAAGGAACCTTCTGTGAGTACACATTGATGGTATGTCTCAGCTTTGATACCACAAGGTGTATCAGATTTATCAGCACTTGTTTCAAGTCTGTATGTCTTGGTAGTCCCAGAAACCAGCAAGCCATGAGACACCAATGCTTGTGGGTCTATCTAACAAACTGTTATATTAAAAATTTACATGCTATAATTAGCACATGAGGTTATGATTGCGGTTATGTGGATTTTATTCTCGCTAGTTAACATTTATACTTGGTTGATGGTCAGGGACTTTAGGCAGAATTGGAAAACAGGCTAGATCTGCACAGGGAAGGAAGTGCAATGTCCTCCCAGACACTCAGAGCACCCTAGCTGAAGCTGCCCCAGAGTTTTCCTGGTTTACTATGTGAATAACTCTGAGAGGGCCAGGGATCTGACCTGGCCATAGGGATTTTTTCTGGTTAATCTCAGTAAGAGTCTGGTTTGTGTATAATCCAGTAGAGAATTCACACTGATAACTCATGCCAATGACTTCCTGGTACAATGTGTGCAATTTTGTATTACACTTCCATTTTTCTTTATCCTATTCCCAGTTCCATCTCTGACTTCCTGTGTTGGTGCATCCCCCCAGCACCCCGAGGCTGCCCCATGACCTACAAATGCTTTTTAGGCCTCAGCCTTGATTAACTGCACCTGGGCTCAGCTCCTCCTGAGTTTATCAGAAACACTGTTCCCAGGAACTAGTCCTGTCTAATGAGCTCCTGGCTTTTAATGAACAGCCTTGAAAAATTATTTTTCTTGCCTGAATAACAACACAAGTACAATAATATTTTTGCTATTGAACCTTCAAAGAGTTACTGACCCAAATTGCAGCCAGATGGAAAATTACTATGACTAAAGCCAACTCTCTTGCAACCCTATAAACAACAAAGTGAGACCCTTTGAGTTCTCCTGGACTGCAGCGAGCAGTGCCTGGCGGATCTATCCCTCTGAGTAGGGCCTCTCAGAGACAACAAGCTCTAAAATTTGCTGTACTTAGAGGACTGGAAATTCAAGAGATCCTGGACTGATCCCCACACTCCTCTAGACTCAACCCTCTGCAGAGTCATCCAGAGTGGAAACTTCACTGAATTTGAAGGGAACTTTTCACAGATACCTTGCATAAAAAGATACCTAAAGATATCCTTTTGGGCTGTGTGCCTGCAAGCAGAGATGCTGTTGCAAATGGACTATGGATGTAGCTCTCCTGGATTCTTAAACACTTTAGATTTATGAGCTAGAGTTACTTTTGTGGTGTGGTGAAGTCTGTATGAATCTATCATTACATTGTTTAACTTAAACTAATGTTGTTTAGGCATTAACTGTCTGCCAGGACTGGGTCTCAGTTTAACAAGGGGGTATACTCTGAATCTTTTCTATCAACAGGAAGGTCTTCTTTATCCTTCTTATCCTTACCCTTTCCCACACTTATCCCTGTCTCCCCCCCCCCCCCCAAGCCCACTGCCCACTGGATAATTTTTTGGTTTGGTTGTAGACTGATTGATTTTAGATTTGCTTTTTCTCTGTGTTAGCCGTTTCCATCTGCAAGAAAGCTCCGAAGTCAATAGTTACAGCAGCTGCACCCTAATTTTTATCACATTCAGAGCAATGTGAGTTTGTTCATCATGTTTCAGAGTACCTGGACTATAACTTTATTTTCTGGAAGGATCCTGTCAAACAGCCTGCAAAACTTTTATAGTGCAGCATCTCGTTCACAGACAATAATCAGCAATGGCACTGAAAAATTTTGCATACAGCCGCCTTTTTATTTAAGATACAGCTGAGTTTCTACAGTTTACCTCAACTCATACAACGATTTACTCATTCTTTTGATCTCTGAGAACCCTGGTAAAAGTTCCTTACATTTAATTTGTGATCCTAACTTTTAAAATTAAATCAATAGCATTTTGTTCAATGAGAATCTTTTAAATGCAGGCATAGTTCTAAGCTTGGGAATAGTCTGACTTCAAAAGAATTAAAAAGTGCTTAAGCACCTTGCTGAATTAATAACTAATTGCATTAAAACTTCAGGAACAAACTTAGTTTAACTTGAAAGTTCAGTATAGTTTATTCAAACTTCCAGTTACAGATGGAATGTTCAGGTCTGTATGAATAAACACAGCGGAATATCAGAAACTGAAAATTAAAACTTGCATGAAGGAAAGAAGACTAACTCTAGAGATACAGGAAGAAGCTAGTCTAACACGATTTCAAAAGCTTATCCAAAAAAATTGATGTTCTTTCCTTTATTCTTGCAAGCTGAAAGATTATAAGGACTGACAGTATAAAATTACAAAGATAGGAGAAATGAATGAACTACTGGAAGGGAATGAAGGGTCTATTCAAAAGACAGTTCCTCTTGCTTTTCCTGCTGAAAAGGATTCTGTTACTTCTCATGCACAGAAAATGGTGTAATTTTTCTCTTCTGCAATATTATGTGCAGAAGAAACAACCAAAAACCAGTTTTGATGGTACTTGAACAGATTTCAAGAAGTCTTGCAGTGTACTATGAATAGAAATACATTTGTTAACTGAGGGAGAGGAACAAGACATTTTTTTTCTTTGCCAAACTCAGATAATATGTAACCAAATTGCTGGACTGGTGAGATTATATTCTCTCCTCTTTCCTTGCTCCCAGGGACAATGGAAACTTTCTTCTAGTGAAAAAGCTTTCTTTTTTTTTTTTTTTTTTTTTTTTTGGCTGAAATCGGTATGAAAGGTGTTGTTTTTTAAATCAAATTACAAAAGAATATTTTAATAGAAAACTTTAAACTGTGATATGATTGTGCTTTTAATTCATGGGAATTCTTAAGGAATTGACCTAGAATTGTCCCTTCAAATAAGCATTTGTAGAAGAACCACATCTTTTTGGTTCATATACATTAATACTCCTTGTAAACTCATTTTGAGAAATAACCATTTAAACCAAAGGGAAGATAATTTATCTAATTTCAACTGGTGCATGATCACAGGACAGTAAAACTTGGGCTAATTTCATCATTTTGATGAGCTTACATCCAAGACAAATATCGCTTATAAAAAAGAGCAAAGCTGGGTTTCCAGCCACTAGGCTGACTAAAACATTATTCACACATTATTCATCACCGTTGCAAATACACCACATCTTTCCTGTGCTGAAGTCACCTGCTGTCTGAATTCAGTTATCAAAGTCATGTGTTATTATGATATATGGTGCAGTATGCTGGAAGATTTTCCACGTAAATCAAAACAGCTAGAGATTTGCAAGTTAGCCTAGTTTACATCAGGGTCCCAACTTGTAAGAAATAAAATTATAAATACGTCTTTTCGCTCTCTTGAAACGTTCTCAAATGCAACTGGAGGAAAATGGTTTTCCGTTACT
This sequence comes from Certhia americana, assembly GCA_018697195.1. NCBI lineage: Eukaryota > Metazoa > Chordata > Aves > Passeriformes > Certhiidae > Certhia > Certhia americana. Next base: position 146,264,474 of record CM031858.1, on the reverse strand, counting down.
GAAGACAAAGCATGTGGACTGCTGAGTGTGGGTGGCAGAAGTCATCTAGTAAGGAGCAAAAGTCTTTTAAAGCATCATGATCAGAACCTATCTGTGCAAAGGGCAGATTAGAAAGGCCTGTTGGGCTCCTCGTGTCTCTGAGGAAACTCTTGGTGAAGTCTCTTCTTGTGTAACTACCTCACCTGCTGCAGACAACCTAATATATGCCTCTTTTCTGCAGAATTGTATCCCAGTATTTTTGCTTAGATAAGCCACTGCCAGCTGAAAAGGAAGGGCTATTCTCCATCTGAGTTAAGGGAGCTGACATTTTCTCTGCTGTAGTAGCTTCTCTTTGCTTCTCAGGGCTAAGTCAATTTTTTTGTGAGACTTAACAAGCAAATGATCTAGTTAGAGATTTATGGGGCTTCCCATGCAAGAATTTGATATTCTTTACTTACACTCCCTTGTAAGTAAGGAATATCCTTAAGCTGGTACCTGTGGGCACTGAGGCTCTGCAGCACTGCCCTCCTCAGCTGCTGGGCCAGCCTGGAGCACCCACGTGCTCAGTGGGACAGAACAGGTCTGGCTGGGGGACAGGTTTGTGTTTTAGCATGCCCCATCACATGTGGGGACCTCCTTTTTCCTTCACAACAGGGCTCACACAGAATTCCTGTCAGATCCCAGAGGACCTAGGCAGATGACAAACGAGCAGGATTAAGGATGAAACCTCACATGTAATAGAAAGGCTTTGCAAAAAATGGCTTTGGGATAAACATAAGCAGTACACCCAAAGTCCCTCTGCCTGAAGATGTATTTGCAAGGCTTGTTAGGAGCTCTGGGTTTGAACACTACCCTGATTGTCCTGAACTTCTGTAATCTCTTAAATCTCAGAGTACAATGCCCAGCCTGGGTCTTTTCTGAGCCCCTAGAAATGGTGTGTCACAAAGTCACATTTCAGGCTCATTGCACAAACAGCACTGATGATTTTCTATCATAAAAAAATCTGATAAAACCTGATGCTGAGGTCAGAACTTGGGAGTTACAGGCTGCTTCAAGCAAGGTATTGGGGAGTTCAGCCTCTCTTAAAAGCTTCAGAGAGAGTACCAAACGAGGATCAGAGATTTTCAGGACATTGCAGAATAGGAAGAGAGGCTTAGTACTGAGACCAAATCACAAATTACTTCTGCAGCATCACAACTTGCTCATCTGGGAGCACACTGGTAAATGTTAATCTCTCCCTGTGGGAGTTAAGTATTTTTAAAAAATTAGTTTACTTTTTTGTTTTTGTCCACAACTGTCTTTCATTGTATATCTGAAAAATTAGTTTAGGAATGGATTCATTTTCTGAAAATATCTTTTTATGAACCAACTATATTATTGAGAGAGGAAAAAATGTTCTGCAAACATCCTTTGGAAACAAAGATGTGCAAAGTGTTTTATCTATTTCTTTTAAGAAGAATGGAATGAAAACTGTGGGTGGACTTTTAACCCCCTTCAGGACTGAAACAGTGATGAAGCCATATGGGAAACCTACTCAATAGAATACTTATGGATAAATGAAAGAATTCAGTTTTTGAAGCTTATTATTCTTAGCACTAAATTTCATTTCATAAGGCATACGTACATGCATCTCTAAAGTATTACCCAAAAAATCCTCTTAACACTGCAACAGCTTTCATCTCTCTGCTTTCTGCAAAGACTAATCCATACCTGCAGAAACAAGGGACCTTTTGTTCAGCTCCATTCTTAGGACATTTTTTTTACGTTTTTCCTCTGTAGAAGCAGAACAGAGCAAAGGCTAATATGGACACAAGGAAGCAAATACAAAGGCAGGCTTAAATTCAATGTGTGAATCTCAACTCAAAGGAGGATTGGATAGGCATGAGGATATTATCCATTTGTAGTTAATACATTTCTTTCTATCATAATGTGTTTGTGGCTCTGATTATTTGCTTAGGCTGGCCCTAGAATCACAATGACAGAATAAATTGAATCCAGAGTAATAGTGCTAAGTCACATTTATATTAGTAAATTGAGTATTTCCAGGCCAATTTCTGGTACTAAGGTGAGCTAGCATAGACTGGCTCCAAATCCAGCTGAATTTCTTTCTTCTTCTGAGCAAGGTATCTGCACCAACAGTGATTGTTGGGATGAGTTCCTCCCTAACCACTCACCTGCACTGAGATTTGAACCAGTAACACATAACCATGGGACAGAACCACCCCAGGGACCATCCTAGGGTCCTGAGAAGAAATTTCAAAATGCAGCATCCAAGGGTACTCCTGTCCTGGTGCCATCTATGTCACTATATCTGATTATGACAGGCTGCACACCTGTGTCTGGGAAAGGAGCTGAGAACAGAGCTGTGTGTGTGACACTGACTTATTGGGCCAACTGGGGCAGATCCCTGGGAACTTTTTCTTTCCTTCCTGCTGCTGTTTCTTTCAGTGCAGTGTGTATTACCTCACAGGAATCATGGTTCTGGCTGCTGTTAAGGTTAAAGATAGTCAGGTAACCTTGAGGAAAGATTATGGGGACCACTGGTATTCAGGTTAAAATGCTTCCAGTCAGTATCCTTATCAAGGATTTTTGGTGCATGTTTCCTGTTCATTTCAGTGCCTTTCCAGACAAACGAGGATTTTCCACAGCTCATTTAACAGGATGTATAATTCACTGGTGAGCTACACACCATCCCATCTGTGCCAGCCCACAGAGCAGAAGGGCTGGGATAGCCCCCAGCTACAGAGCCCAGCTCACAGTACAACATCATTCATCTCATTCCCCAGCTCCTGGCTCACATGCCTGGCCTGCCAGCTGACTCAGAGGCTTGCACACATGTGCCTGTTAAAACTAGAGTAAACTGGTCATCTCCAGCTCATTATAACTTTGTTTCATATGTTTGTTTTTCCTTATGGCTGATTTCTGTTTCAGATCCAGAATCTGCCTGTGGTCAGTGGCCAGTGCTGACAGAGAAGTGACTGTCTTCCCTAGAAGACTTGTGTGTGGAAATTGGTGATTATTTTGTTTTTTTCTTTTATTGAGCTCCAAAAACTTCATGAGTATTTCAGCTATCTTATTCCCAGGTTTCTTCTTCCTTCATCTCTGAAATTCAGGTTTTGTCCTCTGTGCTTGGAGATCACTGTTTTTTTACATGCCACCTCTTACAGTGAAGCATTGAACTCAATCATGTTTCTTGCTGCAACTGAAAGATATATAATACTTATATTTTACTCTTTCAGGATTTAGGCTTTTGTTGTTTGTGACAGATTTTGTAGTCAATTGTGGCTTTAATATGTCAATGTTTTAAAATTAATAAAACTTTGGAGATGGAATGACTTTATGTGTATCCTGTGTGTCATATTCAAACAGATGAAATTATTTTTATTACAACTTAACCTTGGCTTAAATATGTCCAGGATAAAGGTTGTGTCAGAAGCATGTATTCATTCCATGCACCAGGAGTAGGAGAAAGAAGGTGCTGGCTATTTTCCCAGGTGCGAAACAAATGATGCCATAAGACTCTGCTCCCTTTCAAAGGAGCACTAGCCTATCTTTCCTTTCATGTCGCTCCCTGCTCACTTTGACCTTCCTTAAGTGTCTCCTTTTATTGCTCTCTTGTTTTTTTCTTCGGATGGAGAATCGCTGGAGTAAAATCTGATGTCAGTGATCCATCCAAGGCCACAAAATGAGTAGGCTCTTTATGAAAAACCTAAGATGAGGACACTGATCCATGTCTCTTTTGTAGTCAGATGGCTGAGGTCCTTCTGCTAACCCTGTGGCCAACTTCAGTGGCAGACTTTGGTCCAATGCATGCTCACATGCATGTCTCCAAAATCCCACATGCCCCTGTCTGTTCACATACAGGTACAAAATTATTCCCCTGCTTGATGATACTCTGCAGCTTTCTTCAGGCTAATGTTGATGCAAAATCAAAAAGAGCAAGCTAAAGAAGCAGAAAATGTTCCTGTTGTGTAGATCCTATTAAATGCCCATAGAAGAACTTCTTTAGTGTGAGGATGACCAAGCACTGGAACAGATTGCCCAGAGAAGTTGTGGAATCTCCCTCACTGGAGATATTCCAGACCATCTGGACACAATCCTGTGCCAGGTACTCCAGGGTGATCCTGCTTGAGCAGGGAGGTTGAACCATGACACCCCACCTCCAGCCTGACCTATTCTGTGGTTCTGTGAAATGACCTGAGCTCATGTTCAGTCACAAAGGCTTGGGGCAAGTTAAGGCTGGTAAAGTTGTTGAATGTTATTTCAACAGTACTTCTTTCCACCTCTAATGCAAGATAACGAATCAAGAACTAAGGCCAGGCCATCCCACCTCTCTCCTGTTTCCTACAGGATTCCTTTCCAAAATTCTGATTGTCTAAAACCATTTTTAATTTTAGTGCTACATGTGTTATATTTGACCAAGTATGATATAAGAAATGAGCTGACTTATCAGAAATACATTTGGTGCTAACACTAATTATACAGGAATGAAGGACACATTGGGTAAAGAAAAACCTCAGCGAAGGCTGAGGATACTTTTGCCAAGCTGCAGACCACTTCAAGGTTCTGCCCAAGTTAATAGGGCAGAAGTTAGAGTGTCCCAAGGTCTTAAGCAATGAGAATATTCTGGCTTCAACAGGACACTTGAAACACTCTAAAAGTGTGGTTCACTTAAAAGATGTGGTTTGAAAGACTAATTCTCCATGCATTCGAGAGAATGCTTACCAGACCCTTAGCTTTGGGCCAAGATATCTGAGAAGTTACAGACCTGGAGGAAGTGGGAGGGTAGAGCAGCACCATAGTGGGTGGCTGATTATGTCCATGATTTTATACTCCTTGCAGTGTGGATGCTTTCCCTTAAACCATTGTAGCAAAATTTATTAGTGCAAGGCAGACTGACAATTCAGTCTGAGAACTTCTGAAAAGGGAGATTTGAGAAGCTTCATTAAAGAAATGACAGGGATGGGCTGTGAGTAGGTTCCTAAGAAAACTTTGTAAGAGATTTTGCTTTCTAATAGAAGTTACTATTAAAGTAAATGAGCATGAACTTTGCAAAGAAATGAGGCATTATGTCCCATGAGATTTCATCTACCTGTCATTACAGTCAATGAAAGAACTTCCATTAATCAAAAAAAAAGAAATATTTTCATCTAATCACTGAGGGAACCTGAAAAGCCATCATTTTTTCACATTTGGTTTAATTCATATGCTTTTCTTTTCATCAGTCTTTTCATTACCTGTATGTCTCATTAATGTAGAGGAAACTGTTTCTGTAAAAGAAATTTTTTTCTGTCAAAAAAAAAAGTCTTCAGCTTGCTGAAAATATGAGGTTTCAAAATTAAACTTCAGTGAAATGCTCTCAATAGTGTTTTCCTCATTCTCTGCATACCTAACTCAGGCACTGAGGATCTACTTGGAAGAAATACTCAGCATGTCCAGTTGTATCAATGGTAAACTGTGCTCCAGGCACAGGAGGTATTGGGCAGGTACATTCAGAAAAATGAGGATGTGGTACTTCATAAAGGATATACAGAGTGAACGTAGATGCCAGAGTTTATTATCAGTCCTCTACAGAGGAATAGAGATGTTGAGAACACAGATTACTGCTCTATTTCCTGGAGTGTGTGTGTGTGTGTGTGTGTGTGTGTGTGTGTGTGTGTGTGTGTGTAAGTGCAGTGACAAATGCCATAGAAGAGCAAAAAGAATATTTGCCAGATGGTCACTAACCAAAAACGTGGGGGAAATAACTTTTTGTCAACCTGTTCAATGCTTTATAAAGTCACTAAAGGGATTTGTTCCAAATTAAAATAGCATGTTAATTTATCATTGAGGACTGAGTTCACATACAAATGAGGGAGACAAATAAAACCAAGAAAAGTAACACCGTAAACCCTAAGTGCTTGAATTTGCAGTAATAATGTTCATTTAGTGCACAATTTTGCACGTAAAAAATCTTGAGTATTAAACAAATGATTTAGAAGAAAGTGTGAGTCACAAGAAATTACACAAGAAGAACTGTATACAAAATATATTGCTAATAGAACTTTTCATTTCCTCAGATGCTAGCAAGTCACTTAGATCTGCATCTTAGTGTTGACCTGTATTGAACTGTGTGATGTGTCATGAACCATGTGCTGGGACTGCTCAGGAGATGTCCAGAAACAAAAGCTGTTACAAAATGAATTAAAACTTTTCAGACAGTGAAAGAGCACAGCACAATCTCAAATGTTGCTATATTATATGTATGGTGGAATGAACAATGGAGCCTTAGTCTTGCAATCACAATAAAAAGGAAGAATGGTTTTTTTTCAACATGAGAGATTTTCACATGCAATCAATTTCCAAGAAAAGATGGGGGAATAGACACGTTCCCTTAAGATGTTCATAAACATCACAATCCATTGTTGGAGGTGCTTAGACTCTCACAGAATCAGCCCTGGGTTGGCAGCTCCCTTGAGAAAAATTGAATCCCTCTTTGCTATCTAGAAAATATAATTTAATGACAGTGTAAATGACATGTCAGCTCTTGTCACTGTCACCCTTCCATCTACAGGTCTTTCACTGGAATGAATGGTGAATGCAGCAAAGTTTGGATTTTTCGCCTTTTTTCCCCCCTTCTCTTCTGAAGCCATTCCAAACTTGTTCTGTGTAGTTATTCAGTGCTATTTTGAATCAGAAATACTGAGCTCAGTAGTTGGGAGCATGTTTGGCACTTGTGCAGATTTATGTCATGTATTCCTTTCAAGTAAAACCACAGGAAAACAGACACAAAGATGATAGCAGACGAGGAGCTGACCAGGAACAGTTATTAGACTGTAACTTGCCATGCTGCTGCAGGAAAAGCACAACACATTGGCTCTTTGGGGAGATCATCTTTCAACCTCCCACCCCCTCCTCAAGCCCTTTTACTCATGGACATTAACTTGTGGAGAGGAGTGAAACACAAACATCCCCACGTGCCCTGCATGAGCTTTCTGACAAACTCCAAAGTGGTACTGGAAAGAACTGTTTTGTTTCCTCCTTGCACTAGGTTTTAAAATGGAATTTACGTATGAGATTTGAGAAGGAGCCTACTGTTGAAGGGTATGACAGAGACCTGTGACTGATGATCATCTTTTCTTTGGTTCTCACATTCTTATCTTTGTGGGGTGAGGAATTTGAAGCTGGAGCTTTAACTAGAATATATGCCGGATCACCAAAGGATCCAGAGCTGGTTCAAAAAAATTTTGCACTGGTGAACTGTGAGCAGGAAGAACTTTTGAAAGGCTGCAAGGAACAAATTCACTCAAGGAAAACCAAACAAATTTTTTTAACTAACAGGAGTTAGAGCTTCCAAGAAAACCACAAAATTGCTATGGTAATTGATTAGAATGACCTCAAAACAAGAAAATGCTTATGTCATTGAGTTATCCTTTCTATTCCAGCATGAATTTCTGCATGAAGTTCCAGACAGACTGGGGGACTTTAATTTTGTTGGCCAAACTAGAGTTTGTCAAAAGATGGTCATATCTGAATTTTCCAGTGAGTTTAGTTTGCAGCCACAAAGCACCACGAGTAACTTCATTAGAGCATGGATATTCCTCTTAAGGTTCAGCCTAATCCTGTACCTAACAATATCTCTGGCAAGCAGCACAAAAAAAAAAAAGATGCCCAGGGGAAAAAGAAAACAGGGCAAGCATGTATAAGTCCCAGCAAACACTTTCCCAGTCACTGCCTATTTCAGGGAGTTTAAGCCTAATGTGCTTTGTGTATCCATAATCTCTAAAGGATATTTTCCTTGTCCTTGTCCTGTCTCCCTTTAAAGCCATCTAAGCTCTTTGCATCTGAGCTTTAACTATTACTTGCACAGATCTACCACCCATTGTTAACAAAACCTACCTGTTTGGAACAGGTAATGTCAATTAGTGACCCTTAACTCTTTAAATGGAAAAACCTAATCAAACTTGCCTCATCAACTAGAGGCATTTTCATCAAATTCCCAGCTGCCATCAGAAGCAGAAGTTACTTAATAGTGCCATAATGTAACTGTGTCCCGATGTCTCAGTCTACATTCTGAGCTGTTTTCTCCACTCTGCTGCTTTTTCACATCTTACTGTAGAACAGGAGAGGAAGGAGGGGAGCTGTGTCCTCTTGTGACTGAGATCACATGCTTCACTCAGTAATGTGTGTGGAGGACAGGGAGAATTTATCTCCCTCTCTTTTTTGCTGTTCTATTTATGATCAGCCTACTTGAGTCAGTAGGGGAATTCTGAGAGACAGTTTCTTACCGCAAAAAGTGACTCCCAGGTAGTCAGAGTTGTGGTTAAACTGCCTCCCACACACTAAAGAGCAGCAAACCAAGCAAGCAAGCAAAACTTCTCCCTAAAAATGTAGTATCTCAATGAATCAGTTATAATGCTGCCAAACACAGGGCTGTGGAGCTGGACTGAACTGGATGTACCCTTAACTAAGCTATGGAGAATCTTACATTCCTGGGAAGAAACTACCAGTCAGATGTGTGATTATGTGCTCTCCTTTACCACATTAGTTTTTATTCTAGTCCCAGGGTGTTAGAAATTTTTTTCCATCCTTGTCATTTGCACTGTGATATCCCACTGAAATCCATAATTAGACTGAACTGCTCAGCTCAAGCACTAGAAAAACACTCTGAAAGGAAACATGGAGGAACTCATTTTACCTGCTCTGAAAGGATCACTGAGAGTGTGAGCTGGAGAGAAGCTTCTGTGTGTACTTTCCCCCTCCTGAGTGACCTTTCAGCCAGAGGAGACAAACAGACAACTCAGCAATTCAGCACTTGTCAACTTCCAAGAGCACCTTGAAGGTCTGGAGAGGGGGTCTCCAAAACTGGCACCTTCTGAGTGAGCAATGTCTTTAAAGAAATGAAACAGGGTGGGAAACAGTGGAAGGTAGTTGCAGGCTTTCCAAGCTGTGTGACATCACCTGATTCCTCCCAGCCCTGGGGCTGGCTGCAATTTCCATTACAGCTTGGCTATTGCAGGAGAAATGGCAGCTTCCAGCTCCCCTCGAAGGTGTGGGCATGTAGTTATTGTGAGAAGGACTCCCTGCTTGTGGCCTGGGAGTTGGAACTGGATGATTTTTAAGGTCCCTTCCAGCTCAAACCATTCTGCATCCAGAATTATCCTCATGCTGTCAAACCACAAAAAAACCAGCCCAGACCCATAAGAAGGTCTGAGCACAATCTTTATGGGCTGCATTTGTTTGTGATGGCAACTGGTGAGTGAACTCCCTGTCTTAACCTGTGAGATTTCTCATTTTCCCCCCCTGTCCTATGGAGGCAGTCAGTCAGTGAGTGAGAGTTTGGCCCCTCACCAAGGTTAACTGAGCACAAGACTGTAGGTTTAACTGAGGTTTTTTCAAGCCTTTGGGAGATGACAGCACCACAGAAGGTGTCCTCCATCTGAGGGCCTTGCACACTTAAAAAATGTCAACATTATACAACTGATGCCAGCAGACTCACATTCAATTGATACCAATATGAATTGAAAATCATTCTCCAAGAGTTTTATTTTCTTGCTTGTGTCAGGCAGCACACAAATATGAAATGAAAATAAAATGACCAGATTGCTAACAGACTGAAACTGTGACAGGAACAACTTAGAATAGATGTACTGAGGAGTGTTTTCACTGAAAATAATTGGGTGATGGGCTACATCAGTGATTTCTGAAGAAGTGGCAAATGAAAACTGGGGAAAGAATAATATTTGGGGGTATAATTACTGAGAAATAAACATGGAGAAACTAGTTTTATCTAGGTAGATATTTCCTCCTAATTTGTTTCAGTTTTCCTTATCAATTCATGTTCTTCTGAAAGACATCCTGAAATGCCAGAACATTTCCTTCCACACTTTTTGACACATTTAGCCAAAACAATGTGGTCTTCTGTATTTTTTCCAGTTAGGAAAAACTGCTGACAAAAACAGAACCTCTTTTATTTACAGAAACATGCCACAATTGTAGCAATTGTAGTAATTCCTATTTCCAAATTAACCCCATCACTCCTGCCCTTCGCCATCCTACTCAAGTTGTCTCTGAGTAACTCAAGGCTTTTTTCTCATTTCTGATGCTTTCCTTCTGGCTCATTTTCTGCACTTGTATCACCTTTTGGCTTCTCAGAGGCCGAAAATCCTTGCTGAAAAATAGAGAATTGGCCCTCGTTTTTCATGCATAGTTTACAAGTGCTTTTGGATCTCTGCTTAAAGTAAAACTGCTGTCATTGCTACTAACAAGCTCCATAAAGAAATCTCATGAAATCTTAAAATCCTTGAAAGAAGACCAGTGTTCATAATTATTCTGTAGTATTTCCCTTGCCGTGCCTTGCCTTCTCTTCCCTGTTCTAAGGGGCACACATTATGCATCAGAATATAATTAACTTTTATTTATTCCTCCTAGTATTTGAAATATACCTATTACTATTGTAAGTGGCTGGCTTAGCTTCAAGTTCTTCAGTGATGTTATTTGTCTATCCAGAAGCACCTTGAAAGCTTGATTGAAATTAGTGTTTTCATAGATATAGTTCTTACCTTGTTTAGGGATTGTCATGTTCAGCATTCGGGCAAGTCCCAAGAGCCTGCCCAAGGTCCACATAACTCAGTGCTAACTTCTGTACTCAGGACAAATAGGTTTTCTCACAAACAAAACAAAACAAAACAAACCCAAAAAAATCCCAAGGAACATAATTTACCAATCAACAGGACAAGAAATATCAAAGTCACTCAAAACCAGTAGCTTACTAACTGTTCAAGTTCATGAATAGACTGGGGATACTGTGGATCCTTGAAGTAACCTAGATTAAAAAGGAAATTAGACAAAGTTTATCAGACACAAGGACGTGCCTCCAGAAGTCTCTGCCCTGCAGGTCGCTAGGATACTGGAGATTAACTCTGTATTTGCCTTTTTCACTCTGCACTTCCCATCTCTTGCCACCATTGGACAAAGGACTGTTGGGTGAGATGACCTTTACTTGGACGTAGTGTGGTGACAATTTAGGTAATTGGGAACTAACACATCTGACCCTAGAGTTACAGCAGTCCACTAAAGAGAGGCACAACAAAACTCACCAAATACCATTTGATCATCTGTTTAATTGACAGGGGAAGCTTAGCTATGACACAACACACAAATAAAGAAAAGGCCTCACACATGGAGTGAGTTGCCATGGAGCCATTACAGGCTTGGAAATATTAAGGATTCTGGCATTAGAATCTTTGTAATCCAAATCTCTCCAAGATTTTCAGTTTACAAATGAAAAAAACTGTAATTGGGAAAATATGTCTATATCTGCAAGGTGATATTTTCCAGCCTCTTTTTGTCAATAGCAAAAAAAACCCCAAAAAACCAAAAAAAACCCCAAAAAAACCAAACCAAACCAAACCAAACCAAAACAAAACAAAAAAAAAAAAAACAACAAAAAAAAACCCCCAAAAAAACAACAAACCCCTAATTGATTTGGCTGCAGCCAACACGGTCATTTAGAAATAAATAAAACTTTTTATATCCTCTGCCATTCCAGCTGTATTGACATTATTTTTGTTGGCACTCCCAGAGCATGACTGAGGTAAGAACACCCTGCCAGTACCTCCTGAGAAGTGTCCCTGGATGAGTTCAGCTTTGTGCCTGCTGTCAGGGGATCTCCAAATGATATCCTCTGATTAACTCCATCACATTTTCATGTCTCGGCAGGATTTTCACTCACTGTCTGTCAGATGTCTTTGCAGAGTCACATTTTCATATTAGTAGCTCACCTACTAACTTCTCTATGAAATTTTGACTCTTGAAAACTTCCTTTTAATCTTTGACCCCATCATTTTTCAGAGGAGCGAGTGGGTGTGTTAGCCAGGGTTTCATCTTTGCTGTAATCTTGCTCTGCTAATTACTGTCCCAGTAAGTCACATTTGACATGAGGAACCTGCAGTACACGGATCAGGAGCTCTCCTGATGTCCTCAAAGGCTTTGTTAATACCACCCACTATTTTTCCACAGGTCAAACATTCATTCAGAAAATCTCAGCATTTGTTTAGGAGTCAAGAATATGTTATATGTTTCTGTGAAACACCTTAGGTGCATAACATAGTCCAGCTCAAAATGTCTCCCTAAAGGTCTACGAGTGTTCTCAAAAATATATGCTCTTTTTTTCCTGGGGAACCTGCCAGAACTCTGCTGATGCAAGGGTAGAAAAATATTTGACTTCAGCCTTGTGTCCTGGAATTTCTCCCCAGATAGGGAGGAGAAAGTGATTCCTTGCTATAAGCATATATATTCTTTGGGGTTTGTACTAATGGGATATCTTGCACTTGCTTGTTTGGAAAGCCTTTGAAATGACTAGTCAATCATCAGTGAGTTTACCAGCTTTGCTGATGTTAATTTTTTCAACTGTTGTCAGCCTTACAGCACTAAACCAGTGAAGCTCCTCTCTCAGGCTCTGTCTGTGGACAAGAACTGCAATAATGAGTTTAACAGGTGGGATGGCTGAGGTTTTCCAGTTGAGCTCTGTACTCTGTCAGCGTACAGAGTACAGAGCTCAACTGGATGATTAACTGGATTACCCCAAGGATGCGTCTTCAGTGCCATTGGTCTCTTGACCTTCCACAGGATGAAACAACGGACAGTTTCTTGATTGTGATTTCTATACAAAAACCCCAAGTGGGAAAACAGTTTCTTGCTGTATAACCTAAGCTTAACCCATTTATTTGCTAGAGCTTTTGTTTGTCTTGTTAGTCCTGTAGCATTACTGTTGCTTGATCTCACTTTAGGTTGTATACCCAACTTAGAATTAATAACTGTCACTTGCTTCCTGATGTGAAACACCTCACTCCCCACACTCCTTACAGATAGTCTTGTGATGGATTATGTCCAAGTAAAATAAAAACTATAAAAATCATCAATCTGCTTCAATCATCTACTCTAAGAAGAAGTCTAATCTTGTAAACTCTGAGGGAAGTCACAAAAGGTTCATGAATATGAACAAAGGGCAATCCCAGCATATTCCTGGATTCTTTCTGTGGATTTATCGAAGCAAGTACTAACTAAAGAGATTATGTTCATGTCAATTACATGTCATCTTTTGATGCCTCACTGAATGAAGAGACCATGTGAGAAGCACTTAGGGAGAGGTGAACCTGACCTCAGCAACAGGAACACTAACAGTAGGAGAACTGGAAGTGGATATGAAAAAGGAAACAAAAGAAGCTGTCATGACTCTGCATCTTTACAGAGACTCTGTTGATGTCCTATGTTCCATAAGTCCTCCTTAAAGCACTAATACAAAGAGGCAGCTTTGAAGAGAAAAGCAGGTGACAGAGCTAAGAGGGATCAAAGGTGACATCTAAGTGACAAGTAAAGCTGAAATGTTATGTGGAGACCATTTTAAGGCATCAAGCAATGGAGTCAGATGTGAAGTGGCAAACAAACCTGAAACACATGTAGAGGGTTTTCAAGTGGCATGCATAAGTGAGAAAGTGAACATGCAAGCTTAGGCTGTCAAGCAGAGCTGAAACAGCTAAAGCAGCCTAAGATGAAGGAAAGCTCTATTTTTGTTGAAAAATTCCTGCAAAGGCAGCTTGCTACCTGATGTTAAGAACTGTGTCCATTCATCTGGGCCAGTCAGAGGGTGTCCAGGGAATCCTAGGAGCAGCACATACTTTATGTTGGCAGATGGACCACCTGCAGTAGCTGAACTCATATGACCCTGGATAAAGAAATGTGAATTGTAATACCTATTTAAATATTACACTTAGACATTGCACTTCTATTTAACTCTGTGCTCCCTCCTGAGTCACTGGAAACTTGAAGGAAGGGCTGAGGTCAGCCCTTGCCAAAACATCCTGGAAGGGTTTTCTTGTGCAGGCCTTTCCAAGCTTATTTTGTTCTGACGCCTAAAGCAAAGTTATCATTATTTCAAGTGTCTGGGCTGCCTATTTCAACCTTCAGGTCTTGGAGAGATTCTTGTGTGCCTGTTTATTTTCCCCTTTGTCTTCAAAGAAACCCAACAGTTTTGTGATCAAGAGACCTGACAGCTGAGTCACATTCTGATCATGTTGGTGCCATTTGACCTGACCATATTGCTCAGCCAGACAAAATAACTACTACATTTTCAGAGTTTTATGTTCCAGGAGGCATTTGGTTTCCCCATTCTTTCCACTCTAGATATTTTATTTGAACCACTCAGAGGCAAAAAGAGCTGTTGTTCTTAGGTCTTCCTCATACCTTGTCTAGCTGATCAAATGTCTCGATGCAGAACTGATCTGAGGTGACTCTTTCCAGATCACCCATGATGCCAAGTAAAAATATTAATGTATTTTATTCTGGAGAACCTTTCTAATGAATATTTATTGGGGTCTCAAGTTGTGAAACTGCCCAGCTTTTCAGGTTATATGTAATTTATTTTGTGATCAGGCCAAGAGAAAGGTAGTTTTGGAATCATTAGGCGCTTTCAGTGGTACTTGCATCTGTCTTCCTGCAGAACCTTCTGCTAATGTTTCTTTTTCTTCCTATACTTTTATAGATTTCTTCAAAGGAAATGGAGTCAGTATTGCATTTGGGTGTTCATTTGGTTTGTTTTCCATCATGAAATTTATAGACGCACACAAGAGAGTTGAAGGCAGAAGTGCCTAAAGAAAATTCACTGCTAAGTTTCTGTCATAACTAAGCTGGACAAACTGCACACATCCCATTCCATCATCTTTCCCTTCTGTATCTTAGGAAATCAAATAATGTCACTGTTATGAAAAGGTTTTAGGACTGGAACTGGAAAACGGGACAACAGTCTTTGGGAATTTGTCTATTCTGACATGTGAGACCCTGAAAGCACTGTCCAATAGTTACTCAGCAGCTTTTTATCTGTGGCTGTTCCCTGTGTGAGGCAGGGATCAAGGTTCCTACAGAGCTGTCTCTTCCCTCTGATTTATGAAAAATGATGACTTGCAATGCCATTTGTTTTAATGGTCTAATCAGCTCCATTACAAGGATGAGCAAAATTATTACAGCCCAAAACTGAACCCATCACTGTAATTTTTTGATTCATATTGACTCCTCTATGACTAAAAGAACAATGGAGACAATGTAAACTCCCAAAGGAGAGGAAGACATGAGAACTATATGAAAATGCCTTTAAGACATAGCTTTTAAGTCTGACTGTGGGGAGACTTACTTTATAGACAAACAGAAAGTAATGCTCATGCCAAGGGGTTCAGAATCACTGACTTCACTCATTAACAGTGGAAAGGAGTGTGAAGGCATCCATTGATTACCTTGTAGCAAGACAATTGAATAAAGGTGTCTAAAGAGAGGGAGGTTGGTTGTAAAATATTAGCAGAGGTGTAGAGTGTTGAACTACACAAGTTCTTAGGTAAGCTATTTGAAACTGGTTGGTTTGGCTTCAAAAGGTCAAGGATTAAGCAATTGCTAAATGATAATAATTTGCTAAATTTGTCTTATAATCCATTTGCAAACAGCAGATAAGTGGCTGAAACTGGTAAATCCAGGACACGAATACCAAGAGCCACAACAAGAACCAGTGATTTATAGACAGCTCGGCATTAATTGACACAGAGACATTCAAGGGCCTTAAAAAATGCTTGTTAAATTTTAGGCATATTTACCCCATTTGAAAGCTGAGTGGAAGAACTTGTGTTTCTGGCCAGCTCTGGTGTGACTTTTGCTCCTGACCAGTCCTGTATTGATTATTCTCTCTTCTCTCTATCCAAACATCCTTTCCTTTTTCTCCTGATCAATGTGCCCATCCATACATCAAGTAGCAAAGTGGGATAAACCCTCCACAAGAACCAACAGGCCTCTGTGCAATGGCCTCTGGTGTTAAAGCCTGCCTGAGTGTCTGTCCCTGGATGTGAGGAAGTAAAGCAAGCCTCTTGTGCAAATGCCACCATGCTGGCAGGGAGTGGGAATGCCTCTGGGATGGGTGTTCCTGCTGGTCTTTCTTGCTAAAGGTGTTCTGTGCGTGAGCAGGGAGAAACACAGGCAAAGACTGAACAAAGTTCACAAGATCTTTAACTCTTCCATGGTTCCAGTGTGCAATCAGGACCTTAGGGAGGTCCCATAACTGGGCTAGTGTGCCAGGTCACAAACCTGACTAGTCACTGTGTACTACAATCTCCTCTGCACTCACACAAGAAATATCCACAGATATGTCTCAGTCCTTGTGCTTCTGATGAGGGGAAGTGTCCCCAGTGCCATGTGGGATGGAAATCTTATTTTCCAGTTGGTGAAATTATAAAACACTCCATGCAATTCCAATTTTTGAAGGCAACACATTGGACTGCTTGAGGTACATCTGAAAATTTCAGTAATATTTGCACTATTAAACTAAATTGGTTTGGACTGGGTAATTGCTGGGTTGCTCCTTGGCACAAATTCTATCCCTCTTCCTGACAAGGCCTGGACACAGCTTGTGGGACAGCAGGAGCTGGGACTGTTCCCAAAAAGTAGGTTGAATGCATCCACCCTTTTAATAAAGAGACTTCACCCATTCTGACAGGAGGCTTATCATGTCTCTTGCTTCAATCTATTTTGCACTATTCACAAGAGAAAATGAAACCTTGGGGTGTGATGGGAGCCTGGAGAGAAGCCTGGACTTCTAAGTTGCAATTTAATTTTGTTCTCAGTGTTGCTGTTCATAAGAGAAAGAAGCCTGTAGAGTAGATGTTTCCATCTGCTTGAGATCATGGGATTATGAAATCATAGAACAGCCTGGGTTGGAAGAGACCTTAAAGATCATCTAGTTCAAACCCCCACTATTCACCAGGACAACTCTTGCTAGACCGCATTGTACAGAGCTTCTCCCAAACTCAGTCTCAGAAAACAGTTTCAAAAACGCCATTATTTTTAATGCTCTTTTAGTGAAATAAAAGGACATTTAAAATCTTTAATCACTTTTTATTTGGGATGGCATCTTCCCTCAGTCTGTTATTTACATTACCAGATGCCTTGCTTTTAAACCAAAGTGAGAATTAAGCTTTTTCAGTATCTATGCAAATGTCCTGAGCAAGGTGCTCAAACATGAAAGCACTATGTCAGTGAATGAAACGTGAAAATACTGCTTGAATTAAGTCCAGAAATTCTCCTACACCTGCATAACATTATTTCTTTATTGTGAATGAAGAAAGTAAAGGAGGTACATAGAAGAAGGTAGTAGGAAATAAGTGCTAAATAGTGCATTAGAAATTTTCCTTTTACTGGAAAGGAAAGGACGTGGGCTTAAAAACTGAGTCACCTTAGAAAAAAAGGGTGGAAATGTACTACAGAAGGGAAAGAAAATAGGAGTAGTGGTTTCTTAAACACTTTTGAGACCCAAAGGTATTGCCTGACATAATTTCTTTCCCTGAGAGCCACAGTGGTTCAGTTCCTTCTCACCATCAATGAAAAATGTCCCAGACTCCCAGAGCTCCACATTTTGGCATTGACAGAATGTCTTACTAAGCACTTTTGTCAAAACCACGTTTGGATCATATCCTCTTTTTTTCTGCTGTATTGCTGTTGCCACTCTGCTTCAAAGGGTATTGGCACATGCTATTGCAGAACTTCTCAGTGAATGTATGGAGTTAGCAGCTACTTTCATCCTCTCAAAGATGATGTCACCTTTCCCATTACTAGGACAGAAGATATAAATACCTGCAGAACAAGCTGCCTGACATTTTAGTGCTCCAAAGTCTGCTTTGTTCATTGCCACGTTTATATGAGGTCCTGCAAGAAGTACATCATCATAAATCTGGTCTTATTAGCAATACAGAAGCATTGATCCAAGTCATAGGCTAGATTTCAAACTCTTGAGTATCTTGAAAAGTAAATTTCTGAGATGTTCTGAAATCAGCAGGTGAGTTCAATTCGAACATCTCTCCCTGGAGTAATTAGATTTTGATAACTGCAACAGGAGTTGTATTCCATATGCTGCATCTACGATATTCTTAAGTGTAATTTTATTATCCCCTATTTAAAAACAAAACAAAACAAAACAACACAACACTTTGCTGTAAAAGATTGTTGTTGTTAGACTACAAGATCACTGAAACTGCACTGAGCAAAGTTCATTCAGTCATGGTCTTCAGATACAGATCTAGCAAACATCCCTGACAGCTTTGTACAGAAGGTGTTGACAGCCACTCCCAATGTTTTTTGCAGACACATCAGTAGGAAGAACCATTAATTTCCTCTTACAGATCAGGTAGAGAGAGTTTTGATGTTTTAGAGAAAAGCAGTCATGGAAGGAACAAGATGAAATATTGAGCCTAATTTTACTGTGGTAAGCACAAAATAAACTTAATGACAAGAAGAAAATCTTCTCAGATTTTCTCAGCATATCCTCTTCCACTGTGTAGGTGAATATGTTTCCTTTTTCTTGAGTACATGGAATAAAATTATCAAGTAACAGTTTTGTAGGTCTCTATTTTGTTGTTCCAGATCCATACCTCTGTAGCTTGAAAGTGACAGGATCAGCAACTTGTTTCCCCTCTTCCTTTTTGCTAATTTAAGCAGTTTTTTTACAATGCCATCTTGAAAGATCAGTTGAAAATTTTATTTACATTTAACAGCTTGATTAATCCTCCTAAATGCAGGAATATCTTATTTAAATAGAATATAATTCTTCATTCCCTCCATTTACTGAGTTTACTATCTCAGTTATTACTAAATTAAGTTTTTCTGCTTTTCTGTGAAGAGGTTTTTTCCAACTAGTTTCTAAATCTTGAATAAATATTGCTCAATACATTCAGGTGGCTTTTCCACCCGAATCCATTAGCTTGTCTACTGTGGCACATTTTTGAATATGGAAATAAGGGCAAGACTGGACCTGATCAGTCCATACCTAGAAAATAGACACTGCAGCCTGCTGAAAGCACAAAATCTGATTATTCATCAATTTACAGACTAAAGGTGAAGACAGATTAAAAAGCAACAGCAGGCAAAAATAATAACAACTTTTTTACTTGTAGCCTTATGCCCACTTTTGTGAATGTGACTTCAGACACCCCCCCACAGCAAATCATGGCAGGAAGGCATATCTCTCCTCTGGAGAGAAAGGGAATGATAGGCAGAGACCCGTGTGTGAAAAATGCCTCCAGGTTTTCATCCTGAGTAGTCCTCCCCTGCCTAATGGCTTGTAGTGAGCCGTGTGTGCATTCCACCTGGAACTGGTGATTCTGTAAAACTGGAATCTTTCCTTCAGTGCCACAGCGTTTCTGCTGGCTTCACAAGTGGCAGGACAGTCTGCAGGTGATATCTTATTTCAAAAATTCCTGTTGGACACAAAAGAGAACTTTGTGTTTTTTTCCTTTGAGCAATTTCTTGCTTTCTCTATGTATATAGAGTAAGAAAACTGTGGGTAGTTGGGCATGGAATGTACATGCTGCCAAAGATCCCTTCATTGCTGATACATCAGGGTGTAAACTCTAAACTGAATACATTATTTGTATTCAGGATTTAATTCTGTAGCAATAATAATTTAATTATTTTCAATCAAATGCACTTAGACCTCTGATCAAAAATGGTATTATCTTCTGCTTCTTTCACACAAGCATCCCTAGCAATAATTTAGATCAAAGGAAACATGAGAAGTTTGCGTTCCATCTTTTTTTTGGATCTGTGTTGTCATTGGTGCCAGGAGGTGGTGCCACAGAGCAGGAAACAGTTTGGGTATGAACTGACGTGCACACCTTGCATGATCAAAAGATTAGGACATGGTATCACCTTCCAAAGTATATTTAAGGTTCTTTGCTTAATCCTGCCACAATTCAAATAAACCAAGTTAGAAATAGAATATTTTTTTGCCATTCTACATTTATTCCTTACACATTAAAGTTTTCTTCTTAGTAGGACATTATATCAGAGAATTCACAGCTTTCTTCTACACCATGAAATCTCCTCCATCCTTCCATTATAAGCAGACTTGAGAGCTCTGTGACATGATCATCTCCCTTACTTTTTCTCCCTCTTTTTCTATTACCTTTCTCACAGCTCTTGTTTTACTTTTTTTTGTTCTGAAATAGATAGAAAAGGATTAAGACATCTGAAGCAGGTTGAGGACAGCATGATCACTGCCTTATAAATCCTAGAAAGTCTGTTGTTACCTTTCCTCATTTACCTGGTTTGTCTGCTTGCAGGAGAAGAGTGGGTCTACACAGAGTAGAATTAAATCAGCAAGTTAAAAACTAAGAGCCAGTTCACGTTTTCAGTCCTTGATAGAACCAGGACATGTTTGCAATACAAAACGGACAACTTTTATTTCTGCAGGTAACCTGCAACTCTTTGTAGCCATGTACAGAGACAGAGACAGAGACAGTGATCCCTCAGTGGACTTCCAAAGAATTCCTTCTTGAAAGATATGCTGTGCCTTGTAGGTTGCACAAGAATGAATAAACCACTATTTTGAACAATTTTAGCTTGAGTGTGCTTCACAGGACCCACTGCCACTAAGGAAAGTATTAGCATATTCCTGAACCTACAGATATGGCTTTATTTACCATCCATTTTTAGTGTTTCAATGTCCTATACTTCCAGATGAGTTGGTTTTCAAACCTATTCCCCCACTTCCTGTTCTCAGTATCTTGATTATAGACTTGATATAACCTGGTTCCCATCTTCATTCTGTTGCATGAAAATCTGCTACAAATGAAGTAGTATCTCCCAATAGCATTGCTCCTTCTGCGTACACAGTATTTATCATGATGGTAGCTTGGACAATATTTCCATCTGACTTATTTCTTGATATTTATTTTTCTTTAGAAAAGATAATTAAGTTTAGCTCCAGATTCTTTCCTTTATTCTCCATGATCATTCAGCAAAGTTACTATGCTTATTACCACTCTTGTTAGTTTTTCTCTGGAAACTGATGAATGCTGGTGATCAAGATACTTTTACAATATCTCTTTGCTGTACTTTTAAGTGAGGCTTTGCTACCATGGTGAGTGTAGCTGCCTTATGATAGGCGACTTTTCACCTCACAGATCTTGTAGCAGAAGAAAGTTACTCCCTTCATCTGCCACTGACTGTGCAAGATGTGGTGTCATGTGTTCATGGTATCTGACATCTTATTCCTTAAGGAAGGAACGAGGAACTCAATACCTGGTTGCTTCAATCACTGCATAAAAGAATTAATAAAAGTGTAAACCCCTCACACATGGTAGAAGATGTGTGTCATTGTTTGGTAGAGTTCCATTCCCTACAACAGGAACTTTCAACACACACACATTTACCTACAAATGCATCAGACGTCTGGATGTTTGCAAATGGTTGAAAATGTTGATTCAACCAAACTCTTCTCTCCAATGCTCTGCATATACAGTACTTACCCTTGCCCCCTTGAAAGCTACTTGGAAACCAACTGTTTCTGAAAATCAGAATATGCTTTAATACCTGTCAGTGAATTTTATGAACTTGGTCCTTAGAACCATTTCTTCTGCTCAGTGATGTATGCAGAAGTCCTGTGGGGCAGCTGGGCTGTCAGGTTCCATTTCTGCTGTGGCAGTTTATAATTGAGTGCATTTTCATGCAGATCATTTTTATTTGGGCACAATTTCTTTTGGGCATAATCACTCCTCAGAAAGCAAATGCTCCCAAACTCATGCAGTGATTAGAACGACTGGTCATCTGGCACTTCATGGAGTTCATAAAGACACAGGACAACTGCATCTGAATTCCCCACTTATTCAAATTGGACATGAAGGGTTTTCATCCATGAAATTTGTTAAACTCTGAAATGCTAAATGCTGTAAATGCAGTCACTGGTTGTCAGCAGTTTGAAAACCACATTTGTGTGGTTCAATGTGCAAAACTCAAATGGATAGAGAAAGAGGTCACATTTAACCTGGGCTTTGTGATTCCTCATTCAGGCCATGGCTGTGGCTCTGTCAGAAGCAGTAAGTGGGTAAAGTGTGTGAATAAGGATTATGAAGGATAAACAACAGGACAAGAAAGCAAAAAGTTCACAGGGAATTGAAGCATGCAGGAAGATTCAGAAGTGGGAAGGCAAAAAAAAAGCAAATGTGGTAACAAACCACCACTTTGTCCTGACTAGAGTGAGGACTATATGCAGGATGGACATTGAATCTAACTGCTTCGGAGACTAAATTTTGCAACATGTAATGGTAAGAATGCAGAAGTCAAACTTGTCTGGCAAATAAGGGAGCAAATAAGGTAGTATGGCCCTCTGAGATGAATAGAAGTGTTCAATATTTCTGTCCTCCTCACCCCTCCTCATTCCTTTTCCCCCATGTGAACAGAACAAAGTCAGGAACCTACCTTGTCCTGTGTTCCTCCTGTGAGATCTTAGAGAACTTGAAAAAGGCAGTTTTGTTACAGCATCTTCTCCTTGTGAGTTCTGGTAGAGGGAATATCTTGAGAAGTATAAGACGCAGAATATATACAATATTTGCTTGAATGGTACCATGCATATGATGGAAATTGCCCAGACTCAAACAGGTTCAAGTTGCCAGAGGTTGCTTTAAGTACTTCTTTTGTCCCTTAAACATCTCAGAATTTTGTAGGAGAATAAAGAGATGGACATGTCTTGCAGAACCAAAGGGAGTGAATGGTAAATGTGACATCATGTTTTCCAGAAAGGATTCTCAGCAACACCTTGATTTGGCATCTCACTGTGATGTGGAATAAGCTCGCTCTGCAAACTGCTAAATTTTCAGTGAAAAAAGGTGTAGGGGAAATCAGTGTCTGAGATGAGAGTTAAGACACAAGTGTGCCAAGGTACTTCATCCTCTGCCTGCTTCCTGAATGCTTAGTCAGAGTGACAGTGCCCCAATTACAGTCCCTTTCCAGCTGCTGCAGCTGCAGTGAGGCAGATGCTGGTTATGCAAAGGCTCCCCAGGGGTCACAAAAGTAGGTTTGGGGTAGCTGAAACCCGACGAAGTAGGTACTGGACAGCACTGAACATCTAAGAGTTAGGCTCCATACTCGTAGTATGTGTTCCCTCCACCACCAGCAGAGAAAAGGAACCAGAGGTGTCAGCTTTGCTGAACTGCTCCTATTGCTAATTACAGAGGCAAATGCAGTGATTGGTTTACAGAAGGTGCCTGCTTTACAGGAGGCTAAAGAGAGGGGAATAAAGCCCCACGTCTGGTCAAGATCCTTAATATTTTCCTTCAGAGAGCAAAATTGCTTCACAGCATTTAGACAAGAATCAGGCATTGACCTTTAAAGATAGAAATAAAATGAGTTTGACTCTTTTAGTACTTTGTGCTCATCAGAATAAAAATTCCCAATACTTCACCGTCTTGTCTGTATAAACAAGAGTCCCAGTAGTGCCTGGTCATTTATTTATTTACATCTGTAGAATGGATGACTGTTCTTTAAGACTGTGTGATTGATGATGCGCACATGAACAACAGTCTGCTGATGTTTAACACAGGGTAGAGTTTGCTCCTGGGCTTTCTGCAAATGTGTCTGGCTAGAATGAGTTACAGAATTGGACAGATTTACAACCACCAGCTGACCACTGGTCTCTCCCTTCAGTCTGGTGATGGATGGCTTGTACAAATGCATGGAGAGATTCATAAGATATATCATACCAGCATATATTTTGTCCTGATTACACTTTGGGCTCATCAAACACTCTCTTCTTTCTTCTGGAAATAGCTGTACAAACATTTTGAAGAAAAAGCAACTCATCCCCCTAAATTAAACTATTGGAAATTCTCCAGTAACCTTTCAGTTCTCTACAGAAATAATAATAATAAAAAAGGAATTCCTTCCTGTTTATGTTGTGAGTAGATGTTTGGAAAAAGTATCTCATGTATCAAACCATGAATATTATTACAGTTTGTTAAAGTAAGAAGGATTGGGCATCTGTCACCCAGTCATCACCTAGATTACTGAATAGATTTGTCCTTAGAGTCATCATTTATTCAGTGAAATTCAGAGTAGACCTGCTGAGAGTTCCTTTTTGGAAAGGTCCTTATCCTCATTTGTACTACAAACACTTCTTTCAAAACTGCTGCAATTAAAGTGGATTTATCCAGATGTTGCACTTGTGAAATCAGTAAAACAAGCCCCTTGTCCAATGCAAAGATCATCTCTACCCACCAGGAGATGAGACTGCAGGGAGGATGCTCAGTCAGACCAGAGCATATCTGGCCAGGCCTGGTTGCAGGGGTCACTCTGACATTCCAGGTACCTCCAGGCACCCACCCACACCAAGATTAGTCACATTTGTCACACTCCACCTTGTTTGTCCTTGGTGGAGGAAGGGAATGTCAACAGCTGGTTTTACAGGAACTTCTGCAAAGTTATAGTTACACTGACCTGGTTTTAGAGCACAGAGGTATCTGCTCCTGTCTTCTGTGCTCACATCACTGCAGACAGATCTTCCATTTTAATGTGGAAAAAGCCCTGTGTGGTATTTAGATATGCAGGGCCAGCAGTTCAACCCAAGCAAACTGCCATGGAGGCACTGTTCTTTCCTTTTAAGCTAAATTGAAGTAAGTTAATAGTTAATCTAAAGCTACAATAACGGAATTGCCCCAAGATAAAGGACAAAACTCTTAAAGGAAATTATTTATAGGCAATTCCCTCCGCTGAAACTCTCTTGGATTGAACAAGGAAAATTCTCATGCAGTATAATATTTTCTAGATTATGAAAAATTTAATTCAGTTCAGAGTCACATTATATGTGCAAGAAACAGGGTTTTTCCAGTGAAATGTCCTCCATCAGTCAGTGTTCTAGATGACTAATAATATTTACAAGAGGGTTTCTATTGGTTTAAATTTACACTTCCAGCTAAGCTATTACAGTTTCAGAGTGTCTGAGCCCTCATTTTATTTTTCAGAGCATTAGGAATTTATTTCATTTTTTTTTCAGTGCAGTGAAGCTAAATTAATAAAAAAGTTCTACATTAATTTAAGGTTTGCTACACAGGGATTTTTTGCTCTACCTGAAAACCCAGAAATTCTCCAGCTGATATTGACTAAATAGATTCAAGGCACTACTATGAGTGCTTCAATAGATGTGACCATACAGGGATTTGGAGAAAGTGGAACTGTGTCTATTTTAACTCAAGATTTTTATTATTTCTGATGCATTTCAGTACCAGGAAAGAGCAAAGTAGATGAGATACTGGGGAAATGGTGTGGGAAGAAGGCTACTGGGTTTTGCCAAAACCCTTCAGCAACTCCCTTCCTCCCTCCCTCCCTCCTCCCCCCATCACCTAAACCCCTTGGAATTTAGCAGTTCTCATACAGCTCCTACCTGGGGAATTGATGGGATTATCAGAGAGGAGGAAAGGAGAGGAGGAGGGAAACTTTTCTGATCCAGTACAAGAAGAGAAATTCCACTTTCTCTTATCTTGCAGCATATCTACTTAGGAGTGAATCTGGTTATGATATAGCAGCTTTCCTCCTTTAAATATTTATTTCTACCAGAGTAAATAGATCTGTATATAGGTACAGCTTTTCTGGAATGAGAGCCTTGGTCTTGTTCAGCCTAAGCCTCTCTGGTTTTGACAAATTAACCCATAACTGGTATAAACTCTATCTCCATATACTTCACTGCACAGAACAAAACAAAAAATGAAACAAAACAAACAAAAAAACCCTCCCAAAACCAACAAAAATAAAACCAAACAAAAAAACCCCAAACAACCAACAAAAAAAATCACCACTAGTGGTTTTCTGTTGTAAGCAGAAACTTTTAGAATTTTTTCTGACAAAGCAAAAAATTCAGGCTTTTTCCAGAACACATTTTATCTTACCTATTTTAAATTTTTCAGCAAGATCTTGATCCGATTTTTAGATGAGCTTTGTGAAGCTGTCTGGTTCAAAACCAGACAGCTGCCTTTCCCAAGAATGACCTGAGCAATCACTTATCCTGCTGTACTTCTACCACAGAATATCCCTGATCATTGTGCTATTCTGGATTTCTTCCACCATTGCCAAGAGTTCTTTGAATTCAGATGTTCCCCTCCAGCATGTGCTCTGAAATCTCATTTCCAAGAGAAAATCTGCTTCCCAAGTGCAACAAAAAGCCATGGAGACCTGTCCCTTAGCCCTAGAGTGAAGCTCTCCACCTTTTCAGAAGCAGCATGAGGTTTTCTTAGTCCACACTCTGGACGCCTGCCTGACATTCCCTACATCTTAATGTGGTGCTGATAGACGTGTATGTAGGGCAAGAGGGTAAGCTCAAATGAAAAGGCTTTTTCTACCTCAAAATGCAAGGGAGACCAAGGAAGAGCACTTGAGAGTGCTTCATTGAATGAGCTGACCTGCCAGCAAGAGAGAAAATGGGAATGGAGTCAAGCAAACAATCCTAATAGTTGCCCACAGCCTTGTGGCTCTGGCTCTCCCTCTGACAGGGACCTGTAGCCTCTTTCCTGTGCTGATAAGGTTTCTGCAGTTTGTCGTGGCAGTTGAGTGTTCTCGAACAGAGAGCACAAATTGAACACACACACATGCTGCACCCCTGTCGATCTCCCTGCGACAGCAACACCAAGAAAAACATACAGGAGGCTCCATTTAATTGCCACGGGACATGAATAAATGTCATTGGTTTCAGTGGGAGCTATTTGTGCCCTGCAGTGGGAGAGCTGCACCCTGGTATCGCTGCTGCTCTCTGGCTCTTGGTAGCTGGGACTCTTCAGTCATAGCAGGGCTAAGCCTGCTGCCAATTTTCTCTCTATTTTTGTTGTTTTGTGCTCTGCTTTTATTGAACCTATCACAGGCTATTAGGAAGAAACTTTCCCTCTGGCCTGTTGTTCCATTATCGTTCATTATGAGGGGTGTTTTCACTTCATCTGACACATTTGATGCCAGGCTCTGTCAGAAATGAGTCTCTGGACCGGGGGGACTCCAGGGGTTCAGGATGCACTGAGAGCTCAGAGCTGGAGGATGGGGAATGCTGCAGATGCAAATGAGATATGCACATTCAGCAGCATAGAGTACTATTCCTAC
The DNA here is from genome assembly GCA_018697195.1 of Certhia americana. NCBI lineage: Eukaryota > Metazoa > Chordata > Aves > Passeriformes > Certhiidae > Certhia > Certhia americana. Next base: position 146,237,579 of record CM031858.1, on the reverse strand, counting down.
ATTTTGCTCACTCTCACTGCTGCAGCTGACAGAGGGGATCTACATGTCCCTCTGTGATCCCACAGCCTCAGAGGTTTCCAGCCGTTTCCACTTCAGAGGGCTGTGCTCCCAGCTCTCTTTTCATCGATGTCCCAGCATGCAGGCATGTGCTAATCAGTTTTAGCAGGCCCATCATTAGATTGACTTCAAAGCTGAGAACCCAGTTGCTTCCTCTCTTAAAAGATAAGAAAGGCCAGCAGGACAAGGGTTGTTTTTCCTGCCTTTAGTTTGTACTTGTCCTTTTTGGGTAGGTCAGAGATAAAAGGTGGTCTGTTTTGTGCAACATTTGTTTGATTTCTTTCAGCCACTGTTGGATTAGCTTCTCACATCTTTGTCCAGAAAATGCATTTTCGTCACCTTGTAACAAAACCTCCTTCTCTGGTATCACACATTCAGAATGAAGAAGTGTTTCCTTTGCTTTTTGGAGTGCCTAAGGTTAAACAACAGCTGCAATCTGCCATGGAATTCACTCTTTTCAAAGGGCACCAAAACCACAAGGTCCTGTACAGAAAGTACAATCTTCAGAACAATATCCACAGCCAAAACTCCTGTGCAATAGGCTCTTTCCATGGCAACATCTTGCAGATGGCTGACTTTCAGCAGTTATCTGGGCTGACACATTCATTATTCTGCACTGGAAGAACAGGCTTCTTACGCATGAAATGGTCATAAAGATGAACATAAGTAATGTTCTGAGCTCAGAAATAGGAAATTTAAACAACTGTCTTTTTACCCATCATGAACTCCAAGGGGTGGGTTTTCCAAGCAGCGATTTCTTTTTGTGGCAAATATTTTATTCCAGGACTATTTTCTTCCCTTCCTCTTTGTGACCTGATTACAAATATCTCTTATTTATTCATTATTTGTGCATTAGGTAAATACCTTCACACATTTGATTTTGGTGTGCAAGCCATTTTACACATAACATTTTCCAAGCAATTTGCAGAAATCTGAGATTTCTGATCAACATTGCAGGGCTTACTTTAAAGGGGGGGATGCTTTTTAATGCCTCCTGACTGAATGATTGCTGTTACCAACTCAGCCAGCTGGAACTGTGGTCAGGAAAGTGTTGTCTATCCTTTTTTAATCAATGTTCTCCATCCACAGAGCATGCCTTCCAACAACTGAGCTTCAGCTACTCTCGGGATAGGTTCAAGAGCCACAGATTTGTCTCACAGCCTTGTTTATTATACATTGAAGACCTCTAAGTGATGGGTAATGTCCCTGTTCTGTGCCTCTTTTGCTTTTGGGATTTTCAAAGGGAAGAAATCAACTTAAACTAAAAGATTTTTTTTTTCCAAATAAGATGCAAAAAAATATAGAGAACCACAAAAATGTTCTTTGCAAAACATAAGATTTGCTTAGCATGGAGTAATGCTCTCTACTGACACTGCCCATGCCTGGAAAGGGAAAGGTGAGACCAGTAAGCATCAGAGTGGGAAACAAATTCAAACGAGACTCAGAGTTGCATTAGTATGAAGAAATATGTAGGAAATTTTGGTGCTAGTGGCTCACGTGTGGAGTCCAATTTTCGGGGGTGGGGGTGGGGGTTTCAAAGAAATTACACCACTTTTTCCCTTCTGAAATGGTGCTAGTGTTTCTAATTCTGAGTGATCCTTAAAAAGAAAGAGCTGTGAAAGAAAGATATCCCAAATGTTCCCAAGAATGTAAAAACAAACAACAAAAAAAAATTCTTTTATATATTTTCTTCTCTTCTCCTTCCACTCCCTTCATGCTCTCAACATTCATGCCTATATCCTCACCTTTGGGGAACTTGATTTCTGCCAGGCTGCTCTGTTTAAAGGTTTTTGTAGCTTAACAATTTTTAAGATTTGAGTCATATGCCTTACTCAGTAACATCTTCCTTTCCCCCATGCCTCATCTAAAGGTTTCTAGATGTCAATCCACCGGATGTTTCCAATCTAGAGCTCAGCACAGGCATTGTGTGAATTACATGTGTCAAACACTGAAGTTCAAGAGAGCCACAGTGTTTGCTGAATGGTTGGAGTTCAGGGGTTATTTGACAAGAAACATCTTGATAAAGGACCTCTCCTCCCTGCAGCCTGCTGTTTTGTGTCTGCTCTTGGAGATGAACAGCAATCCCAGCCCAGACAGGGCCCCTCTGTCCGACCACTGAACCAAGATATGTGCTTGTTTCCAGTTGCTTTGGCTAGACAAGAAACAGCAGAGTTAATGGGCAGAAAGGGATATTAATTTGCATTTGAATACAGCCCAACACAGTTACTCAATGTTACTGCTGGGTAACAGGAAAATTAAGCTGAAAGGTTGTTAGCATATGGAAAAGAAATGTAGCTGATGATGAGAAGACAGGCTGCAGTTGCAGTGAATTAGTGGCCACAGCTGTTAAGCAGGATGCCATGTTGCTCTCAGGGCAGTAGCAAAAATAGATATTCCATTTTATACACATAGTGACACAGTGTGGAGTGGCTGGAGAAATAAAATCAACCAACAGGAAAAAAAAAAAGTGTATGTGTGTGGGAAGTGATGTAGTTGCAATATTAAAAGTACAGTGATGAAAAACCACAGAGGCAAAGGAATGTAAGGGGAAGTATCCTGCACTCTCAAAAAAAGCAATAAAACCCGTAAAAAAGTTTCCTTCCATTTGCAGTGGGCCATTATTATTTTTCAGGAGTCTGGCTAATCACAGCAATTCTCCCTGAGTCAGACAGAGCCCAGAGCCAGATCTTTATTCACGTTTCTATGTGTTAATATAGTTGAGAGCAATATGTGGTTACTGTCTCAGAGCTATTGCTTTTTTTATGCCTTCTTTTCTCAGGATCTGGGTTCCTTCCCTGGCTGAGGACCTGACTGAAGTGACCTTGTGAGCTACCTGATGTCCCAGGGAAATCAAGGGATGGATTGGGACTGGAAAGATTCATACAAGCAGCTCCCTTTCAGTTCTGGGTTTTTCATTTCATGAAGCCCTGGTTTGGTCTGCAGCATTCATTGCTGTGATCCCATGGATACACAGCAGAATAATGTAGAAAGCCACAATGTCCCTCATCTATTTTCATTACTTTCTTTTTTTTCAATAAGTGAAGACTCTTGAGTAAGCTTTGAACATATACAAAGCCATGAGCAGACAACCTTATCCCTTTTCTTACAAGACAAACTCTAGTCAGAGCATTGCTTTTCCAAACTGGCTAAAATTGGTATTATCAATAAGTCGTACTTTTTGACAACACTGTGACCCTACAGTGTTCAATATAGTACTCACCTAAAATTTTCAGTACCCTTTCAATTTTGACATGTGTTACAGGAAAATATAAATATATGGAGATATTTTAATTTTTTTTCCAAAGAAATCCCTGGAAAGAAATTTAGTTCCACATCTGCCAGCAGTACTTGTGTGTGGCTAAACACATTGCATGGCTTTGAACTTCTCAAGCATGACTGTAAAAGGATATTGCCTGTGTTTCTTATTGGTTATATCAGATGAGCCCCACTTCAGTTCTTTGCTTGCTTTGCTGATCTCATTAGAAATAATTAAAATTTTTATCAGGTTCACGTCTAGTTGCTTTGTTTATCTGGGGCTTTTTCAGTGTGTGCTTATTTTATTTTATTTTATTTTATTTTATTTTATTTTATTTTATTTTATATTATTTTATTTTATTTTATTTTTTTAACAGATCATTTACTTCTGAAATCTTGCCACACTACCGTTCACCCAGCGTTATTATTACTGAATTCTTTCTGAGAGTTCACTACCTCCCTCATAAATCATTTCATTTTCATTTAACAAATTTAATAGCAGGATCTGGTTTCAATCCTCCCTACACAGAAAAGCCACTTCAGCTTTTCATTCGGATGAGGAACTTGATGGAATGTGCCTGGTGCTCTGAGCAGCTCCCAGCCCTCAAAACATCTCCTTGCTGGGGCTAGCTGGGATGCCTGGAGCTCCACATTGCAGGGATCTGGGCCTTCCTCACCTCTGCTGCTGAAGAAATAAGTGGAAGGAAGAAAGAAGAAAGGCAAAGAAACAAGCTGTTGCTTTTTTTTTTTTTTTTTTTTGGGGGGGGTGGTCATCATCCTAAATAAAGGGAGAAAAACAATCAGATTCTGAGCTGAAAAATCATGAAAATTCTGAAAACATTGAAAATTTCAAAGGGGATGGATTTTGAATAATTGCACCACATGAATTAAGATGTTTATATAGAAAGATAGCACTGTCACAGTACATTGGACATTTCACCATGCCCATATTTCCTCAGAGAGGATGATATACCCACCATCACCATATAGACACAGAGCAGAAACAATTCTCAGGAGCATTTCACATCTTATTCATGGGCTCTAGGTGTAAGAACATGCTACATTGAGGTGAGGAGGAAGAATTCAGCACTGAAGCTTGTCCTTAGTGAACATGTCTCCCATCTCAGATGCCCAGCCATCATTCATTGCAGGGGATCAGCAGTCATGTCTTTACAAACAATGAAAGTGCAGACTTACAGGAATTTGTTGGGGACTGGCTGACATATATTGAATAATTTGCTTACCCTATAATCATATTTTCAGGTAGGTGTTCCTTTAGAGACAGCTGATACCTGCATGAGGGCATGCACATAGGTTTTGGGGTTGCTCTTGATTTGACCCAGTCAGTGCTTGGCCTTGACTTTAGCTGATTCCAGCACAGAAGCCCCTTGGGAATTCCTGAGGTCCCCAGCTGAGCACCTCACCTGCTTTTCCCCCTGGGAGTTGGGGAAGTGTATTCTCACTGTTTGTCCCTATTTCTCCCAGGATGTCATCTTTCTCCTCTCATATCCTGCCTTTTGCAGCCAAGGTAAGGCTTGCAACCCAGGCCCACTTCATGGATTTGTGACCACCTTAAGAACACTCTGCAACACAACTCCACAGTAGTGACCATCTCCCTCTGGCAGTCTCAGCTTGGGCAGGGGCCTGATTCAAATCCATTAAAGCCACTCTGAGTTCCTCTTTGATTTCAAAGTGCTTTGGATTTAGGCTTCTTTCCCATCCAACAGGAGTCTCTTCCAAATCAGCTCCAAGGCACATCAGCTGGATGCTGTGCAAAGGGTTTTCTAGTGACAGTTTGAGCTCTGTGGGTATTAAAGAGCACAACATCCTACTCAATTTTCAATCAGTCACATTCTGCCAGCAGTAGTATTTTGAAAGAGAGAAGCAGGGAAATGGGAAGTAGTCCATCACATAACTGTATACAGTGTGCAGAAGTAGAACTTAAGGACACCATAATGACATCTTATTAAAACAATAATTGTAATGAAATTTGATTATTTACTTTGTAACCCATTATGCTTTCCCAGAAAGTAGTTTTCAGATATGGTTTTCAATTTTCTTTGAACCTGATATATCTCTAACCACAATCATACTTATAGCTCACAGATGTTGCCACTGTCAAGACACCAGAGCAGAAGGGAAGAAAGAGAGGGATGAAAACTGGTCAAGATTACAGGTCTGGTGTCCATGGGCAGGACCAGAGCTCACTTGCATGTGCAGATGTTTGTCTTCCTCAGGACATACTGATATCTCCACCCTGTGCCACTGCAGGTGAAATGGAGAAGCAGAAAGAGGGAAGTTCCTGACCTGGTAAGTTTTCTCATTGTACATCAGCATCACACAGCTGTCCTTGAAGCTCCAGGATTTAAAGAATATTTGGAATTAGCAAAGATGTATAACTTATGTACCACACTTAAAACTATTGCTCACACCTTTGGTCTTTGTCTCAGAGTCTAAATACAAACAACTGGGAAGCTCACCTGGCTTGGTTGCAGTAGAAATGGCTTTCTGAAAGCTCATTTCTTATGTAAACAGCAAAAGGACTTGATCCCAAGCAAAGTTGCCCCATATCCTAACATGTAGGCAGCTCAGTAATCACAGCCTGGTTGACACTGCTGTGCCAGGCAAATCAGATATTCACATAGTCTTTCCTAAATGCCTTAGTGAAGAACAAAATGATAGAAGATTTTAGGAAGAAAATGCACCTTTCAAGACCCTCCTAAGTCCAGAGAATCTGCATCTGTGTCTTTTCATGGCTACCGGCTGAAGCAATACGAAGCAAGAGAACTGTTAAATTTGCACATTTTGTTTCAATGCACACACACACACACACACACACACACACACACACGTATCTCACATGCAGCCCCCAGGGTGGCTGGCGTTGTGACAAGGAAACAGTTAACCAGAAGAGCTGTCCCTCATCAGCATCAGATTCCTGACAGCAGATAACAGGTGTCTTTTGCCACCAGGAAGGGCAGGGTGAGCACTGCCATTATTCCCAGCTGTGGACCAGGTATCAACTTCCTGTCTCATTCCTCCCAGGGCAGCTTACACAGGCACTGTCAAAAGGTGAGATTCAAGCCTGCACGGATCCCCACAGCCAGATGAAGCCCTGCATGAACCCATCAGATGGCAGAGCTCAGAGCTGCTCCCTCCTGCTGCCTCAAAGCCTGGCTCACTCTGGAAGCCAGCACCCGCTGTCAGGCTTTGTGTGCAGAGCCTGATTCGCCTGCTTCGTCTTTCAGCGATCGGAGCAGCTGTGTTCAATCAGATCTGACTGTGGAGTGAACTCCTGAGTACACAAATGCTGGCGATGATCTGTGCAATTTCATCATCCAGTAATTGGCAGCCATACTGCCTAAGGGGCTCTGAGCTCCTGACCAGCACTGGCACTTCCCTGAGCTCCACTCCCAGAAGTGACATGTGCATGTACAAGAGCTGAGCAACAAAAATCTCCCTGAAGTGTCATGGGTTAAGCCCCAGCCAGCAGCTCACTCATTCCCTCCAGGTGGGATGTCAGGGACAATCGGAAGAGTGAGAAAACTTGTGGGTTGAGATAAAGACAGTTTAATAGGTAAAACATAAGCTGCACATGCAGGCAGAGCAAAACAAGGAATTTATTCACCACTTCCCTTGGGCAGGCAGGTGTTCAGCCATCCCAGGATAGCAGGGTTCCATCGCACCTTGCTGGAGAAGACAAACGCCATCACTTTGAACATTTCCCCCCACCTCTTTCTTCCTCTTTCCCAGTGCTATATGCTGAGCATGATGCCCTATGATGTGGGATATCCCCTGGGTCAGCTGAAGTCAGCTGTCCCTGCTGTGCCCCCCCCCCAACTCCTTGTGCATCCCCTGCCTCCTTGCTGGTGTGGTGAGGTGAGGAATAGAAAAGGCCTTGGCTCTGTCTAAGCTCTGCTTTGCAGTCAAAAAACATCACTCTATTTTGGTCATACATCTAAAGCATAGCTCTGCACTAGCAACTATGAAGAAAGCCAGCTTCATCCCAATCAAATCCCATGCATACAAAAACTGGGTATTAAAAAACTGGTCAAGGCTGGCACAGATGAGAGAGATTCTGTTTTTTCTCAGGTTATTCCAATTCCAAAGGGCTTTGCAGAGAAGAAAATACATCTTGCCCAAGACCAGGTCAACCCTGTTCTGGCCAATTTTCACCAGCCATGCCAGGGACCTAAGTCCCCACTGTCCTGGTTAGCAAAGCCTCAACCATTCTGAGAGTGTGGCAATGAAAGAGGAGACCAACTGAGAGCCAGATTCTGAATTTTCATGTAAATTCAGGGTAAATCCTAAGTAACATAAAAAGCTTTTAGATTATGCTGACAATATACTAATAATTTTAATGGAATTATTTAAAGTTGTGACAAATTTATGAGATAAAACAAGAATTGGAGATTTTTTTTCCTATGAAGGTGGCCCCAGGTGCTGTCTGTTCATGGCCATGTCACTGGATTTTCCCTTACACCTTCTCTCCTCACTGCAGCTGTATCCAGGTTTGCATGAGCTCAGCAAAGCCTTTGGCACAGCTGCTGCCCTTGCTGCTCTGACAGGTGACCCAGCATTAATTTTTCCTGTAATCAAGTTGACCCTGAAAGCTGTCTATGATCGATTCATAGCTTTGTGCCTTTCCAAGGTGCTTGCAGCCACATGAATCTCAACTCCCTGGCATGCCTACAGCCTCGCTCGAGATTGCAAGGTCCCTTTAATTCTGACTGCACAGAACTCTGTACCTGACCCCTGGTAGGACTTGGAGACAGTCCGAGGTGATAAATGTGCTGTTGTAAAAACTTTTTTCTCTTCTTCCTGGTGGTAAAAGTAATTGCATTTGGACCTCTCCTCTCTATGTTTCCATGCAATATGTTTCTGAGGGACAGGATGGGTGCAGAGATTTTAAAGGACTGCTCTTATCTTGCATTCACTTTCAGTGTGAACAGTTCTGCAAATCTTGCCACAAGCACTGCTCTTGCACCTCAGCTCTTCCCTTGCTTTCTACTGGAAGGCACAAGAAGCAAGTGTTTAAATCAGTTGCTCCCCTACCAGGGACTGAGCCAGCCCTGGCTCAAGGTCTGTTAGGCATGTTACTGTGAGACTTATTTCACTTAAAAATTCAACCCCATGTTAAAAATAGAGGCCCTTTTATACTATGTGTTGCCCATGCATTTGATGTGTGGAACACGTCCTCAAGTGAACCCAGTGGCTATTCAAACCTGCAAAGTTTTGTTCATTGTGTACATCCGAGAGAGCTACAAGAGCCTGTCCCTGGATCCTGCCTGCACGGCTTGCTGCCCTTCCCAAGAGCTCATTAGGCTGTGGAATTGTACATAGGACCTGAGCAAAAGCCCAGTGGAGCCAGTGAACCATTTTCTATTGATCCAAGCCCTGGAACTGAAGCAGCACAGGCGAAGCAAATTGGGCAAAGCTTCTGCTTTCAACCCATCAGAACAATATTTGAATTTCCCTACGTTGCCTCCTTTATTTTCTTTTTTCTTTTTTTTTTTGGACTCTGAACTATTTGGTTCAGACAGATTTCCCCTCTATATATCTCCTTGTGTTTCTAACTACTGTTACTCGTGGGGGGAAGATGAGCATGAGGCAGAAACCAAGACAAAACTACAGTAAATGGAGCTTTGTTTAACACACCGACAGGAAAAAGGAGTGAACCACAAACTATTGTAAGAATAATTACAATATTAAAACACTAACAACAAGAAATTGTAATATGTCATGGCTTTGCTATTAAATGACAATTCTTTATCGGATGGGTTCCTTTGAGTTAATTAAATCTTCCTCACTCACATGCTATGCAGAAGGCAGAAATCTTCAGCTAGGCTGTCAAATGGCTACATTAGCTGGGAGTGCAAAGCACACTTCCTCAGGAAATGAGCGCTTTTCTTTGGAAAAACTGTGTTTGCTACATCTGCTCTGTCAAAGCTCCTCCCCATTGAAACAGAATAGCAGCTGAGGAAATGAAAGCTTAATTTACCTGAGTTGAGACAAGGAAATTTAGAGCAAAAGAACCTGAATTTCAAAAAAACAGATGTTAAAATCTGGGAGGGGGGGGGGGGGGGGAGTGGGGAGGAAGCAGCTGGAAAAGAAGGAAAAGCAAATGTTACATGGATGCTGCATCAACTGCAACATCACCTTGATTTTCACCCCATTTGCCTGCTGTTCCCATTGCTTGATTTGTTGAACCAATGACAAGAGACTCTCCACCCTGGAAGTAAACTTGTTTTAAAAGAGGAATAAAAAGTGTGTGTCTCCTACAGACAACTTACACTGGCAACATCAGCAATAAAATGGGAAATGAAATTTCTTTAGGTGTATGCCAGCTGTTGAGCTTACACTAAACAATGTTTTTAATTAGTGATAATGGGTTGGCAAACTCCTGGAAGTGCATAACCAATTTTATTTTTTTTATGTAATTATGATCACTTAAAGACAATAGCATATTACAAATGATGATTAACAAGGACAAAGCAAATGTCAATTAGAAAATATAGCTCTAATCAACTCAACTTGTCTTAAAGCATGAATCACTGTAAATACATTTTTTGTTCAAATGGTAAAAACAGAGCTAGGAAAAGGCAGGCAACCATTCTGTGAAAAGAAAAGGCAGAGCTATTCTGCTTCCCAAGCTGAAAGGACAACACAGAATTTAATGAGAAATTGTGACACATCAAGCGAAGGCACTATCGCCATGGTGCTGCCCTTGGTGAGCAGAGCCCACCTGCACTGTCAGAGCAAGCCTGTTTTGGGAAGGGAATGTGGTCTGCGCATGAGTCACCACTTGCAAGGCACTTGCAGTGACACCCAATTGCTTTGATGAGTGTGGCTAGTGCCACTTCTATACACTTCAGGATGTACCACTTAATTTTCAGTTTTCTGTTTCAGATGTTTTCAGCTATCCTAGATATTAACACAAGACTGGCAGACATGACATAAGGCCCATGGAAAAGCTTTGTCCTCCTAGAGAGGCAGCTGGAAGGCAGATGAGTTATGTGAAGGGAACCAAACTGAATTAGAGGCTGTGTTTAAACACCTGAACCAAGTAAGGAGAGATTTTAGGTCCCGTAAATCTTGTGCTGTCCTTGAAACATCACACCTTGCCCAGTTCAGTATGGACTTTCCCACCAGATACTCTCTGAAAGTTGCTAAACACAAAGTTGTAAGGCAAGAACACAGCTCTGAGCTCAAAACTATGTTCTATATTCAGAAATGTGCTGGCATTTGAAATAGAATTACTTTCTCTGTGGAGGGTGTACACTTCAGATAAGGAAGCAAGTGGGCACATTTAAGGGAGATTGTGACATAAAGGAGGGCTTCCAACAAGTTACATCTCTGAACTTTCCAAACTTGAGCTTCTTTATTATTGGTAACAGTGAAGGGAGCAGAGGGTCCCAGGTTTCAGGAGAAAATTCCATGACAAAAGTATTTTTGTGGTATCTCTTCAGTTTGTCTTACATTGTTGGCACTCATGAAGATGGGAGATTATTTTTGTGGGGTACTTTTGGGTAGATATCTATATATCTATAGATATAGATACAGATATAGATATCTATATATCTATAGATACAGATATAGATATCTATATATCTATAGATATAGATATAGATATAGATATAGATATAGATATAGATATAGATATACACACACACACACACACATAATTTTTGCCCCTAGCTTTAAGGACAGAGTAGAAAACTATTCCCTGAGAGCCAAAGTAACCATTATCCAAACATTTAATGGAACAAACCATTCTGCAAAGTGAGGAAGGAGATGTCTCCCATCCATCACGATGACAGTGCTGAAGGCCAGGATACGAAGGGTTTATTTTGTCTATTCTGACAGCTCTCATTCAGCCAATCTCTTCCACATTACACACAGCTCTGAAAGGTGACTGGCAGCATATACATGACTTAAGATGCACAGACCCAAGCAAACACAGTGAAAAAATATCAGCATAATCTGGAAAGCAGGAGACAGAGAGGGATATTAATTATTTGCCTTTTAGAATATGGGTGCTCAAAACTACTATTTGTGCTGCTCTAACCAACTCAGAAATCAGAGTCTGTGCTGAGCATACAAATCTTGCCATTATTATCTTATCTTGGTGGTTTCAGGGTGGATTTTCCTGATTCAGAAACCAGAGATGAGTGGTTCCCTCCCTTCCTATGTAGCATTTTCAGTATTTGCAACTGTGAAGGATTAAAACTAGTATTAAGCACCACCAAAAATTCATTTCTTTGAAAAAATATTACAAGATAAAAAGAAAGCAATTTCTCTTGGTAGCCCTATCTTTTTTACTTCTTAATCCTTTTTACTGTGGCATGACTGAGTACCTCCATCATTGACCACAGCATAAAATATTTTTTAAATATATTAACTTAGGTACTAATCACAACCTGGCTGCAATAGCTTGGATTTGCCACTGGCAGAAAATCCTATTTGAAAGGCCTGGTGAATTCAGTCAGGGCCTGAGCTCTGTGCTGGCTGACCTAGATCAGTCACGGCAACCTGGAGAGCTGAGGTGAAGCTCTGGCTTCAATTGACTTGATGTCATGACAAGGCTGACAGGGTGGGTGTACTTCAGCATGAATAATCATTCTTTAACCTGTATAAATGTAGATTTTATTGGCTGGTAAGGCTCTCCAGGTGTCCCATGGGAAACTGTAGATAAATTACTGAGTTTAGTGGCAAGATGACCTCTGGGAATGGCAGACAATTTATACTGAACAGAGGTTTGGAGGTTCAGTACTGCCCAGTGTGCTGACAGCTTTGACTGTAGTTCAGTGCTTTAAGTCTGTTCACTGGCAGCTAACAGACTTTGCAATGAGAGTGGAAGATAAACCAGTCACGAGAATCTTGTCTGGGGCATCTTTATATCATCTCCTCTTGTACCTGGATGCATTCTCCGTGTTTACAGGGCATGTTTACATTGGAGAGCTCCTTACAGAGAATCCCATGATTACCACACTCAAGCTGTTGCAGGACACTTCAAAGTCATCTCTGCAGATCTTTTCCCAGCAAATTAGGCTGGTTTAGAGGCAGCTGATTATGAGCCTGAGAGCACTTGGGGGTGCTCTCCACATCACAGCTAGAGTCTGCACTGTGTGTGTGTGTGCCCCAACCCCTTGGTGCTGTCTCTCTTCCCATTGAAGTCTCTTGTGCAGCTCCAAGCAAAGATAGGATATGATCACCAGGGAGTCTAATAGAATCATGGAATCATTTAGACTGGAAAAGATCTTTAATATCATTGAGTCCAACCCTAAAATAACTTGTAAGAAACTATAGAATCAGGAAGTAAATAAGTTGGTTCAGAAAGAGCTTTGTGAAATGATTGCTCACACCCAGACCAGGCCAGAGGAGCTCAAGAATCAAGAACCTCTCTGATGCTGACACTCAGTTTTCTCTTATGTGTGAATGTATGCTGATAGCTGGCATGTACACATTCCAATTAGCATTTCAACTAGACTTGGAAATCTCTCACATTCAAGTGGTGTGTTGCAACACAACCATGTTTTCCAAAACCTTCAAGACAAAGTGTAAAATATCCTTAAAGCAAAGAGACATTGTAAAGTTGTCCTGTTTTCACACTGGAAACCAAGTGCAACCATTGTAGCTATGTATCTCTCATATGGAAAAATAAAGATAAATAATTTGAATCATGCCTTTTAAGGCATTTTTCTTGCTGAAACATCCCCCCAGCCTGCACAGTACCCAAAGCAGGGCAGGGACTGAAGCACACATTTTGACTCTATGTGTTTTTACAAGGTGAAAATGAAAAAAAATTAACAGTTACAGATATTCTGGCTGTAAAGATTAATCTGAGGTCAGTTCCTGCCCCTAGACTGCCCAGCAGTTCTATTGTGTTTTGCTGTAATTGGCTAGATGAAATTGAGAGTGAAAGTAGGACTTCAAACCCTTCTTTTTTCAGTTTTTCACTGTTTTGTTTGTGCTTCTGCTGCCAAAAAACATCATGAACTGAGGAAAATATTAGCAACTCTGAAATGAGAAAAATTTAAGTGAAAAAATTTGAACATAAATGGAAGAAATGGCTATCTTGCTTAACATTGCACTTTATAGTTTAGTTATTATAGTAATATATGTTAATAATAAATTACTATATTATCATATTATAGTCATTATAACAGAAAACAATGTTGTAACGTGAATTGCTGTGACTTATATATGTTTCATAAAATGACAGAAAGTTGAGGATTGTACTGCCTCTCAAACAAATAAGAAATTTAACTGCCTCAGTAACATTTGGAAATTCGAGATAAAGCCAGAGTCCCATATCTTATATTAACAAATTACTGGCTCCTAACACTGGCCTGCATAGCCTTTTGTACAATTAGTGACAAATTTGGGGCCTGTGACATATCTAGTGCATGGAAAATAGAACTAGTCTGTATGATGGATGATGACTTGGTAATGACTGTAAGTAATGGTTCTATTTGTACATCTGAACAAAGCAGAAAAAGCAATTAGCCCTTCCCATAAGCACTCCATCACTGGCAGGCTGTCATGCTTCTTCAGATTCCTGGGGATGGAGGAGTGGAGAGGAGGAAAGGAGGTTCTGGGAAAAATGACAGAAGGTAGAAAGGAAGCAGAGTAGGTTTTTCCTGAAACACAGTCTGAGTGACTTGGGTGCCCTTCTTTTTGTGTCTCAGCGGAGTCTTTTTCCCATCCAGGTTCATCACTGGATATGCTCTCCAACCAGTAGTCCCTTCCCTGGCTCCTTGGCAGTCAGCATGTCTGATCCAAGTGTCTCACCCTAGACAATCTCATTCCAGGACTTCTTTCTCCCTCCCGACCCCTGTGCACTTGCTCGTGCCCTACATTGTAGATAATTGTATGGAAAAAGCAGCTCAGTGTTGAGGAGCTAGCCTTTTCTCCCCTCAACCTCTCACAAAGAAGAAGAAAAAAAAATACAGGAAAAAAAAAATCTGAATTGTTAGAAAAAAAACAGGGAAAAGAGAACTTTGTTATGGTAAAACACAATCAACCCTGCACATTTGAGTAGACTGTGCAAAACTTTTCTAGAAAGTGGAAAATGTTCAAAGGGAAGAAAAACTTGATTTGAGGAAATGAACAGCAGCTAAGGAGATTAGTGTTCATCAAACTGCAAGGGTAGAAGAAACAGTGAAGGGGGAACTATGGAACATCTATAAAATTATGAGTTCCAGTGAGTTGGTGATGAGAGAAAAATTATTTGCAGTCCCTGCCAGTTGACAGCTAGGGGCTATCAAATAAATCATCTGGCAAGTCCATACCAAAGCAATCAAAGCAGGATATTTCTTCAGACAATGTACTCATCTGGTAAACTCCCCACTCCTGCCATCTCCCTGTTTGACTTTTCTTTTTCATTCTTCCCTACAGTTCAGGCAATATTATTTTCTCTTTCAACTCCACGCCTCAGAAATTCACATCTCAGAAATTCACTCCACAATATTGTCCTCATGCACATCCGTTGGAGCTCCCAATTTCATCACTGCAGCTAGCTGCCTTTTTACTCTCCTACTAACTGGCACTAGTATAAGGCAGTATCCATGAAAGATCTCCCTTCCATCCTGAAAGCCAAATCCATGAGCTGTGTCGTTCCTTATCCATTGTAAACACAGAAGATACTGACCTGCAGACAGCAGCTGACACAAGATTCATATCAGTTTTGCCCTTCTGCTCAGCCTGGGAGGGGAAGTTGCAGACTGGATGATGTGAGTTTCCTTCTGAACTGAGCCTTGCTGCAGATCAGGAAGTGCAGGACCAGGATTCAGGTATTTCAAGTACCTTGTCTGTCATCCTGCTCTGTTGTCTCTAAGTATATCAGCAGTTTTCTCAGGGTCACTGGGATGTCATGAGAGCCCATTGATTTTGCAAATGTGCTCATCTCTCTCAGTATACAAAGGGACAGAAACTCCAGGGGCAGTTTCTGGCAGTTTTTCCTCCTGGAATTGGAGAAGGCACAAAGAGTGAGACTGGCGCAGGAATGTACTAGAGGCATTTGCAGATATTCATGCTCCTGTCCCTCAAAACAGCATGAAAAACAACCTTCTTTAATCTTTAGTAAAGAGCAAACTGGGTGAGGACTTCGCAGGGAAATGCAAAATACTGAAGGATATAATGCAAACAAGGATATATTTGACCCCAGGTCAAACTGAAGAGAGAAGGAATGGGCTACAGATAAGAAAGCTGCAGGTAGGAGTGAGTGAGGGGAAACAAACAAGTAACATAGTTTCTTTGTTCTTGAGCTCTAATTTCTGTATGCCTGGTTGAACTTTTCTATGAGGGTTGTTGTTCATGGTTTAGATTTGGATGGGTTTTGGTGTGTTTTTGTTTGTTTCAAGGAGTAAAGCCACTTCTATAAAGTGGTTGATGATCAGGGGAGTTTTTTGAATATATCTAATACTTATTTGAATAGGTGAATTCCTGAATATATAATATAATATACAATAAACAGCATCATATGTAAAGCTGCTACAGAATACAAAAATTTATCATGATTTCACTAGAGAAATGGCCATAGCTCCTTCAGATGCTTAAATGTCTGTGCATAGGATGTTTTAAAATGTTACTTTTTTATCAGTCAAAACATTTCCAGTTCTGAGATTATCCCACCTGCTACACAGTGTATTTCCCTGCCCTTTTGGCAGCGTAATATCTACTAAGTTTTATTTAAAAGAATGGAAATACTCAAAAAAATAGTTTTATTGTAATAATTTCTTAATCATCAGGTTGATTTTCCTTCCTAGCATAGTGAAAGAAGTAGTTATTGCAAAATCTACCTGCAAGAATCTTTGTCAGATCTTGACATCTTTTTGAGTGGCTGCAGGGTCAGCAGCTGGAGGTGGCATTGACACAGGCCCTGGGTGACACAGTTGGGTTGGGCCAGGGATGGGCTTGGCAGCAGCTACAGGCAGCAATGAGCTTGTTAAAAGGTGATGATTCTGTTCTCACTGAGGGCTGGGCAGGAGCTCAGAGTTCCCCTCTCAGGGAGACACAAGGCAGGATTGTTGTCTGCATATTGCTTCTGAGAGACTCTACTGCTTTCCTTAGAGCTTGTGATAACTCTTTAACCTCTAATCTGAGAAAAGCCCCACAATCCACCCATTGCCCCTGCCAGCCCACTTGCTGCCCATGACTGTGTCCTTGATCAACCTCACCATACTCATCTGGCTCAGTGCAGAAAATAATGGGAAAAAATGGCTCATAATCGGGTTTGCAACAGTTCAGTGAGGAAACTCTAATGGTCCCTCCTGGCCTTTCTGTCTGTGATTCTTTGAACATTCAGTCCTACTGTCATGAGCAAACAAGTCTGGAAGAGATAGGGCTGGAAACCAGGAGATCCTCCATTCCATTCAGCTCACAGACTATGAGGTCAGCCTTTTCTCACTGTCTATTTACGTAATCATATTTAATCTATTTTTCAGACTAGAAAGGGAAAGTACAGCTGGAGTCTTTCATCAGTTTATTTTTCCTTTTAGCTTTGTCCAGCTCTTTATGCTCAAGCCTATTAGGTGATTCTAGTGAACTAAAGCCCAGTGAAGCTGAACTCCTTGTCTCAGAAAACTAAGCCTTTCTCTTGCCCTTTTTTCCATTTTCAACAGCAATTAAAGGAAAAAATGTTGCTTTATTATATCCCATCAGCTGCTGAATCATGAGTTGGTGTCCTGACTTACAGTGGGAGGCTTTTAAAAATACTAAACTCATTATTCCCTGACCTAGTGATTTACATTGTAATCCTTTGTGGGAAGAAAATGCACCAAGGTTGCAAAGTGGGAGAATGAAATCAAAGAGCACATTGTAATAAATTGAGCAAATGGTACCCTAAATGATATAAACTGAATACAGGAGGAAGGAAAATATCAGGGCTGTTTGAAATATGCCAATTTAAATTCTCATGATTTTGACAGATCAAAACTTATGAGCTTTTATTTGAGGTGTGTTTGCTCTCTCAGAGATATCACTGAAGCCATAGCATCTGACAGAACTTATGTACAGCTGAAAAAAGAAGAGAAATATCTGGTGGTCTTGCCAAATCCATCTACTTAC
Source organism: Certhia americana (assembly GCA_018697195.1). Lineage (NCBI taxonomy): Eukaryota > Metazoa > Chordata > Aves > Passeriformes > Certhiidae > Certhia > Certhia americana. The sequence continues at coordinate 146,220,197 of CM031858.1, read as the reverse complement.
TGCTGAGACTTGCCAAACATTCTCAGCAAGTCCTGAGATGCTCTTGATTGCACTTTCTGGAGCTGAATATCATCCAATGGTTCTTTATTCTAAAGGCTTCATGTGACAAGTAGGGTCTCATTCATCCATCTGAAGGCACCTGCTTCAGACAGATCACGCATTCAAGCATGGGCTTTCTATCTACCATACATTCACAGTCTTTGAGGAAAATAAATAGTCCAGCATTAATGCCTTTCTTTAACCTGTCTAGAGGGTGTGGATCTGGTGCTGTACTTTCCAAACTGGAAACTCTTCAACATTCTTGTGGTATAATGGTGAGTAACCAAAATGCTTGGATGCTCTTTACACACGCCGTGTCTGCCAAAGGGCCCTCAAAGAGGCAATTTACCCTTTCATAGCAGCAGGTTGGCTTCAGTCACAGTCAGCATTGGAAAAGGAAAGCTGTTCTGAGCAACGAAACACAGAATAGCTAACAGTGACTAACAGTGCCCATCTCTACTGAATTTCATATAAACCAGGCTGATGTTACTTCAAAGACCTAAAAAAATGCCCTGAGGTGCAATGCATTTATCAGGTGTTTCACAGGATAAGTCCCTTCTCTGAACTCTTTGGAGTTTTCCTGGCATGAGATAATAATAGAACAAACCCCATCTTGTCTATGCATGTTCAGTTAAGATCAGCTAAATTAATTTCTCTTCATTAAGACAGTCTTACTTTGCCATTTGCCTCTGGATTTTTATTTTACATCCTGTAAAACCCAACTGCAACATGTAGTGCAGTTCTGTGCATACAAAAAAATATCAGTTGAAGTTTGCTGCTTAAAATAGGTAGAAAACCTCCGTGGAAATAAGTCTTACGTTTTTCCACAACAATTTATCCAGTCTTACTGCTGGTAAATCTTCAGGGAAATATTTGTCTGAATTTTCAGCTTCTTTAAAAGGAAAGTTTTAGCTGTTTCCACTTTCATTCATTCTTAGTTAATCTTGTTGTAAGAGAAATAGCAAAGTTCATGCTCAGGCTGAGATCAATCTAGGGAAGTACTTAACAGTGTGAAATGTCCTACTGACTTCCAGAGGGGCTGAATGTTTCAGCTTGTGCATGCACTTAAGTGCATTGCTGCTCGGGAGCTTCTGATGTCTAAATCTGAAAGTGTGACCACAGAATATATCCCAGGTGGGTGTCAACTTGGCTCCTAGGGAAGCAAGAGAAAGGAAAGTGGTGCATCATCTCTGGGGAGTTGTGACCACTCAGCTGCAGAGATCCAGACACCAGCAAAGGGGCTCTGAGAGGTGACTGCTGTGGATGCATCTGTTACATCAGGAAATGCAAGTGCCCTGCTCTGTGCCCTGCCTGCCCATGGAACACTGCAGCAAAAAGCAGAGGCTTAGGACTGCAAAGTGCAGAATATCTGTACAAAGCCAGAGTCACCAGAGGACTAAGATAATACAGAGATCATGAGATGCAGACATGGAGCCTCATCCCATGACCTTCCTCTGTAGGAGGGCAAGGCAGCACCAGACTATGGCAGAGTACTCTGCAGCTCTTTGCACAGGTGAGAGGCAGACACAGCCCCTTGTCAGTGTCAGCACAGGGAGCTGTGATGGTTGGAGGCTGCCACACAGACCTGCTTGGCTTCTCTGGCACTCAGGGTGTACAGTGCACTTTTGTTATGTAACCAAAGCTTTTTTATGCAACCGCTCCTCCAGCGCTGCCCAGTGAGATCCGATTATTATGGAGGATGAAAAACATTGTTATTTTTAACAGCTGGATCAAGGCTCAATGGGCTTAAAAGGATATTCAGAGGCAGCTGCTTCTGTAAGGCTTTCAAGTCAGTGGTGACCACTGCAAAAACTGTTTGCCTCTGTTTTGGACACGCTTTTCCATGACATTTGTGTTGCCTTGCAGCTGTAAATGAAAGGTTGCGTCCTTTTTCCATAAATGTTGTAAACTACTTGTTGCTGTTCATCCAGGCAGTGGAACAACAGCTTTCCAAAAGATTCCTTTCCATGAGATTAGGAAACATAAAATAATGCCAGTGTTTCTAGAAGGTAATATCTCAAGCAATAGTCTACTGTTCACACAGAACATCTATCCCTAAACACCTATTTGTAATATCTCATACATTTTTCAATATTAGAATCCTTTATCCAACACTGAAATAATTCTTGATTTCCAAAGGTTTGAAGTACTGCTATATTAAAAGAAGTCAGAGAGTGAGACTATTCTAACTGTGGCATACCTGATGCTCACCTCTATGCTTTGACAGTGCTAAACATGCTGCAAGCCATTACAGAGCACAGTTTGAGCAGAAGGTGTCTGGGCTTTTGATGAAAGATGAAAGGAAGAAAGTGGTTTGTTCCTCTCCTCCCCAAAAGCAGAATTTTTATCATGGTTTAGTTACTCAACTTCCTGTCTCAACAACCCAAACAAAACCAATACCCTGAAATGGTCAGGTAAACTTTTTTTCTTCTAATGCAGATGCATAAAACTCAGGCCTCTATCTTCCTGAAGTTTTCAGAGCTGGGGTAGCAGTTTGTTTCACTCCAAAGGCTCCAAAAGAACCTCCATAGGTTGTAGCTGAGATTTCCCATACCTTGGATGCCCACACTATTAGAGGAGAGTGGACTGAATTCTCCTCTGCTACTAAATCAGATGAAACAGGGCATGAAGAATCTTATTTTTTAGATCACTCATTTTAAGCATTATAAATCTCAAACTATTCAAGTTTATTATGCAGATTATTTATAGCCTTACAGGCTGAAGTTCCATTGATTTTCTGTACCTTCTCAGGTCGGCAGAAGGTGTCTGACAAGTGTTTGACAGTCAGAGCATATTGTGGGTCTTTATGATTCACTGAGCATTTAGAAATGGTTCCAGCCATGTTTCTGTAAAAGGTTCTTCTGCAACCTGAACTAATAAAGGTTCAGCTGACTGCTGTAAGCAAATGTAAGTTCTCTTATTCCCAGTGCCAAAACCCCATATTTTTCATCACAGGATGATTTCTTTCACCTCAAACATCTATTTCCAAATAGAGCAGCTAATCAGAGATGTGATTTTTTTGTAGTGACCATATCCAGTTGGCATAGACTAGGTACAAATTTAATTCGCAGTAGCTGAGGAAAATTAAAATCAACCTTACCTGGCAAATATAAAGGAGCTCTCAAAGGTTTTAACTATGTAGAAAAATGCATAAAAATAAAATTTTGTCCTGTGTTTCATGTTGCATTAGATTGAAATGCAGTGCACTAGGTAAGCTGAAAGACAATCAAGAAACAAAGCATGATTCTTTGGCAGGATTAACTTGATGTTGATCACACATCTGTTAGTCAGCATTGTGATGGGAAGAGTAAGAGTGGTGGAAATGGAAGATAGCTGGGAGTGGAGGCACCAGCAGGAGCATAAAGCAGGCACAGGGCTCTCAGAATTTAGGATGTGCAGCAGTCAGCAAGACCCCAAGCAGATTGCCTCCAGCTTCACAACACACTCAGACTCAGAGATAAGACCTGATGATTCACAGAGGTGGGACAGAATGGAGACACTGATCACTGCTAGACTCAAAAGAATACAAAAATATGTACTGGAAATCTAGACACACTGAGGGAATTGTGAGAGACACAAAAAAGGCTCAACAGATGGTGTTACAGACCCTGGACCTCACAGTTCACCAGAAGCGTTGCTGTGCCTGGCTGCTGGGCTGACGTTGGTCACCACAAACATGCTGCTGCTCATCAGCATGAGACTGGGAGCACGAATCAGTGACAGCATTTTTCCTTTCAGTTTGAATTTTAGGAAAAATCACCTTTTCCTACTGTGAGGTCATGAAGGCCAGGACTATATGCAGCATGAATACTTTCAGAATAATTTGATAAAATGTGACATCTGCATTCATGTATATGTAGACTACATACCAGTTGTCAGTGTGGAGCAGGAGCTCTTTCTTCCTCAAAGAAGCCTGATGCACACTCTGTGCTCCTCTTCCGTGATCTCAGAAGTATCAGTTTGTCGTGGTTTAACCACAGCTGGCAGCTTGGCCCCACAAAGATTCTTGCTCAGCCTGTCCTGCTGGGACGGGGAAGAGAATCGCAAGGGTAAACGTGACAAAACTCGTGGGCTGAAATAAAGACAGTTTAATAGGTAAAGCAAAAGCCATGCACACAAACAAAACAGACTCAGGAATGCACTCAGCACTTCCCATGGACAGGCAGGTGTTCAGCCACCCCCAGGACAGCAGGGCTCCATCACATATAATTGAGATTTGGGGAGACAAATGCCATCACTCTGAACATCCCCCCTTGCTGCTGCTTCTTCCACAGCTTTATACACAAAGCATGACATCATATGGTGTGGCCTGTCCCTTGGGTCAGTTGGGGTCAGCTGTCCTGGCTGTGCCCCCTCCCAACTCCTTGTGCACCCCCAGTCTCCTCACTGGTGGGGTGGAGTGAGGAGCAGGAAAGGCCTTGGCTCTGTGTAAGCTCAGCAGCAAGAAGACCTTTTGTCTTATCTCAGAAATAAAGATACAATGCCTAGAAATGACTGATGCAAGCTGCTATTAAGAGAGAGATACATTTCAGCAGAGTTAGATGATGATGAAGTTGAAGCTAATTCAATCTTGTAATTGCAGATAGCTGTTGTTTCAGGAACAGTATAATCCAAAAGATCTGGTCTGTATCATCTTGATGTTTACAAATAAACAGTGAAGTGGAAATTAAACTCTGGCTAAAATGAAATTAGAAGAAGTCACCTCCTGTGGTGCAGGGAACACACAGCGCTGATCATCAGCAAATGATTTCTACTTTGGTAGCTTTGCTCAAATAAGTAGTTCCAAAATAGCAACGAGCTTTATTTGTACATTGCAAATCATTTCATTGTACAATATTATGTTCTTCAAGCTGCAAACAAAACTGATTCACATGGTTAAAATAGTAAAATTATCCTGAAAGCAATGACATTTCATTCAGGAGTTATCAAAGCAGGTTTTTAATCCAAATGTTACACCCCATATTACTGTTTCCTGTTGAGGAATGTATAGATGATACTTTGAAAAATGCTGGTATTTGAAATACCTATTTTATTCAGCAGCATTGCCTGCCATTTCCTCAAGCCTACAAATTTATTTGCTTGTAAAAAGAGTCACTATGGTAGAATATGATGGATAATATTTTTATAGTTTCAAAAGAGTGATGCCAGCTAGCATGAGCTGAAGACCCATCCTTGGATAGGCTCTGTTTGATCAATTTTTCCACATATCTAATATCTTTCACATTTGCACCAAAAATAAGTCTCAAGAAAAAAAAAAATGTATATTTTATCAGGTCCTAAACCTCTGAAGCCAGAGTGACAGATTGTGAGTTACCTCGCTTCCATCCTTCATGACTTCTGTGGTTGTGCAAGAATCACAATTTCTGAAGGATTTATTGTAGTGAGAATGCCCTCTCCATGTACTGAGGGTTATTAATCAGATTTCACATGAGGCCTTGTGTTATAACTGCTTCTCCTTCTATTTTTAGTTTAAATGCAAAGAAACATAAAATCAGATGCTGGTTCATCTTCTTTGACCACAGTGTCCTTCAAATTTGCAAAGTCCAGTTGAATCGATTTCTGTGAGATTTCCTGTAGGGCTTAGAGTAACTGGGAAACATTTTGGCTGAACTTCCTCTGTGCTGCTCCCAGGGTGCAAAGCAAGCAAAACACTGACTTACATGGAAGGAAAGCTACTAAACAGAAGATGATCACCAAGCTTTGACACTCTTTCCCTTAACTAAAACTAGTCACTTCTGCCTAACCTGGTAATTCTGTAGTGTTCAGTGAAGAACCAGCAACTATTTTATAGTTGAAGGTACTATTTCTTTTTTCCTAAAAAGGGAGCCAAAACAATGTAGAGCAATCAATATTCCAAAAGTACTTGCCTCTCTATACTGACTATAAAGACAGCTCAAGTTGACCATCTCAAATGAACAAACCTACAGTGGAGATGTCTAAAGGAAGGTAAGATAAATGCCAGCTGTGGCATTATGGATTAATTAATCCCCATCCCAGATTTTTGTTGCCGTTGGAGGTGGAAGTGGCAAGGAAGAGTGCAGGACTAAATTCCCCCTGGGCACTGTACAGCTGATGAGGAGAGGACCTGTTTGCCTCAAAGCCTAGATGTGCTTTATCTAAAGCAGAGAAAAATCAGGAAGAATAATCAAAGAAGTGGAGAGATAAAGCAATTATCCCAACAGTTTGTAGGCTCCTCTGCCTATGCACTCATATGACCTATGGAATAATAAACTTGCTTAATTTCTATGTTTGTTTAGCAATGATGTGCTTGATGTTGTTGTCTTAAGCTTTGTGAAATGCCAAGTGTTTCAGGCTGGCACAATAAAAGTTAAATTAAAAATAAACAGATTGTCTTTGCCCATTGTGGCTGCTCATCTTGATGCTGTATCCTGGAAAAGCTATGAAGAAGAACAAGGACATTCACCCCCAGTATGCATTTAAATAGGAAAGAAGCTATATATACCTATTTTTTATTTCATATTATACCCAACTCTGAAATACAATTCATGAAGGAGTCACAGAACTATCTACAGAACATCAGGATTGTAGTTTGGTGACATAAACGTAATTTATTTTTATTCTTCTAGATAGTGAAGACTAAGGACATGACTACTCATAAAATATGACTTTCCAAGAGAACAAACTGTATAACTGTTTGGATTTTGTGTGTGAAGTATGCAGAATGCAATGCATCAAGAATATTACAATGTAAAGAAAGTCAAGGGCAATGTCAGCAGATGTTAATGTTTTATCCTAGCAAAAGAAGAGTTGGGCATCCCAGATGACAAAGACCTTAAAAGGAAGAACTGCAAGCACAAACGGTTGTCAATGAGCATTATTTCATGAGCATTATTTCATACTAACGAGAAGGGAAAGGGGGTTTTCCTTTCTTGTAGAGCTGTATTCTCGTATCCTGTATTCCAAGTGCTCTGTTAATATTTTAGAAATTTATTTTTGGTTTTTGTGAGGCCTGGAAACTTAGACTTGGCATTGTGAGCTGAAAGATAATGCTTGGGAAAACTGGGAGATGCAGCAACATGAGGTTCATCTTTGGCCTGACAGAAAGTTGTTTGGTCTGTATTCATTCCAACACCCCACAAAAACACAGATTACATCCATTACAAAGGATTTAGCTTCATGGGTGCTGTTGTTTTCAAGGAACTAAATATTCAAATGCCTTTGAGGATCTGGACTGTTCTGAACATTTATCAATTTTTAAATGACACCATGCATTCATGACATTTAAACTTCATTAGCATTCACACAAGTCACATCTTGTCTATAGGGGTTATGCAGGAATATTTTAAAGACTGCCATCAAACACTTTCAGCTGCAGGTCTGGTTAAAGTCAAGTGGTCTAAATGACACCTTTTTGTGCTCAATCAAATGAGTGAACGTGGTCACTGTTCACTAGGATAGAGCAGGAGCATCAAGGTGCCAACCACAGCACTGGTGAGCCACTCTGAACTGCAAAATCCAAGCTGAGGGTGCTGCAGACCCAGGGGTCTGTCCTCAGTGCCTGCTGGCTTTGCTGAGCACACGGGAGAGGGAGGGAAGAACCATCACAAAACTGGCAGATAGTGTAACACAGGGTAGGGAAGCTCTCCTGGAGTGGAGGAGAGCGAGCGGAGAGGCTGTGCTGCTCCGGGGCAGTGGGAAGGCTGACATCAATTGCTGTAACAAGAAAACTCTCTCTGTTGATTCCTGCTCTATTCAGGGTACCAGCATGATGCTAGTATATTTAGGTTGTCTCTTTAGGCTCTGTGCTAAACCAGTAAACAGTGCAAGCTTCCTCCAGGACAAATTTCAGAGCAGAGACTTAACAGAGCTGAGCTGGTGACTTCCCTCAGTCTTTAATCTGGGAAAAACCTCGGGCTACTATTTTCAAGCTCCCACTGTTCCCAGCTTAGCATAACTCCATTTCCTGCACCATGAAAGCTGAAGTGGTGATATTTCTCTCTCTTGGAGCAGTGTCTATTTTATGAATGTTTTGGAGGTGCAGGTACTATGGTAACGAGCACTACAGTCGGTGCCTAAAGAGGAATTCACATCATCAGAGATGCTGTCTTTGAACAGCTTGACACATCTGCTCATGAACAGCAATCTGATTCTGTGTCAGCCCACAGGAAAACTCAGCTGAGCTGCAGCTGGATCAGACAATGCAGTAATGTAGAAATTTCAGAGGTAGTCTAAGGCAGAGCCATGTAAAATGTAAGTGAGAATGAGAAAACACCCAAAGGTTTTAGAAGGCAGCAATATTTATTAGGAGCCTGAAGTTATCTAACCAAAGCACTAGGAAAAGCAAAACTTGTGTATAGCACATAAGCAGCAATAAAAGCTCACTCCAAGCTGAGAGGATTAATGCTCTCCTAATCCTGTCACTCTTCAAGGAATTTTGAAATATTGGCAACTTATGGTAATCAAATTTTCCCAAGAAACAGAAAAACAAAAATCTAACCCACTAAACCCTGCCTAGCTTCAGACAACATTAAGTATGCCAGGAAGAAATCATAAAATCAAATTAAACTTTAGAATAAGCTGTCTGAAGCTTGCAAGTCTGCCTTGAGTTGACTGTAATTGCTGAAATCTCTTTGCCACATATAGCCATAAAACTTCACATAGTTTTCTTTTTTTAGTAAGTTCCACTGACTTTAACTCATGTGTTTTCTGGAAGAAAATGAAAGATTTCAAAGCTATGACAAAATATTCTTTGATACAATTCCAGTAAAAAGAGAAAAATCCAGAGACAATGAAAAAAAGAGAACAAAACAATCATTACTGAAAAGAAATAAGAAGCAAAGATATTGAAGGAATAAAATATGCAGATAAACAAAAAAGAGGAAAAAATGGAAACAGAGGGAATAGAAAAAGCATATTTTCAAAATTAAAAGATTCAGAAAAGCAATTAACAGAACACAGTTAAGCAAGAAGCAGAAAACCTGTTCTATCACTTGGCAAAAGGAATAAGTACTCTAAGCTACTGTTCTGCTGCAATTAGGAAAAAAAATACTATGAAAGTATGACTATAAAGAGATCTGTCATTTGATTTTTACATTAAAAACATGATTTAAAAATATGGAGGGAAGCATTCTTATTTCAAATATTTACACTAAAGAGATCTATTTCACAGGAAAGTAACTGTTCACATATGGAGAATTAGAAACATAAATGCTTGTGCTAGCTAAAATAAGAAGAACCAAAAAATGAAGCTGAGATACAAAAAGAAACAGAACCACATGGTTAACTTTACCATCCAGATATTCTCAGTGGTGACATATAGACAATATGGTAATATGGCTTTTATGGCAGTCCCAGTGGATAACAGCTCTGTGCAGGGAAGAGGATGTTGTGGAATGCTCAGCTGGTGTGCCACCTGTGCAGCCCCTCAGGTTTAACAAATGGAGTTGGGGGAATTCAGACGATTAAATTGGGAAAGGGGTTATATGCATTTTTTAAAGTATTGTAAAATCCCAGTTTGGATAATTGCAATGAGTGAAATGTAAATAAAAAGTAAAATTGTGACAGTGACAAATTCTCGTTTTGAATGGCTAAAGAGGATCTTAGAAAAACCCCTATTAAGTTCTTATATATGATCAAGAGTCACTGCCAGTAAAGAAATTTCACAAATACACTTAAATTTATCAGATCCCAGTATTTTTAAATCATGCAATTATATTACTGACTTCCTTCACACAATAAAAAGTTATCAATCTGTTGAGTAGTAGAATTTAAATATTTAGAATGTAAAGTGATTGATCTAATGTACTTTTGCTCTACCACCAGCTCTATTTAGAGATAGAAAGAATAGGAATTGATATGAAACATTATTTAGATGGATGGAATGGCTTGGCAGCACTTTAAGATACACAGGACACATAATCTGAAGTTTCTGGCTGCCTTTAATCAGTCATGGACCTATCGTGTTCCTGCTCTAGGCAACAGAAAGAAAACAGCATTTTCAGCAATTCAGCTGCCTGAAGATCTCAGCTGCCCTCTGAAGATACCTGTCCCGTTTGGTTCACCAGAGGCGAACTTTGGAACAATAATAGGGATAAAAGCATTCATGGACAAATCTGAACTTTGAGCAAAAGGAGGCAAACTCCTTCTCTGTGGTTGCTGCCAAATCTGTGTGGTCCCTGGAAGTTGGATCAGGACAAATGGGAAGCCTGACATATTTAGAATGAGTTGGAAATCAACCTTTGTGTGTATAAATTTCCCTAGGCATGTAGCCGTAGGGAGTGCTCAAGATAAATAATGACATTTTTGTGGGTGCAGTGCCCTGGGGGGCTCTAAATTCACCTAAGGGCAACTTCTAATTGGGATGGACCTATTTCTCCTTTGTCTTGAAACAAGGACTCTGTTTTTCTTCTCTGAGGCCCTCACACTCATGTTCTGTAGTTTAACAATAGCCCTTACTGTTGAGGGGTTTACTATGTCATAATTTGGCTGTGGTAAAAACTGGAATGCATAATCCACTACAGTCTGTTGTTTCACTCTACAGTACCAAAACAAAGCTTGGATTGTGGTCAGGCTAAAGACTCAGACCTGAATACCTTCTCAGACCTGAGTAAGTGCCCATATAAGCAAACAGGAGATATGCACTCAGCATTTTGGAAATGTGCAGCAGAGGACAGGAGAGAAAATTAACTTATTCTGTTTTCCCCTTGATCATCCTTATCTCTGTTTCTTCTTGTTTTGTTTGTCTTTCTGTATGTTTTGGCATAAGAGTGAATCAATTTCCATTCCTAAGTCCTCAAAAGGGAACATGTTCTCCCTGACAAAGAGAACCAACTCAGTCTGAACATATTCCAGCAAATTCCAATTAATATTGAAGTTCTAATTAATGTTGGAATTCCAATTAACATTTCCAGATAGAGATAAGGGATCTGAATAAACACGTGAACATGCTGCTTTTCATTGCAATTCACAATTAAGCTTCTTAATAATGTTCATGAAGAAATTTTGGTGTGAGTGGAAGAGAGTGAGATAGTACCTCCTAGAAACAGGAAATTGGCTGCAGAATGGAGTGCAATGCTCCATTCAGAGTAGATCTCATTTTGTAAAAGCCATTTTTTATTTTTTCATATTCATTCCTGCTTTTTACCATTCATTTCTTCCCCCTATTTCTAATGAGAAATCATGGCAATAGAGTCATACCAATGCATATGATTTTTCTTTGATGGTTTCAAAGGCAAAACAAGAACATGCACATTTACAAGTGACACCTTGCTGTGAGTAAAGGATTTGTCATCTGCTGGGGGTGCTAATTAGAGGTATTTTCATTAAGATTTACCTGCCAATTCTGTCTTCCAAAATATTACATTTGTTTACTTGGGGAGTCTCAAAGCTTTGTGGATATAGAGACACTGGGAATGAGGATAAGATGTGGCAGCTCTCTGCTCAGGATGGCACTATCAGTAGCACTTGCCTTTGTCACTTATCTTTGAACAGGACTGTGAAAATACTAAAAGCCTTTGAGCAGTTCTTAAAAAAAAATGGAAATAAAGCAAGGGTGAGAAAAACAAATTATCTGTATATCTGAGGAGAGAGTAGACTGTGTTGATTCCAGAGTGTAGCCAAATTACATCACTATTAGCTGTGGCAGGATCCCAGAAGCAACAAAACCAACCAGACAAAGTTCAGTGGATTCAATCAAAGGGAAGAAATTAATGTGTCACAAAACATGGTTTGCATTCATTGATATTTGGGCAGAGGTATCTCCATATGTTAAGAAGACTACAGCACTGCTTCCAGCTCCTGCATTTTTGGTATTTCTCTAGATGAATTCAATCCCATGACACATTGGAAAAGAGGCTTACCAAACACACTGAGACAAAATGTTCATAGAAAGGAAACAGCAAGGCTTGGTTGCTGCATCAAGAGATAAATAAGCAAGGCTAAAACCACAGAAGCTGTGTATTTTGGATAGGCTGCCATCATGGCACTGCACGTCTAGATGTCTTCCACCTCGTGAAAATTCATGTGACTCCATTAGACTCCTAGGCTGTCACTGTAGATCAGGAAAAATCAAACATCCTGAAGTGAGATCCACAAGATCTATCTTGTAAGGCTGCTTCAGTTTTCCAGGAGGGTATGATCATTCCTCCTAACTTGTCTCAAACCATGACAGCGTCACAGCTCTCCAAATCGAGGTTATCTTGGGGCTTCAGGGAGGGACTCTCAGAGACCAACACTGCCAAGAATCTTACACAGTCACTCTGCACCTTTTTGCCAAAGTACAGGAGAATGTGGCATTCATCTTCCTTTATCCAATATGAAACTTTTTCCATGAGACTGAAAACATCAACAGTCTAGTTGTACACTCCCTGTTCTACAAAAGATGGGGAAACTGAACTGAGAATGTTCCAGTCTAGAAGACAGTCTAGACCCAGTCTCTCCTTTGCACCTCTGCTGCGATGATTCATCTCCTATGTATTACACAATAGATGTCATCACTGGACTGTAGTGACACTTGGCATACATTAGATATGAGATTCTTCTACCTTAACATAGATATTTAGAAAAACACAAGGGACCTAGACAGCCCAAGCTCCCATTAGTGTTAAAAGAAAAGAGTAGTGGATCTCAAGTGTCACCCCATCTTAAGGTGGATGCATAAAACAGATTCACTAAAATCACATCCTGAAAATACCTATTTCTTCCAATTGACTGAGGATGACCCTAATGAGCTCTGATGGATGCATCCATATGGGTACATACAATCCCTCTAAGGCATCACAGTTTTTACTGTAGACCCATAGTTTCACAAGAAAAATGTTCTTGAGAACTGACCTCAGACTCACAGAGAGTTCAACTTTCTCAAGTCTGTTTTTTCTTCTCCCACACAAGAAGGTATTTTTATAAGGAACTGATTATGTGAATTTGATAGTTTCTGAATAAATGGTTCACATTTTGATATTTTGGAGACAGTTAATCTTACCAAGAGAACCCTTTAATGCTTGTTCACAATAGCATTCTTATCCAAACATTCCTATCCTGTCCACTCTACACCATTTAAAATATGTATGTATCCTATGGAAGAAGAGAACAGTACTCATATTTTAATGGTAAAGTGTGTGAAACAGAAAACAGTTATAAGATTTAAACAGGGTCACAGTGTCTGCAACAAATGGGCAAAGATAAGCAGGCAGTAGAACCCTCTGGCATTTGTGAACTCAAAACTTCCTCCTGTTGATCAGGGAGGTCGGGGGCTTTTATCATTGTAACTGAGTTCTTTTAAATGCTTTACAAGTCAGGAACAGAGAAGCAATTCCTTAGAAACATTCTCTATTTCTTTTCTGTTACGAAAAATCTACCCACATTCTTCAGAAGCAGGACAACTTGTTCAATAGTGTTTGCATCACCATGGAGTGCTTGGCAGCCATCAGCAATTTGGAAGCTCCTCAATGATGTACATTTGGGAATACTTTCCACCACAGGCTTTCTCTTTCATGTACATTCTTGTCATTTGATATATACTGGAACATCAAAAGATGTGAAATAACTCATCCAAAGATGATACTCCTACCTTTAATTTATCCTTTACACTGAATCCCAGAAGAGCAACTTGGAAAAAAAAAAAAATGTGGAGGTGTCAGGTTATTAAACCATATTGTCCTTTAAACTGTTTTTCCTCTCTTTTGCAATTTGCAAATCCACTTCATAAAGGAGGTATTAAAAGAAATCAGTCTGGTTTCCTGAAGAGTACAATATTAGTTATTCAGATCAAACTCCTTGAAGAACAGATGAGGTCAGACAGCAACAAGTGCAAGGGGAAGAGGAACTAAATGTGTCTTGGCAATGTGCAGAAAATGAGGATGTCTGTGTTTCTGAAGACAAATGAAACAATGATGCCTTCAGGCAGAGAGATGGGGCATTGACCCCACAAATGCCTTCCCTGCCCTATACCCAGGTTATCTGCTGGTCTTTCTTGCCTGGAATTTTGGGAAGTGACTCATATAATACACATCAAATTCCTCTATGCTCCTGCTTCATGTACCAAGCCTATTTAAAGTAATTTGATACATGCCATCAACTCTAATAGCCTGAGGAATAGGGGTTTCATTGTCCTATAAGCGCTCTTTGCCTTTTCTACCTCTTTTTATGATGCTTCTTTTTAAAGCTCCTCAAATAGTCTATGAATTAAGCAAACTCATCTTGTTAGAAGAGTCTCCAGGGTGCCTTCAGTACTTCAGCTTCTAACTTCAGACCCTGGACACAATCAATAGATGAATCAATAATAATCAATGCACAGAGCATTTCAGCAGGATTGATGACTGGCTGGGAGGTGCTGATGGGCAGAAATTAAGTCAAGGGCCATTAATCCCAGCTGGTCATTTACCTCCAAGCAGCGCTTAGTGCCAAGGTCATTACTGCTATTCTAAGAAAAAAATAAAAGGAAGCTGACGTTGGCACATGGATATTTTTAACCTGGCTTTTGCAGAGTCAGTGGCTCTGTAAGACTCTTTCTATTAAATGTGAATCCCTTTCCAAATGGTACTTCCATTGCATAAGGTGTCCCAGCAACATTTTCTCCATTTAGTGAATCAGCAGGTATTTTCAACCACCTACAGGTTGCATAGAGATGTCCAAGGGCTTATGGAGACTGGCAAACCACAGTCTCCTGCAGTGGTTTATGGAGACTTTATGGAGACTGGCAAACCAATCCTCCTTCAGTTAGGATTTACTCACTCCCTCTTTACACTCAGCTGTGGGTGGGACAGCACTTCTGCATGGGCCAAATTCTAAGAATTGTGTCAGTCACATACCATGTCTAGTAGGTCCTCAAAAAATCCTGTTATATCAAGACAGAGAAAGATCACAGAAGGAAATGGACTTCCAAAGTTCTTCTTGGATAAACCCTGGGATGTTCACCTCCCCACACAGATACACACACACAAACAGATGTGGAGACATTAGAACTATAAATTTAGAATCATAGAAGTGTTTGAGTTGGAAGACATTAAAGACCATAGAGTCCCAACCTTCTTGCCAAGGGCAGGAATACCTTCTGCTAGACCAGGTTGTTCAAAAGCCCCATCCAACCTGGCCTTGAATGTTTCCAGAGAGGGGGCGTCTGATAAATCTGTTTCTGTTCCTCACCACTCTCAAAGTAAAACAAATTCTTCCTAACTTCTAATACAAACTTACTCTCCTTCAATTCAAAGCCATTGCCACTTGTTCATTTTAACAAAAGCACTTGTTAAAAATCCCTCTTCAGTTCTCTTTCAGCTTCTTTAGGTGCTGCAAAGCTGCCATAAACAGTAGATAACTTTCCCAAAGTATCCTAAATATTACCAACCCGTGATGTATGGCTGACATACTGTGTCTACAAATAAATTGTAAGAGCAAACATTAAGGTCAGGGCCATGCTTGTTGATCAGCTATGCCAACTGCCAGGAAGTTGTCAGAGGCAGTTTGGAAAACCCACCTGCTGTACTCCAGAACACCTTGCTCTCCAAAGCATTCCAAAACATTCCAGTGTATATCCTGAGTGTACATTCCTATGGCTCAAAGCCTGCCCCTTACACCCTGTGCTTGCAGACTGTGTAAATGGAGCTATAACAAGACCAACAATGAGTGGACAGCTCAAGTCAGGTTCCTTCACATCAGGATGCAGCTGTTTCCTTTGGCAAGGCACACATATTATGGATGGCTCTATATTTCTCTTGTTGGTTGCAATGAGAAAGGATCTAGGCAGTCCTAATCATGCTAAATTATGTTACAGGGACCGTGAGATTGCCTTGGTTTATTTGCTGTAAAATGCACTGAGGTGCATTCAAAACACTGCTCAAAATTTCTCCCCATTTCAAGCTTTTATGTAATTCAAATAGGAAACAGATTAAACTGAAGTGCCCGTCTGTTCCATGCAAAAGCAACATGCAGCTAAAAATTATAAAGTCTGAGCCTCCCCATGTGCTGCACAACCCCACAGGTGAACTCATTTTCCTGTCAAAATGCAAATATGAAAGCTCTAAAAAATGTTTTGAATGGACATGGATCTTTTGAAGGTAAAGATACTAGATGAAAATAGCTGAGACAGCAGGTTCTACTTTCTGATAATTGGGCAAGTTTACTTGCTTTTCAGGAATTTTGGAAAACTTGTATCCCAGGGAACATACTCCAGTAAAAAAAGAAACAGCAGAGAGCATTTGACCCAAGAGACAAAGTGAAAAATCCTGTGAAGGGAGGAATTTTTCTTTGTTTCATTTGGGCAGAAGAAATAAAAAGCAGATGAAGCTTATATTCAGTGCAAACATAATGTCACTAGCAGTAGCCTACAGAATGGAATGCCTCCGTGTGTAAATAGTAGTTACTTTCTGTGTGTTATTTTATGTAATACAGGTTTTGCTAAACAAAAAACACCTGGACAAACTGGTTCCTGTTCACTTTCTGCAGGCATTTAATGATTTATAGATATTGCTCACAACCCTCTTATGGTCTGTCATAGGATAGGTGTCAGAAAGAACTACATGTCAGAAAGAAATACATGTGTATTTTTCTCTATAGCAAAGCAAATTTTCTGTTGAAACATTAAGATAAGCTGTGTGTTGCAAGAGAAGCTGATTAGGTGTTATTTTAATGCTTGAAAAAATTAATGGTTGGCAAATAAAGCAGTTTTCTGCACACAGTTTATGTCATATTGTTTAACGAAACTAAGAAGAAAAAAAATAGCTCACTTAATGACTTAAAATCCTGAGGAAATTATGCAGAACTAGATAGAAATCTGGATACTGTGGGCTGGAAAATATAACCTCTGTAGCTTCAAGAGAAGCAATGACAGTCTACTGTTGACCTAATTATCTTCACTAGTAACTGAATCATTCTCAGCCTATGGCTACAGACACACTATAAGATGTTTCTGGTGTGATTTAGAAGTTTGTGTTAACACCACTTAATTATCAAATTGCTACCTCAACCTGTACAGGTCCTTATTTAGGTACAAAGTGTAACTCTGCAGTGGTACCCTGGGTTTTCTCCCAGCTTCACCTGCAGGGTTTAAGCACAAGATGTATATATAGACAGGCATATTCAATGAGACGTGGTGTTTTGGGGGCTTTCTGGAGTTCCAGCTGCACTGCAGGTCCCTCTCTTGTTGGTTTGACAGCTCACACAAACCCAGACAGTACTGCAAGCAGCATCCTGTTGCAGAGGAAATCCAGTGTGTTTCCTGGGGATATGTATCTGAAGACAGAGAGAGGCTGTGGAGAAGCTAAATAAGAAAGGAACTCCAAGAAAATGGTCAGGAGTGACTCTGCAGCTGCCATTCCCAGCTGTGCCAGTGTTGTCATTTACCTCAGCTGTACATTTGTGGTCGTGATGCCTGGCTTCTTTCATTTCTGCTGCAATTACAGGCTGCTGAGCTGCTCCTGCCTGTCGAGTCACTTCAGCCCAGGGCTCAGAAAGCTTTTAGTCCATGATGGGAGCAATGCCCATACCCAAGCTTCCTTGCCACTGCTGCAGTCGCTCCTGGGAGCAGGGGTGTCCTTTTACCAAGCTGCAGAGGGTGGAAGGAGAAGTGGCAAGTGGCTAAGCTAGACTAGATGGCATGGAAGCAGGGCTTGACAGCAAGGAAGGAAAAGCTGAAACAGTCAGGCAGGAAGCGAAGTCTAGCAGCTCAGAATGCAGTTAAAGCATCAGCCTGGAATGATTTCTTACCTCACAAATATTTGAAATTGCTTCCCAGGAGGGCAGATATGAGATATCTTGTGTTGTTTCTGACAAGAGAAGAACTCTGTTCCTGGTTGAATAAATTGTGTTTGCTTAGAGAGAGAGAGAAAAGAGAGTTTTAAACCCAAAGGTGTAATTAAATGTGCAGCAATTCTGAAGTATTCATACTGGTAAATATTATTGACATTTCCTTTCTGCTTTTTCCAGTGGAAACAAATTATTAATACCCTATTGTTGCAATAATGAGTTATTGATAGACGTAGAATTTATTTTTTCTTGTATTGCTTTAGCCCTGAATTAGTTCTCACAAGTGAAAAATAAAGATCATTTTGTTTTAACATCACTGGAAGTGACAGAAAGAGGAGCACAACATGGGAACACCATGAAATGTATGAAACAGGCAGGGCTGTTCTGGAATCAAGGAATACAAGACACCTGGGCCAGTTGCCACCTTCCAGTCACTGGAATGGGATAATCTGTGTAAGCTGTAGAAGCAGTAACTGAAAACTGACCCAAAACACTAGAAACCAGCTTTTAAACTATTTCCTTTCCTGTTCCAGGTAGTTGGTTAGACCTGGAGTTCCAGTTGCTAACTTGAAGTTCCTGGATCTACTGGTATCTGGATCTACTGGATCATCTGCCTTTATGGTGCTTTGGTACCAGAGCTGTTCTACAAGCAGCTACACCTGTCCCCTAAGCAATCAGAGGCTTGCTTTCTCCTTTACTTTAAGGTCAGTTGGTTTACTTTTTTCAATTTTCTAGATACAGATACTTTAGGACATTTAGCAAAGGACTCTAGAAATCTGGATAACTACTAAATTAAACTGCTCAGCCTCTCTCCAGCTTACCACTAACTAAATGTCCTTAGGATGCACTGGGACAATTATAATAATTGATGGGTTTTTAAAAGGAGCTGAGTCAAAAATACTTTTCTGCTGTAACATGCCTTATTGTGGAGCTGGAAAATTAAAGGAAATAATGTGATAATATTCTGTCATACAAGAATATAAAAAATAAAAATGTCTCAAATAAAAAAACCAAAATTCAGCAGTTTGATCTAAGCAGCACAAATCATACCAGTAATGAAATGGCTTTTTTTTTTGTTGTTGTTTTGTTTTGAAAATTATTTCATTTTGTGGACAGGCATAACTTGTAGGGAGAATTACTGTCTTTTATTACATAGGATGGCACAAATGGGAAAAAATATTCTCATAGGTATGTAGTCCTTCCTTTCCTTATAAAAGCTATAACATAGTGAAAGAAAAGTTATATCAAAATCCAAAAAGATTGCTTCTATTTTTTTGGAAACAAGACATTCACAATCAGCTGAGTTCTCCTTTAGCCTCATTGCCTTCATTGCTGCTTTGAAATGGAAATCAGTGTTACCTGGAAAAAAAAAAAAAGGGGGGGGGGGGGGGTGTTGAATTCAGCCATTCCAGTATGGTAGAAATGAAAAAATTCCAGATACCAGATTTGGATCCAAATGGAACCCTCAGCCTGGCTACTCAGCTGTCTGCCAGCAGAACAGCCTCCTCGTGCTTTGAGCCATTGATTTGGATGTTGGCAATCGTGGTCAAATGACCCAACTGAAGTACAGCCCAAGAGTGCCATTAGCACGGTGGCTGTGTCCTCCTGGGGGCTGATGGACAGGGTACACAACACAAATCCTGACACCTTCCCAGGCTGGTCACATCACTGCCTCCTCCCTGCTGCCCTGGAGCAGGGCTCTCCTCAGCTGCTTGGGAGTGTTTACACTTCCCTGTGAACACAGTCCCCCAGTGTTTATCTGCGCAGTCAGAAATAAAGGCAAGCAAATAAAAAAGAGGCTGGGACTGTTTCCATCTGCTCTGCCCCAGAGCACTGAGCATCCTGCATGCAGCACAGCTGAGACCTACTGCTCCTGCTCCTCTCTTCTGGGAGCAGCCTGCCTTGCAAGGGCTTCAAGCTGTTTTAGGAGCTGGTACCCACACCACACAGAAATAAAAAATCCTTTGTGCCTAATTTACCACTGTACCTGGCTTTGAAGAAAAGTGGGATGTGGAGATCTTTGCACTGTTTTCTTTTATTGTGTTTTTATTGTGTGCAGGTTGATTTGAGGCATTTCTGGAACTTAAAAGTCCCAAGAAGGAACTTATAGCTCATTTGCACTGTCTCTAATTAGCAACATCCTTAGAGGAATAAAAAATACAAGTAGCTTAGAAATTTTATTTCTCTGTGTATTGTAGATTTGCTGGACACAGGTAGACATCACTACTTGGCTACTATAAAGCTGCATTTATTGACTCTTATTTCCTCTCTAGTCCAGGCTCCTTTAGGGTACCTCGGGAATAGCTGGAGCTCTAGAAAAGCACTCAGATCTACTTGGAAAATGATATGCTGACCATGCTGCCTTGAATGACCACTCCCCAGACTGATCTTTCTGCTTTTCCAGGTCCTTGTCCATTGCTCTCCTGATGTCATGGGAAGCAAGAAATAACAGCACAAACTTGCCATTTGGATTGAAGGCAAATTGAAACAATCTTTATTCCATGATGTCTTGGCTCCTTTGGATAGGCCGTCTCTTACTTACTGTGTTTCTTTCCATGTGCTTTGAAAATTTTCCTCAGATATGCCAGAATATATCAGAAATAATAACTAGTTTTAAAGTGATGTATATTTTGGATATAAGCAATGCAATGTTCAAACTTTTTCCCACAGCTTTCCCCCAGAAACAGATGACAAAATATTGTGTGCAAAATTCAGCATAAAAGCACTGCCAGGATTCTGCTCCCATAGCTCCGGTGGGCCTCCTAATTAGCAAGGAAAATTGCTGAAAATGAGATTTTGGTAGCTAAGCCTGTCTTAGTGCTGGTGAGTAGACACAACTGTGTAGGGTGCCCTGTCATGCGGAGGTACTGTTACATTTGCATGCAGTCTGCAATGTTATTTACATCTAAAAATTCAACTACATATTATTCCTGGCTGCCCTCTCTGCTTCAGGAGAACACATGGATGCCCTCCCTTACCTGTAATATTAAACCATAGTCAGGGAGTG
The DNA here is from genome assembly GCA_018697195.1 of Certhia americana. Lineage (NCBI taxonomy): Eukaryota > Metazoa > Chordata > Aves > Passeriformes > Certhiidae > Certhia > Certhia americana. The sequence goes on along the minus strand of CM031858.1, from coordinate 146,199,454 downwards.
GGCAGTACAGATGTGTTTGGCTCTCATTTTGAGGTCCACATGGTTTACAGCATCTTAAGTGACATAATGAGCCCCCCAGCCATCGGGAATGCAGCAGATACTGTTTGACCAGCCTAGGGGCTTTGAAGGGGTACAAAGTAGCACTGATGGGAAGAAGGGAAGGGGAGAGACAGAGGAAACACAGACTATTTCTGCATAGAAGAGATGGTCCATTCAGGGAAGTACACTTGTGACCCTCCATTTTATTCTGCCAGATGAAGACATGTTACAAATGTGGGTGCTAATATTTCTGCTGCTGTGTGGAAATATGCTTCTTCTTGTTCTCTGAGACAACTGGTGAGGATAGTACTCAGCAGGCTTTCCTGGAGCAGACCCACCACACTCATGGGCAGAGCCAGAAAATTTCTCTATTCCCAGTCCAAGCTTCAAATCAGGAGACACTAGAGAGAACACAGGTGCATGATATCCTCTCATCCATAACACATCAGAAATTTTAATGCGTAACCTAAGGTGCCTGCTGTGTGATAGAGAGAAAAATAGTGTAGGTTATGCTTTACTGAAAAAACCCCACACTATTAATATGTTGGTTCTGTTTATCTTTACTTAAAAAGAATAAAACCTGAGGGATAATGGGGACTGCCTGCCTGTACAGAGTATTTTGTGCCTAATTAATTTTATGTATGGACACGAGCTGCTTTATCTGCTAGATTAGGTATCAGTTCTAATGTAACATTTCTTGCTTGTAGTTTGGGGCACAGGGCACCATTTTATTAGCTATTTTAGATTGCTTGTTTCATTTTTTTATGCTTCAATAAAACTTCTGGCATAGTTGCCATTTTCCCTTTTCTCATAGTTGAACAGACAACAATGTAAAGTTTTCAAACAAAAACCCTGGAGGTTTTACTGAGCTCCCAAAGATGAACAAAAGCAATGAGCTCAGTCAGACCTGTCAACAGAAGTTGTTTTGTTTCAATGATCACTCCACCATGTAGAATTCTTGCTGCATAACAAACTCAAAAGCAGCATTTCCCAGAGACTTTCTCTGACTCCTCCAAGAAGTACCCTAGGAGAGGTGGAGCAAGATGAATGGTTTGTACCTTGCCCTTAAAGGGAGACTGGTGATTACCTGGATGGCACCACAGAAGGCACTGCCAGCCAAAAATCCTCCTTCCTGCAGCCATCCTACAATTTCTGTGCCAATACCCTTGGCAGGATAAGCCCAAACCTGCCACTCATTGAAAGGGCTGAATAGCTCAATAACAGCTTTTACTTAAACTTCAATACGTGGGGAAAAAAATGTGTATAAGGGAAACCTGATGTCCAGCATCACACAGAGCAGGAACAGAAGAGTCCAAAAATGCTGAGACCATGGGAGGCTGGAGGAGGCACTCCTTGCATTCAAGCTTAGCAACAGTCCTCTTAGAGACACACTCAAACCACTCTACAAACTGATCAAGGAAAGAGCTTTGACATCAGTAGAGCTTAAGTGCTTGGGCTGAAACTGAGCTTCAAATGCTCATCTCTGAATTGAAGACAATGGGGTAGTTAAGAAGCAATATGAGCTTGAATATCTTATACAATATGATATAGACTTATCCTAAGAAAACCAGAAGAGCAGCAGAACTCCCACTGTATACAAATTACTGGCTCTATATATGCCAAAGTATGACCTCCAGCTAGGATATAATAACCAGCTTTCATGAACAGCACTCATTATATTGTGTCCATTATAAAAGTGCAGCTACATGACAGTGCCATAGGCTATAATGTTCTCACTTAGAAGAATTTCAATTTTCTTCCAAGAAACAATGTCTCCCTTTTGCAGGCTTATTTTGTGCATCCTGTGCTCATTTTTATTTTATAGGGTGGGATGTGGGGTATATTTTTGAGATTTTTTTTTCTCCTAAAGCAACAAAGGAACTGCACACAAAAAAATCAGTAATGATTTGGGAGGTACAGCAAGGCAAGGATTCAACCAGCGTAAATCAACATGATGAACACCAGCTGAGGACTTTTACCAGACAACTATAAATCTGATGGATCAAAGTGTCTGTCAATGACCAAAAATATCTCACAGAAATGGCCTGGCTGGCCATCTGTTGACACTACTGAAAGATATTGCTAAATCAGCAAGAAACCTTGGATTTGTTGTATGATCACTTAAAAGTGGTTTTCTCGGTTATTATCTCAGCTCTTCTTCCTAAGTGTGAGATAACTCAAGGAGCACAAGTATCTGGCTATGGAGTGGAAAAAACACCTGCAGGATTTTGGATAAAATACTGATGGCATAGGCAGATCCAGGTAGTCTGGCAGAATTTATCAGCTGTGAGTTGCTGCACTTCATCTGATCCAACATGGCCAGGAAGCCACAAAGATACATCCACATGCTGCCTAAGCCTGTCTTAAGAAAACCTACAGACCTCTATCATATAAAAATCTATACCTGACCAAGTCTTCCTCAGCATCCTTCATTCAATGGTGTGGAGATAAGGGAGAGCAGGATGCCACTCATCTAATCCTGCAATACCTAAAACCAACTGGGAAGAACAGCATCTCCTCACTGCCTAGTTCCTTCTTACTAGCAATAAAGGAATTGGAAAGGAACAAACTACAATAGTTTTGGTGTTTTCATAAAGGCCTGAGACCTGACAGTCACTTTCCCTAAAGAGATGCCAGTCTGTGTGAGTTCTTGGCCTGTGTTTTCACAGAGGTATGGGGAAATGCATGGGAAAGTCTGCCCCTGCAGACAGGACAAGCAGGTTTCCACTCCAGGTGCAGTTGCTGTTATCTCTGGGCCCAGGCAGACACAAATATTCCAGGATACATCTTGCACTGGAGGCGAAGAGCCCTCCTGAATACTCTCTCTAGGACGCTAAAGTTTTCCACACAACCAGGAAATATTGTCCAAGGCTGCCTTGAGGGCGCATTCCTGCAAAACCCAAGGCAGACTTCACACCAGTCCCTGTCTTCAAGGTCACAGGAAAGAACAAATACTCCTCAAAGCCTTGATAGGGATGGTAGCTGGGTAAAATCTGAGGAACAGATTTCCCTAGACCAGCTCACTGTAGAGGCACCTGCAGCCCTCTGCTCAGCCTGGCTTCTCTGTGGGGCTGTAGTAGGTCTGTCTGGGCTGGAGTTAACTTTCCCCACAGCAGCCCTGCTGGTGCTGTGCTCTGTGTTTGTAGTTGGCACAGAGCTGATTACACATCAGTGTTTCAGCTGTTGCTGAGCAGTGATCCCACAGTATCAAACCTTTCTTTCAATTCCTCCCTAAAGACCCAGAGGCTGATTGTGGACAAGACCCTGGGCAGTAATACAGCCAGAACAGCTGACCAAGATGGCCAAAAGGCTGTCCCATACCATAGGATGCCATGTTCAACAAAAAAATCTTAAAGAAAGGGTAAGGGCAGGGCATATGTTATGGTATTTGTGTTCTAAATATTAAGGTATTTGTGTTCTAAAGCAACCAGTACACATATTAAGATCATATTAAGATTACTTCCTATAAAGTAGCTCAACATTGTATGCTGATGGGAAGTAGTGATTTTTTTTGTCCTTTGCTTCCATACATGACCTTTACTTTCTTTCATTAAACTGTCTTGACCAACAGGTTTTTCAGCTTATTTTCTCACCCTGTCCTGTTGAAGAGAAGGACTGAGAGAGGAATTGGGAGGGCACCTGACAGACAGACAAGAGCAAATCACCACACAGAAGACATTCACCGTCAATCAACGGTGCCAAACCTACACATGAAAAAAGGGTTGTAAAAAGTGAAATGGCCAGTGGAAAATGATCCCTGCAAAGAATCAAAAAATCACTACAGAAGAAGAAGGAAAAGGTAGGGAAGGTGGACTCACCTCTAAATCATCAGCAGTAAAGCCATTAATGGAGTTTGTGGTTTCCTGGGTCATTGCTGATTGGAGAGTTGCAAACAGGAATGTTAATAGAGACATCACATTGCTGCCTCCTCTCCAGGGTGAGAGCCCTTCTCTGCCTGCTTGGTGGTCCCACTGACCTCTCTCTGCCTGGCTTGTAGAACACATCCCAGATCAGATTTCTCTGTTCTGTCCCATGCTAGTAGTCCTTGCCAAAGTATCCCAGCAACAACCATACAAACTTTGGGGTGTGACGGGAAGACCAGATAAATTGTCTCACACTCCCTGAATAATACCAGTCCTTTCTTACAGTCCCAGTTCCCAGCTAAACATTTTTTACCAGTGTCTACTTTTCTTTAAAGCCCACTGTCACCAGTGCAATTCAGTTTTTCTGATTAGGCTCTCTGTGTGTCTGTGTCTGAACTTGCTGGCCAAAAATACTGACAGATGTCAGAGGTGTGATGTTCTAACACTCTATGAAAACCCTATCAGTCCTTCCTGTGAGAAAATCTTGGCATGAGGCTAACCTTAATGAGTAATTGCTTCAAAAAGTTTTGCTAGGCCACTGCTGGGTTTTTATGTCACTCAAGTCATCTCCTTCTTTTCAGCATGTTTGGGTAGGATTTTTTTTCCCCCTGGGCTAAGAACTTGCTTGTGTAAGTAACCCTGTGAAAACATTAGGGAATTTTCATGATGGCAAGCTTGTGAAGGAACATAGATACCCCCTACTCGCTACAGGTGATGTCAGAGAGGCAAAGGTTTATATTATTATTTTTATCTGGTCTACACATCTCCTTCATTCAGGAGCATTTTATTTACAGACTAGGGGAGATGGCAGATCTTTAGCGCATGGTTGACCATTAGGATTCATGGTTGATTCATGGCACAAGATGAAATTAAAAACCATTGCCAGAGTTCCTGAGCTCTACCTTCCCTACATTTCCCATGATGGTTGTTACAGCAGTACCTGCCCTAGTAAAAAAGCATCAGTAGGGGATTCACTAATAAGTTCAAGTGCTCAGGAAATGTGTGGGAGGATGTGCTTGTTGCAGGTACCTCCTGTCTCCAGGAGGAAACTTACCAAATGTATTTTAGAAAAGGTCTCTCCATGCATTAATTAGAGCAACAGTGAGTCACCTATCTCATTAAACTGCTGATAGAGATCAGCAAATACTTCCTCCACAAGATTTTGACATCTTCCAGGGGCTGCAGGTAACAGTACCAAAAAACACATATACACCTCCTCTTTTACTGGGAACTTCTGTGAGTTTTTTTCTGATGGATCTAAATGTTTCCTATCAGCTTCTGCAGGATTAAACATGGAGGCTGAATCCTCTTTCCTGTATCCAGGACAGATGCTTGGGAGTTGTAAGCTTGATACCCTCCCCATCTGGCTTGATGACACAAAGATGTGAGTGCACTGGGATGTATAATTGGTAATGTCTAATTCCTGGAGATTGTTTCAAGTCAATGGAAGGAGAAAAAAAGGCCAGAAACAAGCCCTCAGCACTCTTTAAATAAGAGTGTTCCTCTGTATTTAAATTCTAGGAGAGGTAAAATGGCAACTTTGTGAGTCTCAGGCCTTACCAATGAAATTAACCTCACTAAATCTTCCAGGCCGGCCAGAGGGTGAGAATGCTCCTTCCTCAGACCTCCTCTTGCTACTGGAAGGGGAGCAAAGGAAGGAAATTCACTGTCCTTTCTTGAATCCTCATCTGTCTGCAATTCCCTTAGCTGAAATTCTCATGACAGATATCCTCTTTGATATCCTCTTTGACTGCTGGGAGATTGTAAAACAATTTTTCCTAGTGTAACATCAAACTGTCTTGAAAAAAATAATGTTCTTGCATGGAAAAAAAAGATTCATTTGACCATGTCCATTAGAAGCTTTTTTAAACAACTCTACCAAAAAAGAAGCTGGAGTTGGTGGTTTCATTTCTTATATATTTTAAAATTAAATTCCGTCAGCTTAATTTATAGAATGTTTGATATGCTATTATGCAGAAACTGAGGACCATGTCATAGCTCATTTAAGATTTGGTTTAGTATTTTAGGAATCATGAAGTTGTCAGTGTGAAAAAAAGAATATTTTCATAATGAGCAATGATGTGCACTTGAGCCTTGTAGGGCAGCACTCACGTGTGTCCCCCACCCTCTTTTTCTTCTTACAAGTCAAAGCACAAGATGGACAGCCTAAGTTACATTTCAGAGTGTCACAAAACTCCCTTTGGCAGACAACTTATTCACACTGGAGAAAAAGCACTTTGCCAGGTTCAAAAATTAATTAAAAATGACTAACATGACTCAAGAAATCACACATTGAACCCCTCTGATACATTTTTAATGAAAAAATACTCCTGAAATTCATTAAATGTTATAGATTTATACCTTCCAAATAATTCAAAGCAACATCTCCAGAACTACCAATGATCCAATCTCCCAAACTGAAAATTATATGAAATAAAGTATTTGACATTTGGTAAATATTCTGAGATATTGTTTTAAAAAAAAAAAAAAAAAAAAGGAATAAAAAATACTGGTAATTAGGAAGACTGAAGGGGAATATGTCATTTGATATAAATCAGAAATGACAGTTCACAAATAATTCAGTGCTTCTATTATTACATTTTAAGGGTTTTGTAGGGCATACTGTGCTGCTCGCTACCAAATAACTCCACCCCAAATGCAGTTATTTGGGATAGCAGGTGTGGAGTTTCTGTATTGATTTGGTACAGGATGACAGCAGCTATTTAGAAGCAATAAAAGATCTGTGAAGTGACTTGTGCTCCAAATTGACTGTATCTTTTGATGGGTGTCTTGAGACACCTTGGAGGGACGTGGGTTTTAAGGATTCACCATGCTTAGTGCTCTCTCAAGTGTGTCTGATAAAAGAAGTTGTGTACCCAGAATTACTAATGAAGCTTTGAAGATTTGGAATAGAAATGTGCATATTAATCCTTAAAAGGACTCCATTTTAAAGTCCACCATTGCTGCTTCCTTCTAGAAAAACCTCCATTTCTCACCCTGAAAAATCATGTAATTTTTTTTCAGCATTTATGTTCTTTAAAAAAAGTAAAGTAAGTGCTTAGATCCCAGTGTCATTGAGGAATTAAATGTGTCCTTTAAGTCATCCTTTAAAAATTTGGATCCTGGTTTATTTTGGGCTTCCATGGAAGCAATGAACATATACAGGAATGAACTGAACTCCCCTCATTGTTCTCCAGGGTGATTCCTTCCATGAAACCCTGTTTCCCAGCACATGGAAAGGATGCATAAGTGAGACTTTACCACAGGGGAAGACAAATACTTGTAAAAATGTGGCCAAGATGACAAGATTTGGGAGTTACATGCTGGCTATGGGTGAGTTACTGGCATCACACTGGTTATAGTAATGCTCTCTGGTTAAACAGGCTTTTGCATCATCTGTCAGGGTTGCACCTACACTTTCCTGGGCAAAGCAGGGCAACGAGAAGTGGCTTGAACATATTGTTTCCTTAGACAGATGTAGTGCAACCAACTGCCCTGTTTTTGTTGCCCATGAACTTTTAATCCATCAGTCTTACACTCCAGTTAAAAACTGACAATCCAGTAGAAAATCCAGAATTCTTGGGAATATTTGTGTACGTGTGTGGTGTTCCTCTTCCTTTTATGTATATTCTTCTCTTTAGAATGTGGATAATATCCAACTGAAACTACATCTTAAAAGATAACTTCATCTTCGTCAATGCTACTGCTAAGGAAGCCCAGGGTTTGAAGTGATTTTAAGTTCTCCTGTGTCAAAGATGACCCATCTGGCATTTAATCTATAATCAAAAGGTTTATGAGCCATTATGAGTTGGGGAGTGAGAAAGAGGGAAACAGATACATATACACAGTGGCTTGTAGCATGTGACATGGGTTGCAGTCAAGCTGGTGGAACATCCTGACCTTGCTGATGTAAGTGAGGCCACAGAATTTAACCCATGAAATGGCTAAGATGAAAATGAAAAAGAGAGAAAAAAAAAAAAAAAGAAACAACACCCCAAACACTTCCTTTCTCAGAAGTGGGGTGACAGGAAACTGCTGGGCAAAATTTCACTTTTTATTGTAGCAGATGGAGCCTTGCTGAAGATAGTGAAGATAGTGAAACTGCACAGTGTGTATGAAGAGCAATGTGTGCCATTTAGCTGGTGCAGTGTAAATCAAGGCATAAGGGAGAGGTAAGTGAAGGGAGGAGAAGAAAATAGCAATACAATTCCCATATCTCTTGAGGTAACAATTTTAAAAGGTTTTTTTTTTAATAACATCATACAAAAATCACCCTAAAACTTCCAAATTGAGTCAAAAGAGAAAGACTCAGCTTTTTCTGCAAGGAGATTAAAGAATCATCTCCAAGAAAGCAGAGGGATGCTTTTGGCCTCCCACAGTGTGAAGCAAGTCCTCAGCACCAGCAGGGCACAAGCAAAGCCCAACCCACCTGGTCTGTCCATGCTCCCACCGAGGATCAGGACAACCTTCCCTCCAACCTCACACTAAATCCCAGGCTGAGTTGAGCCTGCCCCCATGGCAAGCAGTAGACATTAAAATTCCAAAGATCTCAACTGGCTCTGCTGTGTGTTTATACCAGCTGGAGATCATTTCTCCAAGCTTCCTGATTCAGAAATAGTCAAGTTTGTAACTTCTTGAAATCCCCCTCCTCCAGCTGAAATATGGCATTTTAAAAACCATTTCCTTTTTCCAGAGACCTCTGTGGGTTTTGAAAATGCCATGGGTTTAAAATATTTCTTTTAATGGTTATTCTTTTTTTACTGAAACAAAAGTCAATTTTTACAAAACCACAAATGTCTGTGGTCACTCAGGCTTACTAATACTTTCCACAAATATCTCAGACAGTAGTTAAAAGAAACAAATTTGTTTTAAGTCCTGGCACCTGAAAACATCTGCTGTGATTTTTTTTATATTTTTCATTAATTGCTTGGGAAAAAGAAATTGGATGCACCCTTCTGCAGTATTTCTTAAAGGTTCCATCAGCCCACCAAGTGATTGCAGATTAATAATTGTGGAAAATTCAGTGCAAATTGTCAGAAAAAAATTAATTAGCTCAGAAGGTCACCTCCTAGAGTCAAGTGATGAATACATTGTTTATGCTACCTGAGCAGGACAATGAATGAATGCTCGCTGCTTTACTGGTAAACAAGTGTCAATTCTGGGATGAAAAAGCAAAAATCTCTATATGGAATGGGGTGGGCTGTGCAACAAAGGATGCTGGCACAGCCTGACCTTGCTGAACAGGAGGGAGGACAGTGAGCATCAGCTGAGGGAAGTATGGTGGTGGCAGAGGATGCTCCCACAAAGGTCTCATCTGAGAGGCTGTGATGAAGCCCTCATGGCTTCTCCTTCACCCCAGCTGCCATAGGGAGCAGGGAAATGCACTTCCCAAGAAAAGCAGGACTTGACATGGTTGACTCTGGGCTGTAAATCCTGTGATTCCTGCACCACTCTGTTGCTTCAGCTTGAGCATTAACCTAGAAATTCAAGTGATTTATGGCAGTCTCCTGCACAAGGCAGGAACGGGGGTCTGAGGAGCCCCTCCCAAAAGAAGCTGGGCTGAATGCAAAGCTACTGGGGGAGCTGACTTTTTCAGAGCAGATGTTCATAATGCTCTCTCACAGCATTACTGATCCACAAGCTTTTCTTCACACATCATGTGGTCTTCATGACATTTTTACTTTGTGTTATCCCTTCCTGGAAAACTCAGCTCTAAAGCCTCTCTTGTTGTAAGCCCTGGGTTACTGCAGGGAGAACCCTTTGAAAAAGAACAACATATGATCTCTACTCTGGGCAGATGTGAAAGTCCCAAATCTGTGCCCGTCACCACCACAGCTGTGCTGCAGCTGCCACCACCACAATCCAGCACAGTTGTCTCCAGCACACCAAAAGGATGAAGGTTTATGAGCCAGGTAGGATAGAGTGAGGCTTGATCTGAGCTTACAGCAACATCTTGGACAAGCTGAGAAGGGTGTTTTGCTTCAAAAGCTCCTGATTTCTGTTGAGGAAACTTGCTATTCCATTCATAAATGTGCAATCAATTCTCGTGCTTCTATTTCCATCAGGCAGCTCCCTACTGTCAGCCCAGCACTGCTGAGCAGGGCCTGCCACTCCACAGAACCAGTGCTGCAAAGTCTGCGACTCAGAAGATGAGCCAAGGCCTGGCTGGCCCTGAAAATTGATTTGTTTTATCATGCCTGAAACGTGGAGGGGTCCCACAAAGGCATGGTGTGGGGTAGAAAGTCTCCACCTCTGGGAATCTCTGGCTGCTGCCTATTCATAAAGAATCTTTTTTCATTTTTCTTTTTTTTTTTCTTTTAAAAAGTACAGAGCAGCACATGCATTTCTACAGTCTAAATCACAGAACCACAGAAGGACTGAGGTTGCAGGAGGTAATTCAGCCCAAACCCCTTGCTCAGGCAGGGCCACCTACAGCCAGTTCCTGAGGATCATGTCCAAATGACTCTTGAATATCTCCGATGAGGAAAACTGCCTGATCTCCCTGGGTAATCTGTGTCGGCAGTCAGCCTTACAGTAAGGAAGTGTTTCCTGGTTTTCAGAGGGAACCTCCTCCATCTTATTTTTGCCCATTGCCTCTCGTCCTACCATTGGGCATCACGGAAAAGAATCTGTCTGCATCTAATTTGCACCCTACCTTCAGGTATTTATCTGTATTGATAAGGTCCTTTGGAGCCTTCACTTCTTCAGGCAGAATAGTCCCAGTTCTTTCAGCCTTTCTGCATATCAAAAATGCTGCATTGCTTTAATCACTGTCATGGCCCTTTGCTGGACTCTCTCTCAAATATGCCTGTGTTTGGCAGCTCAGCTCTGGATGCAACACTGCAGATGTGTCTCAACAAGTGCTGAGTAGAAAAGAAGGATCACATCCCTCATCCTGGCAGTGCTCTGCCCGATTAAGCCCAGGACACCATTGTCCTCTCTGTTGCAAGCACATGTTGCTGGCTCAAGTTCACCTTGGTGCCCACCAGGACCCCTCCGTAGTGCACAAGTGATTTCCATCTGTGGTTTCCCTGGTGTTTTCCATCATGCATTGGTGCTCATGCAAGGTTGTGCCTTCCCAAGTATAGGAAATTTTTCTTCCTTTTGTAGAACAACTGATCCCATCTTTTAGAAATAAGTCCTTTAAGTGACATTAAAACAGAGAAGAAACTCAACAAGAGGCAGAAGGAAATGCCAACGTATGGGAATAAATGGAACATCCCTGGAGTGGAACTGAGAGAGTGAGGAGCACAGAGGAAGAAGGGCTGTGTCCCTTCCCGTGCCCTGCCTGTGTCCTGTCCAGTGTGCTGTGTTAAGGCAGCAGCCAGACCACGCCTTCACAAGAAATGACACAAGGTTTGCTCCAGGACAAAACACTTGAACACAATGAAAGTTGTTGAGGCTGTTGAGCACCCTTCCACTACTTGCTGGGATTTTCAGGGGTAGATCTGCCCCCAGGTATGCATCCAGATGGAAAAATCCAGGGAGAGCCATGAATACTGTCATGGCTATTTCTGCTTACGAAGTCCCCCTTGGAGCTGATTCTGGAGGAGCTGCAACAGTACAACTTCTCTAGAAGGAAAGCTTGCTTTTCAAAAAAAAGGTATTTCACAAGTGGTCATCAGTTTAACATATTACCACTTTTGAAGGTATTTTTAATGTGAGAAAAATTGAAACAACTTTCAACTTTTCAGTACTTTCTCATCCTGTGTTCACAGATTAGATGAGTTTATATCATATTTTTTGTGCTGTGTATGTCTTAGAGCAATATTGCAGTAATCTGGGCTACCAACCCTTTGATTCATCTTGTTTAATGTCCTACATATTTGGGAGTAGACTTGTCATTTTAGACCAGTCCAGAACATTTCCCATTAGTCTCAGTACATCTTCTGGGAATGTAAAATGGAGTCAAGAGAGAGAGAAGGAGAAGAGCACAGAGACCTAATTATTAATATAGGACATTCCTTTTTCTTTAACTGTGAACTTTTACACAATAAATGGTGTCTTCTGTGTCTGATGTGGTTTATATTGGGCACATATATTGTCAGTGAGAGGAACTCAGGAGTTTTCTTCAGGGAATTCCTCTGCTTTTATTAAGATTAAAAGGAATTCACTTATAACTATGCTTAATTGCCTGCTGTCTTGACATAACCTTTGGGAAGAGTGAGGGTTCCTCTTGCTTTCCAATAGCAGAGCATCCCCAGAGACCCTACTACCACGTTTCCCTTCATCTGTAGAGGTGCACTGAAAATTGAGGATAAGAGCTTTCAGTGTCAAGCTATGCTATAAAGAAGTTGAAAACTGAAGACTAATGAGGCTTAGGGAGAACATCCTGTGCCTTGGTCCATAGATCTGAAGGGCTAAAAAGATCTAAATTTCTTCACTAAGAGGGAAAATTAGGCCTGACCAATCTAGTTACATTATATGATGGAGTGACTGCAGCAGGCAACAAGGGAAGACTGATTGATGCCATTTGCTTAGAGTTCTGTAAGGCCTTTGACACAGCATGACATGATTATCTCCAAATGGAGAGGCATGGATTTGATGTGGATAAGGAATTATCTGGATGGAGGCAGCCAGAGAGTGGTAGTCAATGGCTCCTATGTCCAGGTAGAGTCTGGTGATGAGTGGTGTCCCTCAGGGTGTGTCTTAGGACTCTTCCATACCTTCCATATCTTCTCCAGTGACATGGAAAGGGAAATAGAGTGTACCTTTAGCAAATTTGCTGATGATACCAAGCTGAGCAGGACAGTTGACACAACAAAAGGATGGAATGCCATCCAGAGGCACCTGGACAAACTTGAGATGTGAGCCCACAAGAACCTCATGAAGTCCAACAAGTCCAAGTGCAAAGTGCTACTTCTTTGTTGGGGCAATCCCAGACACAAGCATAGACTGGGAGAAGAACTCATTGAGAACATGCCTACAAAGTGGTCTTGGGTTCCTTTTGGATGAAAAGCTGGACATGACCTGGCAATATGTGCTGGCAATCCAGAAAACCAACCACATCCTGGGCTGCATCCAAAGCACCATGGGCAACAGGCCAAGGGAGGAGATTCTGCCCCTTACTCTGCTCTTGTGAGACCTTCCTCTGGACCTGCTCTTACAGATCCTCAGCACAAGACATAGACCTTTAGAACAGGTCCAGACGAGGGCTGCAGTACCTCTCCTGTGAGGACAGGCTGAGAGAGTTGGGGTATTTAGCCTGGAGAAGAGAATGATCAAGGGAGACCTTACAGTAGCTTTTCAGTACCTAAAGGAAACTAGTATAAAAGATGGAGAGAAACCCTTTACATGGACAGATAGAGAAATGACAAGGGGAAACAGTTTTAAGCTTAAAAAGGGGAAATTTAGATTAGAAGTTAGGAAAAAATTTTTACTGAGAGGTTGATGAGACACTGGATTGGGTTGCCCAGAGAAGTGGGCATCTCTGAAAGTGTTTAAGTCCAGGTTGGATGGGGCTCTGAACAACCTAGTGTAGTGGACTCTGTCCTTGCCCTTGGCAAAGGGGTTGGAAGTAGCTGATCTTTAAGTTTCCTTCCAACCCAAACCATTCTATGATTGTAGCTGAGTAGGCAGATGAGGCTCACCGTAGAAGCAGAAGGAATGCCTGAGTGGCACAAAGCAGTTGTAATTTTGCTAGTTTTCCTCCAATCTAATAAATGCATTGCCTCAGTGGCTTTCTGTAAATATTGTACCATTTGGTCTCCTGCAGAGGCTTTTTCCCAGAGCTCTCTGCATGTGCATGTCCTTCATTTAAGGCCACACTTATGTGGAAATGTCTATTTTCCAGGACATCTGCTACTCAGGAAAGCTCTTTGCCACGCCCAGGTCTTCTTCTGCAGCATGCCCCTTTCAGGTGAGTGTCTTCACGGAGAGCCAGGCAGACTAAAATTCCCTGCAGAAGTCTCCTTTTCCTCACAATGATCCAGGAGGATCCTGATCCCTCCCAATGTAGAAGGAAGTAATTTGCTCCCACCCACAACTCACAGGGAAAGAGAGAACAGGATGAAAAATCTGAAGCTATAGATAAGACAAGAGGAACTGCAGAGTGGATAACTCTGGTGACAGCTAAAATAACCCAGAAAGACAAGTCTCCAGAGGCAGAAGTGTCTTCTATCATAAGTGAAATATCTGAGTCTTAAGATGTCTCTTGCATCAAACTCAGATCTTTGGTTCCTGTGCAGAGAGGTCAGCTGTGTTTCAAGCCACCAGAGAAGCTGCAGCAGCAGACAGTGGTCTGCACCAGGGGAGGTTGGGAACAGTGAACAAGGAAAGAAACAATGAAGGGGATTGTGCAGAAGACAAAATTGATAAAGAGAGATGGAAGATCAAAGTGAGAGGACAGAGAGAGGAGGACAGCAAACCAGGGCAAGAGACAAAAGGGCAGATTGGGAGAAAATGGGAGGAGACTGAAAGGATATAGAAACTAGGCTGAGAGGAGTAGGGAAAATAATTCAGAAAAGAGAATGAAAAAGTGTTACCTGAAAAAGAAGATGGAGAAAGGAGCAGAACCAGTGGACCAGAAAAGAAAACAAACAATACTTTCAGAATGGCAAGTGTTTCCATAGAAATAAGATGTCATTGAAGAGGAGTGTGGACACTTACTTCTTTTACCCCAAGTTAATTTAATATAAAGATATGCCCTTCCCTGTTGCCCCTGCTTTTGCATGTTTTCTTTTTAGCCTTCTGATGTTTTCGAATTCTTGGAGTCAGTTTCTCACACACATTTTCAGCAAAAAATGATTGTTTATATTCTTCTCTAGAGGAAGCGAGGTTTGATGGACTGTTAGTTTGACCTGTGGGGATTAGAGAGGTTGTACTCTATTCTCCAGTCATGGCTGATCTTCGGAAGGTTATAAATATCGAAGTCCACAATAAAATTCCTCCTTTTTCCTTCTCTTCCCTGAGGAGAGCTGTCGTGCGTGTGTGGTTCATTTCGTGTCATATTGCGACAGTCCCCAGTAAGGGTCCATCAGCAGCAAATATATATCTCAGACCAAATCATCATAAATTCTTCTCTTGTGCTACAAGAGAGGCACTGCCTCTCCTGGGAACAAAACAGTCAAAGCAGTCTGAGACTTGAGAACGCATTCCAGCATCATATTTCTAAGGATCCAAGAAGGAAGGAAAGAATGAAATTAAAGCCCCCTCTGCCCTCAGCAGGAACTAAAAGACAGTTTTTGCTCTAGGGGCTTAGTTTCCTTCTAACTCTTACACCCAGCTGGCATCATAGTGGCAGCAGGATGAATACAGTTGATTGAACTCATTGCTATTCTGTGTCAGAGATGGTTTAAGGTCTTGCAATCATTTAACTCAGCACAGTTAGGAGGTGAATTACTCCAGGGTGGGGTTCTTTGAAAGCTTTGGTAGCTTCAGTAAGAACTTCTCTTCCTATGACAGATGTGTTTTTTGTTCTTTCTTCTTGTGAGCAAACCCTTGCCATTTTCTTACCTCTCCCCTTTCTTTGTCATCCTGGTCAGAAAGTTGAAATAAAAACCTCCCTCTATGGCTCTGGTTGTGTTTCTCCAATCCTTCCATGCTCCTGTCAAAAGATATAGCATCCCAAAGCTTGTTTCTCTCTGTCTAACAAATCTCATACATCAGTCAAGCCTGCCAACCTCCATCTCAATTTCCTGTTGGCTTTATGCCCTTTTGCTCTTTCTTCCTTTGAACTTTGTTGCCAGGTACAGGAACCAAGTCAGGACTGGCACCTACAGCTTGGAGCCTGAAGCTTGGCAGATCTGTCTTCTTCACTGTGCTGCCCAGCACTGTGGCTTGAGGCAGAGCACATCACTGCAGCAGAAGTCAAGCAACATCCTCCACTGTTAATTATCTGGTTATTACTACCAAGTACATAGAAGTAGAGCAGTGATGGCTACTCACTTCTTAGTTCAGAGTCTCCCATACCAATTCTTTTTCAGGTGATCTAATTATGTGGTGTTTTCCATTTTCTCAGTTCTTGCCTTCACCCCAAAACTGCAGTAGCAGCTTGAGATAGACATGAGCTAAGAACCACATAATTTCCCAGTAAAAGATAATTCCTCAGCTCTATTATCCTCTTTCACGCTGCATCACTGCAGTCCAGAAATCCACCTTGCTGACTGTTTCTCCACAGATATCACACAACAGAGTAGATCCTATAGAAAAAATGTCATTCTGTCATTTCAGTTTAGTTGAGGAATTAATTAAAATTTGGATGACAGCTGCAAGTAGCAACGAGCACTGCTCAAAACTTCATCTGCAAACAAGGTTGAGCTAGGGTATATCATATGAGTGGTGTGGTTTATCTTGGGCCTGGTACAGCAAATGTAGGATGCATAAACATATTGCAGAGCAATAAAGCCTTTAGTCCCAAATGTTACTATCAAGAAAGATGGCAACATAGTGAGGCCACAAAGAAGGAGGTAATTTCAGGACTGAGGCTACAATGAGCTACTGCTTTCTTGCTCACTTCCCCAAGTCAGTGAAAACCACCAAGTAGAAATGCTTACCTGTCCAAACACCCTGGCCATTAGACTGCCTCTCTTATTTGCTGGATCTACTTGCGGAATCGGATGATTTCTCAGCCATGCTTTCCCTCACCATCTGTATAATTATTCAGGCTACCAGGTACATGTGGTATAGATAAACTTAGTCTTGTACCTATTATAATTAATAAACATATTCTCTTCACTATTCCCATTTTTTTTTTTCTGCAAAGGGATAGACATATAGAAGTTCTTGAAATTTAATTTAATGGTCAGTTTAGATTCAGGTGCTTTAAGATGAAAAGTCTTAAATACATTGAAGATTCTGTCCTGTCCTCTCATCTCTCTACAACTGCAGCTATGAGGAGTGTTTACTCATGGAGCGGAATCCACATGCATCCTGGAATGTGCCATGACAATAGAAATAAAAACAAATACATCTCAAAATAGGTCATTCAGGAAGTGGCCATTATTTTTATTTTGAACAATCAAATAAGCACCCTTGTCCCACCAAAGGCAAGTCAACAACAGCCACACCAAAAATCAAAATAGTAAGACTAAAAAGAAATCCAAACTACTAAAAAGTGTGCAGATCCTAAACAGAATTCCTTGTTTTTATGCCAGTTCAGAGTAGCTGGGTGGCAATAACCAGTGCATCTAGCTTGCTGCAGCCTACAACACTAGACTCATTCTCTAGGTGAGGACACTGACGAATACATCAGATTTATAGTGCTTTGGAGACTTTTCATTACCCAGGCCCCAAAGGAGATATAATTGGTTTCAGAATTTATGTGCAATAAATCTTTCTGCTTGGTTATTTGTTAATAAGTTCTGTGGATAATACTTTGCAATGTCTTAAGTGCCTCCTCTGTGTGTTGTTGCAATGGAAGCCCAAGTTTTGTGTGTTGGACAGTTGAGGCACCCGTAACCCAGCAAACTTAGGTATGAAAAGTGTAATATCTCATGCTGAGGTCAGAAGAAGTGGTCAGAGGAGATCAGAAAAAGTCCTGCATCTCTGCACTTTGCTGCTGTGCCGCGGTCTGTACAAACGGACTGGCAAAGGATAAGGTGTTCCTAATTTTAGGAAGGCATGTGAGTAGGCAGTCTTAGAAACATCCAGGTGTAGGAAGAATGGCTTGTTTTTCTGATTTGCTAGTATTTGTGCTGACTAGCAAATCATATCTGTAAAGCAAGTCACATTTTTGCACCCCTGTATCTGTTCTTCCATTCAGTCTCCATGAATTTCTCCAAGTCCATCTCACAAGCAACAGCTCTCCGTGACCAAGGTGAATCCATCCCACAGGCAACAGTGGGTACCTTAAGTGTCTTAACACCTTGGTGCCTCTCAGACACTGTTAGTGTGTCCAAGCACACCTGCCCCCTCCTGAAGACATTCTGAATCCCAGGAGATCAGTGATGTTCACAAGTCACTGGGCCCCCCAGGTGGGGTGAAGAGCTCACAAGTTAGCAGCTCCCTCTGTAAGGTTTAGACAGAGCCACTATCACAGAACAAAACCATAGCAATCACAGGTAATTTTCAGGTGAAGAATGCCATGGCTCATCATCATCATTACATCAGCAGGGACTTCCCCTGGGGATCAGAAGTGAACAGAACACAATTAGATCACAAGGAAATCCTTTACCAAACAAGGGTTTAGTTTAGGGTTGGTTTAAAAAAAACTCAAAATGTGCAATGAATTGTAAGGTATGTTCAAGAATATTTGCCTGAAAGCTGATTCCACAGAGGTTTTGATTATCGTCTGTTATCAAACCACTTCATATTTGTAACCTTTTATGTCTATAGCCTGCATTGCCCAAATTTAGACTAGAGGATCACCTATATTTTATACGAATATATGACAGGGCAGGTAAAAACTGGATTTTTAAAGTGAGTTACAGCTTAAAACATTGGAAAAATAAATGGGTGTTATAACTCTACCACTGCACATCTATCACTGCCACCCAGCCTAAGAAAAGGATCTCACTGCCTTGACATTGTTCCCTGCAGTCCTCTTTCTCCAAAAAACCACATTTGCAACAGGAACCATACTCACTGATAAAACAGCAAGAATTTGACTTTACAGAATGCAATTTATGGCTGGCAGTAGTGCTCTTTCTGTAGTGACTCTTCTGTTTCACTTATGTGGGAAAGGGAAAAAAGCATCAGCTTCCTGTGCTGCTGAGTACATCTGTGAAAGAGGGAAGGGAAGTTATGGGAAGGGAAGTTCAGGGAAGTTCAGGGAAGTTCAGGGAAGGGAAGTTCAGGGAAGGGGAGTTCAGGGAAGGGAAGTTCAGGGAAGTTCAGGAAAGTTCAGGGAAGGGAAGTTCAGGGAAGTTCAGGGAAGGGAAGTTCAGGGAAGTTCAGGGAAGTTCAGGGAAGAGAAGTTCAGGGAAGGGAAGTTCAGGGAAGTTCAGGGAAGGGAAGTTCAGGGAAGGGAAGTTCAGGGAATGGAAGGGAAGTTCAGGGAAGGGAAGTTCAGGGAAGTTCAGGGAAGTTCAGGGAAGTTCAAGGAAGGGAAGTTCAGGGAAGTTCAGGGAAGTTCAG
>CM031858.1:146103107-146180137 GCA_018697195.1 Certhia americana | reverse complement strand
CCTATTCATTTTTAGAAATGACATATAGCAGTAGTCACAGACTCTCCTTCAGTATCAAATGCTGCTTTTCCTTTGCTCCTAGAGAAACATATTTTGAATTTGCTTCCTATATATAACTGAAATGACTGAAATGTCATCTGTCACTTCAGTGCAAATTGGTCTAGAAAGACAGCCTTCAATCACACCAGTGCCAATGGTAAGGGAAGGAGGAAGTGCACAGGGCTCCCATTACATGACTCTCATACCATACATCTCCTTGTAGTGCAGCTTTGCAATGCATTTGGAGGTGAACTTGAGATGAGACAGAAAGGTCCTGACAGGACCTTTCTTCAGCCCAGAGTGAAGATGGTCTCAGAGACCTGTTTCTGAGCTGGTAACAAGAGAGCCTTGCTATCATAACTATGAACATTAGCAATGGCAAAGGCTCACAAGAGCCTAAGCCAGCTCCAGTGATCATGTTGTTCAGCTGTTATCAGCTGACTTCTTCAAACAAGACCTAAACCGTCTCCAATACTTGCTCGAAAGAGGGCACAGGAAGAAGATAAAATGAATCTTGCTTAAGCAAAGAAGTAGAATGTTAAGAAAACAAACCCTGAAGGTTTAGTCAAGCACAGAGGAGAGGGGTTTTCTCTGGACAGTTGTCAAATCCTGATCCTCTTTCACATCTACAGCTGCAAAGGAATTGCCAGGTGCTCTGCTCTGCATTCTGAACCACATCAGTGGGCATCACTCACAGCGTATGCCTCTAGCACCTGGACCAAGCAGATCTGCACGATGGTGAAGCTTAATCCTCTGTCTAATGAGCTGAAACAGCAGAGTGCTCCATTTCCTCCAGCCATAATCCAATTTCCACATATGGAATAATCCACTTCACCTTCAGAAAATAACTTTATCCATCAAGGGTGAAAGAATGAACCAGATTATCACTTTACTGAATGAAACAACATATCACTCCCCCCAAAAAAGCCCTTATCCTTGGCTCTAGCTGTTAACTGCTAACAGAGAATGAGTCTTAGCCACTGTTCCTGTCCTTTAATGAATGTCTGTATTCCTGCTCCACTGTGATGTCAATGCCACCTATTTCCCAGAAGCCTTTTTAAGCTTATTATCAAGAAGAAACTTGATCACAACCCCCTAAAGTAGATTCTGGTTCCTCACTCAACAGAGCTCAGGATGTTGCTTTAGCTAGTTTTGCTCAAGACAACTGGCAGAACTTTGTTTACATAATGGCTAAGAAGCTCAGAAACCCCCCGGATGTCTGAGGTTAATGATGGAATGAGTCAGTGTTCACAAATAACAAGATTATTTTATCTACCTGCTGTTCTCAAGATGCAGACAATGACAAGACCAGATTGTTGTGTGTTCTAGAGTTTATCTACTGCTGCTATAGAGAATTTGTACTGGGCATCAGAGATTACTTAGAATAAAATAGAGGCACTCTTACCCTCCTTTTGCAGAGCAGGATATGTCACTAGGCTGTGGGGAGAGATCCAGGACCTTCCTGTTCACAGTGACAGTGGTTTGTAACTTCAAGGAGCTGTCTCCAAGAGGCTTTGTTACAGTTGCTACAGCAATTAAGGCAAGGGGCTGCACCGCAGCTTTTTGGAAACAAACGTGGACACATTTGTGGGGTTTGGTTTAAGGTGTCCAGGGAGAACTACATTTGGCTAGTTCAGGTGTTGTTTCTAGTTATCTGGATGCATACTGCAGTTTTAAAATACATACAATATTTCCACTTTGTGTACAACAACATGAGTGCAAGAAACAGGTCACTGAGTTTTGATTAAAAGAGAGCATAAAACACATTAACCTTGGTTTGGGGAGCTTTGGCATGAAAGTCTGTCACACAGTTGTTCAGATTCTTGCACCAAGTCTCAGCTGTTGATCATAAATTCACTGCATTATTTTAAAACAGTTAATCTATGTCCTTTGAAGGAAGGGAATGACTCATAAGCTTAGTCTGGGCTCTGTTTTTACCTAGTATGAAATTTTTTAATACTGAAACAACCCATAAGTTCTAGACAGGATAGCTGGAGATAGATTGATTCATGAACAGATAAACAGATATGAGCTGCACATATATACATATACTGGCATTTTTCTTCCACAATTATTTCAGTATCAAAGCATGCATTTGCTTAGCAGCGATTTAAAGACCTGGAAGATCTTTGAAGGAAGCAGGGAAGAGGAGATTTAAGTGACTCCATTGCTGGAGGACATGGAGAGAGTTGGTAACAGTCACCTACTTCTCATATGAAAGAGCATGAGGAACATCATCTTAATAATGAATCTAATATAGTTTGCATTTATATTAGTAAAATTACACTTCAGCTGGATTAACTTAACCCTGTCCTGATCCAGTCTTGGTATATATGAGCAGTGTGGCACCCTAACTTAAATAACAAGTGAGAAAGTTCCTCCTCACTCCATGTGCCTTTTCCTTGTCACATAGGAACCTGGTCCACACAGATTCAGCTGGTCCCAAAGCAGCGGTGGAGGAAACCCTGGCAAGAGATGCAAGCAAAGATTAGATTTAATTGAACGACATTTTGATTCGTAAAGATCACACAGATGGAGAAGCCTGATTTAAAGGAAAGCTAAAGGTCGTGCACTACTTAGGCAGGAGTGGAATTTGTCCATCCTGCTAACTCTAAAAATAAACTTTTAAGAATGTAATAAAATTGGACTTAGGACTAGAGGCATTTTGTATATTTTGAAGTGCTTATGTATGAGCTGTGTGGGACATGTGTTTAATGAAGGGAACAGGGAGTTTGCACAGTGATTGAAAACATGAGCATGAGCGGAGTAAGTCTGCAAGATGGAAACCACACTGCTGTCCCTGGTTCACCTATAAAGTAAGACAATGATTTCACTGCCCCAATTTGAGACCTGTCAGCACCAGATCAGCAGCAATGTCTGTAACCTTTGAGCAGTGGGTGTATATGATTCAATCACTGAGACTGGGAAGGGTTATAGGACCTCATCCACTGACTTCAGAGGGCTTAGGAAAAACCCTTTTCAGCTTGTGTATGATTTTTTTTTTCCCTAATTAAATTCCATGATAGATAAGATTTGGGATAATGAAAAAATCAGTCTTCCATCCCAAAAGGACGATATATGATCCCACATGTACATCAGTTTCAATTAGTGTTACCAGGAAACATAAGCCCTTCTGAAAAACTGGCTTAGGAGTACTGATTTCTCTATAAAGGGTAATGACCATGAAAGAACTCAGAACTCACAAAATTAAAACAGCTCTTTTCCTAAGAGAAATATTTACAAAGTTTCTGCAGCTTTTAAGCCATGCATGCATTGAGTGATAGCATGTATATCTCTATTTCTCATACTTCTAATCTTGTTTGCCTCCTTCTGAGCCCCAAGATTATTACCAAGGGCACCGATGGCACAAGATTTGGTGGGACAATTGCCTGAGCCACCAGTGCAAGTGACACATAAGTGCCACCTACTTCCTTGTAGGTCCTATGGGTAATGAAAAAGTAGGAGAGCTTAAAACAATTCTCACTGTCATGATAAAATATGGAGCAGTCATCACATGCAGTACAATCCTTCCTTGAAGGTTATCAATCCAATGTGATATTTTGAGAAGACCAGCTGCTACAGAGAAACATTAGATATATTATATCACCAGAACAGACTTCCACCCTAAGGGTGGCATATTGTTATGAGTTGTTTGAGGAAAGAATAGCTTAATGCAAAAATAAATACTCTAAGGCCTTGTAATGTACAAGCATGAAATGAGGCTTCATCCTACAATACTCTGAGTAAACACCAAACCATTTTCATTCCCTGTGCCCTCCAGTGAGAGCTGAGGGCCTCATTTTCCTTGAGGAGCTTAGTGTGCATGCAGAGGAAGATTGCCAGTGTGAGGATGGACATGTGTTCAAAATTGAATTTTGTTTCTCAGAAGCAAAAAAAGACTTTTCCTACACAAGCAGGATTTACCCTCATCATGATTTGAAACCCAGAAAGCAAATGCCAGTGAGATAAACTGGGAAGTGCTGTCTTTCAGTGGGACTTGCACACATCACTGTAGGAAGAAGGGTGATATTTTGAGTGGCATAAAACTGCCTACAGACATCAAATATACTTCTTTTTCATTGCATTAAAATTTTTCTAGAAGTATTCAAGGAGTAACTTCACCATACAGGAGAACAGAGTGATATAAATCAAGCTGCTTCAGGAGCAGGTCTGATGTGAAACTATGCTTGAGATCTGGACAACAGAAAAGATGGCTTCTGAAAGCAATTACAAATACTAAGAAACTATCCAAAGAAGAAAATTTACACTTGTGAGTGTGGATTTGCTGTATAACAATCTTATTGCAGGTCTTTCTGTGGAGAGCCCAGGCATTCAGTGAAATGCAGGCGTACACGAAAACATCTGGCAGAGAGAAGGAACCTGCAGTAATACAAGGCAGGGAGCTTAACCCAGAAGGTCTTCTCTATGTCCCTGTGACTCTAAACACACAAAGGTCCCTTTCACTGCATCTGATCTTTGCAGACAAGGACATCAGTCTAGTGGCAAGCAAGAGATTGGAAAGCTTCCGGATTCAGAAACCATGGGTTTGATCCTGGCAGAAGCCAAACACAGTAAAAGCAAGCCCAAAGAAATTATAGCCAACAGAAAATTCTGATCATCCTTTAACTATGTCTATCACCACCTCAGAGTCATAACCAAGACCCTTGTGTGTATGTAACAACTCTAGTTGTCATCTTCCAAATAATTAGCACAGGCAGGATTTATGCATTTTGCTGGTTTATGGGGACTCGTATTTCACGATAAATATTTGGTAAGCTCTTAGACTTCTAACTAGCAAACTCAGAACTTAATTTAAGTTAATTCAAGACTGAAAATTCCTTATATGATCAAATTGTTTTAGAGTCTGTCTCTGTCTGATTTTAATACAAATGATTCCATTTGGATTTTGCTCTCAGTAAGACTGAATCTGTCTTAAGTGCCAGAATCACAAAAGAGTCTAAGGAATTCAGAGGGTGAACTCTTCTGTTCTGTTGTTGTTCTGTTAACAGTGTCCTTACAAACACACAAAAAGAATGTAGAATGGAAAAGTAAGATGCATTCCTGCCTTCACCACTCATTAGTGCTGCTTTGGGGTGAGAATAGCACCTCACTTGTGCTATGCCAGAGCAAGGTGTGAAGCAATTACCAAAAGAAAGATCTTCTTGTCAAATAGGGTCATCCCATCTCCTTGCTAACAGCTCCCCAGAAATCTCTTCTCCTGGCCTCGTTGCTTGGGAGCATGTCCTGTATACAAACACACCAGCTGGCAATGTATTTATTTGGGACTGGCCACTCAACCCCCTTTCCCCTCTATTTTCCCACCTTTGTTGCTCTCTAAGCCAGTTATATCCTTCCCATTCCCTGTCTTTGGGTTCTCCCCCAGCAAAGCCCATACCAGGTCTTGTGGAATCCCCAGCTGCTCTTCCTCCACATCCTACCATGTGTCCCATACCCAGGCAGGGATACCTCTCCCAGATGAGAGGGGGTCTGGGGAGCTGTTTCCCCTGGGAAGGGTGTTACCTCCCACCTATGAAGCTGAGACTCTCCTGGAACAGCCCCAGCCCAGTTTAGAGTCTTATGTTTCTGACTGGGATATTACGGTTCCGTGGCTTGTCCTTCTGCCTCTGCATGTGTGTAGGTCAGCCTTTAATCACATAACCTAACACAGTTCTTCCAAAATACATCACATCATATGAAAGAAGATCCTGAGGACAACCCTCTGGCTTTGCATCTGTGTACTGCAGCTTTTCTGTATAGCTTTGAATAAAACACTTTCTCAGTCTGCACCATGGGATGTAACACACTGGGTGAAGTGGGGGAGGGTGATGATGTTGGGCATTTTTCTAATGGTTGTGAGATGCTGCCAAAGACTTGGTTGAGAAAAGGTTAAAGAAGGGAACACAGAGGGCTGTGCTTTATCCAGACTATGTTAGAAACAAAAAGGAGAAACATGACTGTTCTGAGAAAAGGATACCTTGTGGGCACTTGGGATTCCTGTATTCATTTAAAGAGCAATGGAAAATCTTGGCTGTATGGAAGTGGTCTGCTCTGTCTGCATCGTGGAACAATCCTCCATGGAGACATGAGGACAGGAGAAAACCAGAACTCTGGACCTGTGCTATCTTGTCCTTTGTCCCATACTGCACAACTTCCAGTACCAGCCTTGCTGCCCCAGAGGGCTATAGTCTGTCCATCCTCCTCATCTGGGGCATTAATTGCAGGTATTGATGCTTGTTTCATCTTCTCAAGTGAGTCCAAGGTAAAGCACTACTGCACTTGCTGAATTCATCACTTTGTGCAAACTACGTTTATATGACAGCAAATCTATACAACTTTCCTGTGCCCATTTGCTCTGTTGTTCATCCATCAAGAAAAGGCAGCCCATCAGGTCCTTGCCAAAGGGCACAGTAGCTGCCCTTTTCTTTT
Source organism: Certhia americana (assembly GCA_018697195.1). Lineage (NCBI taxonomy): Eukaryota > Metazoa > Chordata > Aves > Passeriformes > Certhiidae > Certhia > Certhia americana. Next base: position 146,173,672 of record CM031858.1, on the reverse strand, counting down.
GGCTCAGTAGGATCATTTTCCCAACATGAAGCCAGATACCAAAGCAGAAGCTTCCTTGAGAATTTTCCTCAAAAATGTAAAAAAAAAAAAAACAAAACAAAACAAAACAAAACAAAAACTCCAAAAAACAAAAAAACAAACCCAAATAAATCCCCAGATCTCTGTTCTAATAAATGATTGGAGTTTTTTCCTCTCAGTAGCTCATCTCTAATTTTTGACAATCAGTCTGGTTTCCCTTTATATTTTCTGTTTTCCATAAGTCATGAACATGCATAAACCAGGAAAATCAAAGGAATGGAAGAGGAAGAGAAGTCCCAAGAACAGGCACCAATCTGAGGGTGGGAAAATCTTGGTCTATCTGTGCCTTATCAGTCATGAGATTATGACAAAACATAACTGTGAAAACAGGCTGTGAGTCTAATACAGTCTTTATAGGGTGATGGAAATAAAAGTTCTCCCAGAATAGAAATCTAAGATTGCCTGATAGGACTAGATTGAAAAGAGATCTGGTGGATCTCATATTAGATACTGAAGACCCTTCTGTTCCTCAGGGATTCACAATGCCCTAGAAGATTTTCGATTTCTGTAGCTGTTGGTCACTTTGATCTTTCCATACCACAACAGAGACTTCAGAAGGATATGGCTTAGTGTTTTAAATTGAATACGACCAGAAGACAATAAAGATGATGCCGTTTGTAGAACTGAGTTTTATTAGAAAATGCTGATTTGAAATATCCATGGGAATGTACTCATTGTAGAAATCTTCCATTAAACTCTAAACTTGCATGGTACCTTTGAGTTTGGAAGCCATAGGGGGTGCCAAGGCTCTCCACTCTACTATTAGGTATTAGGGTCTGTAACCAAGTATCAGTTCCCAAGTAATCCCAAATCCTTAAAAAACTTTGTCTTGCATTTTGGTATCACTCCCAGTTTTATCATAAAAGTTTGGAAATCATGAGCACCCCATGGGCTGATGGAATTTTCAGATCTTCTGTGTTATCTGAGGTGGATGGAGGAATCTGGATACTAAGAGACAATATTCCAATGGGAAAGATCAGCAGCAAAATCCAATCAGGCTGAAGCTGATTTACCTGAGCATTACCTTAATGTAATATTTACATTTTTTTGAGGCATAACATTGCTGGATCCTGCATTGCAAAATCCATCCTACGCACAAATTGAAGTTATTTGAAACACTTAATTTTAATTAGGATTCAGTAAGCTTATCTTCACAATTGTTTAGTACCACTTTAAGGGTGAAGATACTGGCAGGACAGTAGATGCTTGGTTGTGGAGTGAAAACCAACAGATGTGACCCAGCAGGCTGCTGATCCCTTTTTCTGCTCCTTGTTATCGTGCCCATGTCTCACAGCTCAGCAAAGAAATCCCATATGGATTGAGGCAGAATTTTACTGGTCGCCAAATCTCTTCTTATGCAGTGGAGAAGACCCAGAGAGAGGTTTTTAAAGTCATTTTTTTTGGTGCAAGTTTAATATCTAAACATCCAGAAAATTTGTTCTAAGCTAGTGTGAAAAATGAGCCTTTATCAACCCAAGTGTTAACTTTGGCTTGCTGCAGCATACAAGGGAATAGTTGTAGGCTCCAGTTTTCAATGAAACAATACAGGAGTCCCCAAACCTCAGCTCTACTCACAGTGTCCTCTATACTCCTGGTTTTCCCATTCTGCCCATTTTCATGATTAATTTTCTCCACTCACCTCACAGCAGCTACACTGTCACTGACTGGGAGGAATCACATTTGCACAAAGACTACACAACACTGAGGGACGACAGTCCTTGCCATCTGAGACCAAACAGGAGTCTGGAGGCTGAATGGATTGTGACAGTCAGACTCTTCCCTAAAGCTCTTATGCTTAATGAAAAAAAATTAGAAGTGTGCTTGTATGGTTTTTGTTGTTGTTGTCACTCTTTTGACTTAGTTGTTTTTTGTGGTTTTGGTTCTTTGTACTTCATCTTGGATTTGCCATTATGGTGACTCATGAGCAGAACCACCAAACTAGGACACTCCATTTTTGCCTTCTTTCATCCCCTCCTTGTAACTGTTACATCACAGAAAGCTCATTTCCACGCCCACAGGAGGCACAAGGGATGTGGGTGAGTCCCAGTACCCCAGTCAGAGGCAGGAACACCTGCCAGGGTATCCAAAAGGAGTTTTGGCTCCATAGTGACACCCTTGCTGTGAGCAGTAGCTCTCTGGGTCTCCTCATTGACTGAGGAAAGTCTTTGCATGGGGATGCACAGGAACATCTTTGGACTGTTCAAAGCTTGTTAAGGGGTGTTGAGGGGGGCAACCAAAGGCAGGGAAAGGAAAGCATTAGCAAAGACTAGGGAGGAGCAAGTATTGGAAAATAGAGTGATAAGGGGATAAAGTGGCTGGTCAAGTGTAAGCATGTTGCTGGACACTATGCTTGCCTGGCCATGCTCTGTGCCTCATGAATACTATCTGTCCTGTCTTCTCAATAAACACCATTTCAAAGCTCATTTAAACCCCCTTTTCCTGTGTGAGAGACTCTCGCTTGTATACGGGGACACGTCCAAGTGCAGTAACTGGACTGGGACCAGGAGCCCTGGGATCCCCCTGCCAGTGGTGCAGTGGTCAGAGTCTGTGGCCACCAAAGCTTCTGGAGTGAAGCTGGAACTGGACCAGCCAGGGATTAGGTGACATGGCCTGGGAGCAAGGGGGTTAGCAAGCCTCTGAGGTCAAGACCAAAGGGGGCTGGAGAGACCAGGGGAGTCTCAGAGAGCTTTTTGTGTGGGCGAGTTGGTCTGTAATAACAACAGAACTGGGGCCGTGATCCCAGGGACCAGCATCTCCAAGTGCCAGCATTGGTGCTTACCGTGCTCATGTGTGCCCTCTGTGACTATAATCTGAGTGTCTGGGATTTATGTACATGTGCAAATATGTGGGGTGTAGGTGTGCCCTTTGTGTGTGCATGTGCCTACAGGGAATGTGTGCTCAGCCTGGATCTGCTGGAATCCAGGGCACAGAGATATGCCAAACTCTCCTTCCCCTGACTGCTGGATCCAGCCTCCCCCAACAACAATTGCTACCACTGCTATGATACCTCTTGGTACAGGTGGGAAATGATTTCCCTCTCGTCAGCCCAACATCACTGTCTTGGCAGAAAAGGCCAAGGAAAGAAGGAAAGGGAGAGCACAGCTATTAACCCCAGGATGTGGTAGCAGCCGTATCCATCAGCCATGAGTCTGTCTGATCTGTGGGTTCCACAGCCCCTCTTCCCTTCCTTTTGTCTCCATTTGTATCCCACCAATCTCCTCTCTTCTGAAGGGAAAATGTGTAATTACTCCTCAAATCTAGCCAACTCTTTGCTGCCTCCCTCCTTCCTGCCTTCTGAAACTTAATCTGTGATCAAATCCACCCACCAAAGTCAAATGTCTTTCCAGGGATGAACTTTCACACAATCTTGGGAGCAGTTTTCTAGTTTTGTGGTTGGTGAGAATAAAAAATTAATGTGTTTTTTTTCCGTGTAGAAGCATCAGTCACGCATTGTGTGTACACTAAATTCACAGGGTCATAGAAATTAGAGACTGGAGAGCCCAGGGGAGAGAACTGCTCCAGCTAAGGAACTGTGCAAAATTGTTCTCTGCATTGCATTAAGGCGAGGAAGGTCTTTGAGCATTCCTGAACTGTCATGTCGTCCTTGTTTTCTTGTCACCTTCTTCCTGAAACACAGGTGTGGGCATTGTCTTTCCCAGAGAAAGTAACTTATTAATTTTAATGAGCAAGGAAGATGTGTGCTGTTGAGGAATAAGATCAAATTAAAATATTATTATTATGTAATCAAATATGAGCCTTCCACAGTGACATTTAAAGAGCTATGTCCTTATTTTTAGTTAAAACATTCACTGAGCTGGCTTATGATCCATCAACATCCCTGTCTGAGGATTTGACCCAGATTAGATTTATTTGATTCTATTCTCAGGCTATTATACACTCTCCCATTATGGATCGACTCTTAATGCCAATCAAATGGCATTGGAAAACCTCCAAATAGTTTCAGCTGAGTGGGAATGGCCCTGTTCAGACCATGTGCTTAAGGTCAGTGTCTGCTCTCAGGTATAAATCCAGCAGAATGTCATTGAAATCAATTGAGATATAGCTGATTTATAGAGATGGCATTGGCAGTAGCAATTGACTGCCTCCAAGAACCTGTCTGTGGCCTCAACTCAGCCCTGAGCTCTCAGGATCCTAACACAGATGCTGAAGTCAACACATTAGAGGACCTGCTGCCTAGTTATCTTCTGACTCTCTTTTGAGCTCTTCTGGTTTAATTTTCTGAAAAAAACAGACATTGGGTACACTGATTTTGGGGTGGAACACCATGATGTGATTGAAAATTGTCAGGTTTGCTGTAAACTCACTGTCATATGTTCACCTATCCATGTACAAGTGGGAGCAAAAGGATGAAAGTGTTGTCCTTTCCTCTGCCTCCTCAGCTGAGGGGCAGCCAAAACATCCCTGAATTTCGGTGTGGTAACCAGGACTTGCCCTGTGCTGTGCTGCTCCCACCATCCCATATCCTCATTCAGCCCCTGCAGAGATCCTGTAGATGACCTCAGAAATTCCCTCTCTTGCATGATGCCTCCTCCATACTTCCCAGCGTGGGGTGTGACTTTGCTGCTCACCTCACTGATATCTTGAATTCACCCCCTGCTTTGTGGATTTAAAAGTTCAGCAAAAGAGCAGCCCCATGCAAAGATTTAGAGGGTTTCCAAGATTCTGCTGCAACAAATCTTTTACTCCCACTCCAAGCAGTGAAGGTCTGGACATGAGAAGAAATGCACAAGGAGGAAGAAAAAATCATTTTCATTAGCAATGACTTGCTGACGATGTGGTTTCTCTGTCAAAACCTGTGACCTGAATTATTACTGCCTGTGCTGCTGGAGGGTTTATTGGAAAATGGATAGCTTTGCAGGGAAAGGAAATCAGGCTGGTGGACATGACATTTTTTAAATAAAAGGAAATAAACCCAATTCCTTATATTGCATATAAGCAAAAAGGACATGATCAGAATATTCTTGATGATGAACTCTGGTTGCAGGGTTCATCTGGCCCATGTGAATCACAGGTCAGGGATGTTGCAAACTACATTCCTGCCCTCTGCAGCTAAAGCCCCACAAAATGCATTCTCCAACCTGTAGTTATTTAGATGCTGCTTGAATTTCCAGTAAGCTGAAAAAAACTCCCAACAAACACTCAAAGGAATGCCATTGCTGAGGGTTGTCTTCATACCATCTCCCATTTCGTAGGAGTGGAGTTCTTCAGCCAGCAGAGGCTTAAGGCTTCTAGCAGCCTGGATCTCTCATGAAGATGATGTTCCCAAGTCACTGCCAAAATATCAGGGGTGGAGGAACTTCTTGGGCAGCTGTGAGCATGATAGGTGTATCCTGCCCCACTTCTGGATGAATGCATTGCCAGGAGGCCAGTGAACAGGCTCAGATACACAATCCCTTTGGTGGTCTGAAGGACAGATGTGTGTAAGCTCCTGAACAAACTCAAACACAAAAACAAGACAATACATGGTGGCCAACAAGGCCAATGTGCAAGGTCCTGCACATTGGCCAAGGCAATCCCAAGAACAAACACAGGCTATAAGAAGCACGGATTGAGAGCAGCCCTGAGGAGAAGGGCTTGGGTGTTTTGATTGTTGGAAAGTTTGATGTGACCTGGCAATGTGGTCCAGCAGCCCAGGAAACCAACTGTACCCAGGTCTGCTTCCCAAGAAGTTTGGGCAACAGGTTGAGGGAGATGATTTTCTCCTTCTACTCTGCTGAGGTGAGACCCCACTTGCAATGCTGCATCCAGTTCTGGAGTCCTCAACAGAAGAAGGGTGTGGACTTCTTGGAGCAAATTCTGAGGGTAAAGATCAGGGGCTGAAGCACCTCTGCTGTGGATAAAGGCTGATATTGTTGGGGCTGTTCAGCCTGGATATGAGAAGGCTCTCAAGGTACCTTAAAACACCTACCAGTAACTAAAGGAGGCCTACAAGACAGCTGTTGAGGGACCTTTTTCCACGGGTAGAAATGTAGCAATGTCTTCAAACTCAAGGAGATCAGGTTAAATTAGACATTATGAAGAAATTCTTCCGTGTGAGGGTGGTAAAGCAGTGGAACAAGTTGCCCAGGGAAGATGTGGATGCCCCATCTCTGGCACCTCTGCCATCTTCAGTAGATTTATTATTGATGCCAATACTTCTGCTCATCTTCATTCTTTTCAATGTTTTTGTGGATTGACCTTGGCTGAACACCAGGTGCCCATCAAGCCACTCTACCAGTCCCCCTTCTCAGAAGAGGGAAAATAAGATGGAAAATGACTTACAGATTGACATAAAGTAATTTACTAAAGTAAAAGCAAAAGATTATATGCACTGAAGCAAAGAGAAAAAAAAATAATTGTATTCTGTACTTCCCACCAAGAAGTGATGTTCAGCTACTTCCCAGGAAGCTAGACTTCAGCACTTGTGACTTCAGCACATGTGGCAGTTTTTCCAGACAGCAAATTTTGTAAACAAAAGCACCTTGTTTGTCTTTCTTTTCTTAGCTCTTATATCAGAGCTGATGTTTTAGGATATGGAATATTCCTTTGCTTAATTTGGGTCAGCTGGCCTGCTTGTGTCCCTTCCCGTGATCTTGCCCACTCCCAGCCGCTTGATGAGGGAATTCTGGGGAGACAGTGCTGCTGCTGTGCCAGCTCTGCTCCGCAGGAGTCAATCACTGTTTTGTTACCAACACTTTCCCAGCTATCAATGCCCAGCAGAGCACTGTGAAGGCTGCTATGGGAAAATGAACTCAATCTCAGACAGACCCAATAAAAATACTTTTCTTCCTTCTGAGTCCAGAGTTCCTGGATTAGTCAGATTCTCCTTTTTTATAACACTTCTGCAAACATGTGACTAAAGGGGAAGTCAACACCCTGCAGACACAGATGAATTTAGGCAGTCAGAGTGGCCAAGTCGACTGCTTGACCACTCCCCTCCCAGCCAGGATGACTTTAAGTCAGCTTGGATGAACCAGAACTTTGAACCTGTGTTTGCCCCTGGTGAGTATTTTTTTTCATTTTTTAAAGAACAGTGGGTGGGCCTTTGGCAACAAAATGAGAATCCCAGCTCACCCTAGATAAGTTCTTGCTTTCTTCATAAAGAACGATTCATCCTATCTTTATCAATATGTAAAAGCTCCTAAACAAACATCACCAGTCAGAAGGGGAATAATCAGTTTTTGAAAACGTGCACATTACTGTAGGAGCTTTTTCATACTTCTGGTTAGTCCTCCATGGCTCACTGTTGGGCTGTGTAGATATACCCAAGTCATGTCTGAAAACAGCACGTCAAATACAGAAAGCAGGCTAATCATATTAATGGAATCTTCCAACCAGACAAACAGTCCTCCTGAAAAGCAGGATAAAGAAGCCAGGAAAGCCTGGCTGCCTCATTCAGGACTGTTGCAGTTTTCTTTGTGTGCTCTTGCACTTCTCTGCATAAATACCCCTTGACTTACAAGCTTAATTTATTTGCTGAAATTAATGCAACAGCATGCAGTTACTATGGCGATGTAACTCCCTGACTATCTTAGGCTAAATCCATACCCACGTGTGAGCTGGTTCTTGCAGTGCCTGAAGTTTTCTGGCTCCAGAGTACACCCAGCCTGGAAGCCAAACATGTAGGAACAGCTGGGTGATCAGGGAATGTGGATATCACTTACACAGAGACATTGGCTTTGCAGATGCTGTGGACTTTGCTTGGGTGTCTCAACATCCCTACATGCTCCATGCATGGAGGGGACAAGCACAGACTACCTTTAATCTTTATGAAGAAAGCAATGGCACTATTCGTTTCTCCCAGCCTTGTTGCTTGTATACTCTGCATGATGCTTTCCTTTTTCCAGGCTTCTGCCTTTAGAGACAGGAGATAAAGATAGTTCTGCCTTATTCTCTTGACTGCAAAAGGCAAGGCTTTAAAAGGAGGTGGAATTCATGCAGTGACAAGGTCCTCAAAGTCTCTGAAATACCTTGAATGCTGTGACATCCTCTGTTTCCAGGCTTCAGGGCATTTCACAGATGCACAGCTCTTTCACTGGTCTTCTGCATAAAGGGCTCCATTTCTAATTACTAGAAGCAAGTAGGGAACTTCCAAGAGCTGTAATAATTTCTCTGTGGCAGAGAAAAGGGTGCATTTAATCAAAGCTGTGGTTGCTGTGAATTACCTACTCAGCTGTTCATGGTGATTGGCTTTACCCTGCAGCTTGTTCATGTTTCTTGGAGCCTCAGATACATCTATGTTGCCATGATGATTTTATCTTGTTCAACCTTTTCTGCAGGAATAAATCTGTGTCCAGTGGTGTCTCAGTCAGCAGGTTTGTCTGCCTGGTGCAGCTCCCCATGGCACACAAAGCTGTGCTGTAGCATATTCTGGAAAAGAACAAAGTCGCTCAGATGTGATATAACAAAGATGATTTCCCTGCTAGGGTGGCACAGAAATGTTTGCTCTGTTGAGAGATTAAAGTACATCTGCAGAGTTTTCTGCTGACAGGAATGTGTCACTTCACAGTCGGTTGTTTGCAGAAGCACCCTGTCATTACCCAAGCACCCTGTCTGCAGCTGTGTGGTGCCCAGGGAAGGAAAGAGAAGTGGGCTCATTGCACAGTCTTCCTGGCAGATGACTTACCTGCTGCTTGGAACACTAATCAGTGTCAGAACAATATGGACTACCAGGCTGGAAACATATTTATGGTTAGATTTTACAGAGTATCTGTAGATGAAGAAATTTTGGCAAAATTAGGGAGAAAAAGAAAAAAGGAAAATGGGGGAGAAAAAGGAAGACTCAGCGATAAAGGGAATTTATTTGCCTAAGAAGTTGTGGATCTTAAAACTCTCATTTTCTTAAGTAACTTTAAAAACCACAACTGAGATCCATGGATGTATTTGAGCTCCTTATCTAAAGAGGGTTATATCTTCAGATGTTCTTTCAGTTCCCACTGAGTCTGAAGATCTTCAGGTGGTTTCCAACACTTGCAGGGAGAGAGGAGCGGGCTGTGAGCTGTAGAGATAGTTCTTCCTGGGGACTTGTGAGGTTGACAAAATGCTCATCCATGGGTATTGTGAAGAAGAAGAATGAGTATCTCAAACTATTTGGATGCCTTGAGAGACTATCTAGAAGAGAGGCTAGACAGTATTAAAGGAATAAAGTAGGTATTTATTAAAAAGGCCTTCAAAGGATACACCTTAGGCAGTAAGAGCCCGGCCATGGCTACACCTGAGATGGATGACAGGTCACATATTTTCACACTATTATAAGTTCTGGTCCATTTACATATTGAGGTTAATTGTCTAATTACAGCTTCAGGTTATGAAATCCCATCCTCCCAGATTGGTCTCTTCAATTCACTGTTGTTTACATTTTTGGGGCCTGAAGCAGCCTTGGTGTCCTTGGTTCTCAGGCTGGAAAAGGACTGTTTTGTCTAACTACCCTGTGAAGAGAACTTGCTAACACTTTATATGAAGCTCAGAGTTATATACTAATGCAGTACAGAATCTGGAAAATATGGAAGCTAAAACTTAAGGCATCAGTTTCAAAGGTCTTTCCTGGAGATGGGAGAACCATGAGAAAGTGGAAAGACTGCAAAAAGAGATATATCAACATATCAAGTTCTCTAGCAACATCAAGGCAACAACCTTAGAATAAATTTGCAGATTGTTTTAACTAGTCTAAAGCAGAGCAGCTTTAGACCATGCAACAACAAGCCCACTGGGACAGGCACTGATGCATCTGAGCTTTCAGCTCTGTCACACCTCTGCATTTCAAAGAGAACTGTCTCCCATGAAACTTCCCTTCGCAGAAGACAGCACAGACCCAGCTGGTTAATATGCCATGCTCCTTCACACAGTCTTTCCTCTTATTCTTCCTTGTTTTATTTTTCTTGCAAGGAAAGAATTTATTTTAATGCCATTTAAGCTGAAGGAATCTGGCTGCTGTTACTGTGCACCATAATTCTGCTGCCGTTCCAGCACAGAAAAGCTCTTCCCTCTCCATGGCAGCTAAAGGAAAAAGAGAGGGGAACGAGATCTGGACTACACTGAGGTGATTATTTTAAAAAGCTCATTGAGCAGACCATTTGTAAGTACAGATGTCACCTGCCATTAAAATGGAAAAAGAATTTGCTCTTTTCTCTAGAGTTTGCCTCACTGAAATGGAATCCAGGTAAATGCCCCATTTAGGACATACTTTAAACCAGCTCTGTTTGACTCTTTAGATAAACAGAGATAATAAACTGTTCCCCAAAATAAATAGGAAGCAGAAGACTGGACCTCAAAGCTGAAAAACATCCTGTGTAAACAGGCAACGCCTCTCCCCTTATCTCTCAAATTCTGTTTGGGCAGCAGATGTGTGAGGTACTTAGAACCCATTCTTTGTCTGGTTTCTGCTCCTTGACTTCTAACTGAGCATCTGAAGCCTCTCCTGAAACCTTTAACATGCTGTGATCTGCAAGCAAAGAACCCTGCCTGTTCCATGGGAACACCCTACAGGGCTGCCAGTCAGCCCACATGGCTCCCTAATGCACTCAAGAGATTTTCACAATAAAGCAAAATTCAAAACAGGCGAAATAGATCATCCCTAAATCTCAGTATCAATGTTAAAATAGCATTCAATATTGTAATAAATTTTGAAAAGTTTTGGGTTGCATTCTGGTTTCTGAACTTTCAGGGCACATTCAGTACATGTTCCTAGCAAAATTAGAAATAGTGAATATATAAATTAAAATACAATTGATATGCATTTACATTATATTTAAGTATTGCTATATAAACATTTAAGTACATAAATGTTAATATAATTAATCAAAGCTAGAAATATTATTTAGAAATATTGTTTTTCTAAATTGTAAGATATTCCCATATATATCTTTTTCCTGCGATAGTGTTAATTTTCTTTGTAGCAGCTCATATGGTGCTGCTGTGTTTTGGATTTGTGCTGAAAGCCAATGTTTTCATTAGTGCTGAGCAGAGCTTACACTGAGTCGAAGGCTTTTCTGCTCTTCACCCCACCCCACCCCACCCCACCCCACCAGCAAGGAGGCTGGTGGGGAACAAGTTGGGAGGGTACACAGCTGGGACAGCTGACCCCAACTGACCCAAGGGATATTCCCAGATCATTTGGGGTCACACTCAGTGTATAAAGCTGGGGGAGAAGGAAGAAGGCACATTCAGAGTGATGGTGTTTGTCTTCCCAGGCAGGGAAGGCTGAACACCTGCCTGCCCATGGAAGGTGGGGAATGAATTCCTCTGCTTGGATATGCAGTTTTTGCTTTACCTGTTAAACCGTTTTTAACTCAACCCACAAATCTTCTCACTTTTACCCTTCCCTTTCTCTCCCCTATCCCACACGAGGGGATGAGCTGACTATCAGGGTTAAATCAAAACACCCTCAAAAAAGCTATTTCCAGAAATGGGAGGTTTCAGTGAAACAGCAACACTTGTGTGTGCTGTGTTTGCTCAGATAGTGGCAGTGATTTTTTTCCCCTTCAGATTTTATTAGGGATAAAGCCTTAGAACAGAACAGTTCTAGAATTGCCACACAAATATTGCTTGTTACATCCATAATTTGAATGCTGGGTATTCAGAAATGACAATTAAGCTTTCTAAAACTGAGCACTAAAAGTAAAAGCTATTTCCCCAAATCCATGAATAACTTGCTTATGCTATAACATCCACAAATCCAGTGTCAGAGCTAAACTTTGAATTCCACAGACTTTAACTTGCAGAAACACACTCAGCCTCTGCATATGCTACCTTGGGAGCTGAAGATCCATCTGAAAAAGTCTATAAATTTGAAAAATAACTCTCATAAAAACTAATGTGATTTATATAAGCACATTAAGGGGAAAATACCCTGAACAGTTGGTTTAAGTGCCTAGACTTCTGTAACTTAATATTTCCATATGGTTACATTGTAATTTTAGTTTCTTTTGTTGCTTCATACTCTTTGTTAAATTTGAGAAACAAATCAAGGTACTAGCACAAAGAAATTAAGCAAAAAAGATGCCTGCAATGAGTGCTTGATTGTTCCCACATGAAGCAATGATTCTTTCTACAATTTCCCCTAATCCTCAAGGAAAAATTATTCCAATTGTCATGGGGTTGTTTGTATGATTGTCTGTGAACAGACAATCATAAAAAAAATCTGATATAAAAAGCAGAAAAATAAGTGAAGAAATGAACAAACTACTTTTTGTTTTTTTTAAGCAGGATTACATTAGCTAAGTAAAGATTAGTTTCAAAATGCCAGACGTGGTTTGAATTCTTAGTGAATTGTTTCATATTTTTAACACTTTCACATTTATCCCACAAGATTTTCACTTTTGCTTAGACTTTACTACCCCTGCAATGATCCACCACTAAAAATACTCAGTTTATCTGGAGCTCTTGAACTTGCTTATGTGCTGTTTTTTAACTACAGCTTCCAAAAAACCTGAAAATGATTATTTAAACCAGCACAACACATCATGTGAACCTTCTCATACCAATGCAAACCCACATTATATTGATTAAACTGAACTTGATTCCTACCAACTAAAACTAAATGGATACAAATCACTTTTAGAGTAATGTGGAGCTGCAGCGGGGTGGTGTGATCTCACCTGCACTTCTCAGCTCACTGACTGCAATTGTGTACAGCAAAATTCAAAAACAAAAATCTTTTTTTTTGGAGGAATTTCTTCTCTGCTGCAATTCATTCTTCCTGTCCCAAAAGAACATAGTAAGAGCAAGTGAGAAGACAAAGTAATAAAGTCATAATGAATTTGCTTTCATTATCTGTGTTAGACCATTTTATGGGTAAAGAGGAGGTTGATGTTCAGACAACAGAGCAAGTGTTGGCTGAAGCTTGGTTCTCTAGCATGGCCTGAATATCTGTGAGGGCAGAAACAGAGCTAAGTAAAAATGGCAACACTTGTAAAAAAATGCTGTTCGTTTTCCTGAAAATATCTGCAATCACAGCTAGTAAGCATGACATGGGGAAGAAGACAGGGATGGAGAGAGAATGAGCAAAACAGAGGGGAGAGAGAGACAGATAGGGAGAGGACTCACCTGAGCTGCTCCTGCAGCTTGTGGTGGAAGACCTCCATAAGGAACAGTAGGATTCTCTTGGGAAAACTCCTTATTTCTCCCAGACAGAAAGACTGGAAATTCCCCCTCAGCCCTACCTTACACCCATGCAAATAAGCAATATATAAATATATCAATCATATCACGTGAGTACATCTCAACCAGGCATTCTTAACAAGGGATAAGATGCTAGGCAAGAGAAAGGATTTTCATTACAATTCTTTCCTTCAAACCTAATAAGCCATGGTGCTCAACACCCCAACACTTAACACCTTTTGTATGAATTAAAGGGAACTTGCTGAGATACACAAATCTTTTGGCATTTGTTGCAGAGAGTATGTAATTCTTAGCATGTCTTCTTCAAGTGACAGAGGAAAAAAAAGCCATCAAGAAGAGATTAATTGCTCTCTGTTTTATAAATTGACAAATGTAAGAATTTATTTATCAATAAAACACCTGGCAGCTATATGACAGGGTTAGTGGTTGAGCCTGGTACAAGCAGATACAGGTGAATGGCTAATGTTGGAAACCAAGCTGTATGGAAGGAGCTGAAACCTGTGATGCAGCAGTACTGTTTAGTATCAGAAAAAGAGGAAGCAGTTATGGAACAAAAAAATATCAAGATCAATAGTTACATAATCTACTCTTTTTCCAGGGGACCGTAATTATTAAGGCATTTTCTCATCTGAGCCACATCCAACTCATTAAAAAGGTACAATCAATAGCAAACACATTTTGTGGACTGCATAAGTACTGAAATCCAGCTCTATCTCCCTAACCTGATTTTCAGTGAACTGCCCCTGTGTGCATGCCCAGCACTTGAGAGTGAGTCCTCTCATACATAGGCAATAACACCATGCATCTGCTGGAGATACGCAAAGCCTCATCAGTGTGATGTGCAGAGGAGGATACCAAGGAAATGATTCAAACCTGGGAAAATGCCTTAGTCCAAAAGTAAGATTCATCCTGCCTAAATACAGAAGTCCATAACACAGGCTGTGATATGAGAGGTAGCTAGCACAGGGTTCCTTGATTGTTGTAATAGAGAAATAGGAGTGCTGTGAGGGACATTTATCCAGTCTGGTTCAAAGATTAACGTTGGGATGAGATGAACTTCACCGTGAAAGTGCTCATTGCTCTGAGCTGACTCCAAGGGGATGGTGACTAGTGCTGTACAGCCATCTGTTGGGTAGAAGTGCACATCTGGCCAGAAATATCCATGTGAGAAACTCAAAAAGTTCAGTCTACTTAATTCGTCAGCAGCAGATCAGAGTGCTAACATATCAAGGAGACCTTCATGTAAAGACAGTTTTATTTCCAATGGGCATTCTTAACAGCAGAGAGAAACAGGAATTAACAGATGTAGACTGAAGTTAGATCCGTGCAAAAAAAATACAAACTAAAGGGTTTTGTACAATGAATGAAACAAGACACTGCTCAACAGTAGAAGAGGTGGCTTCTTGATCTCTGGAAGCCTCCAATGTCTTTATGAAACATCAGTGCTCCAGTTCCACTTAAAGTGGATTAAGTGAATAAACCTATTAACCTGAATAAAACTGTGTTGCTCCATAAATCAGACCAGATCAGACTACTTCAGAACGTCCGGCTGGTCCCTGTCTTAAATTATTTTAAAATCTGCGTATTTTTCTATACCTAACAGTCTTTTCCTCTGTTCTGCAGGGGAAATAAATAAACAAACACATAGAAATACAGTAAGTTCTTTTGTCTTTAAAAGAGAGATAATCCTTTTCAAAAATAACTGAATTCTACACAGTCATGGCAGTGAGCACAAGGATTTCATCTGCACAGACAGGAACAATTTTGCAAGCCAAACAGAACAAGTCACCTGAGCTGCAGCTCCCGGAATCAATGGTTCTTCAGTCATGTACTTATTTCAAGTGAGAAATGTAGGTTAGAGGAGTTGAGTTTGTTCAGCCCCCTCTATGTGGTACTGGTGTCCATAACCCCCTGGTTTCTGAGATAACGAGAAACATTTGCCCTGAGCTCTGCATTTCTGGCTCAGATTAGACCTTAGAGAATTCAGAAGAACATGTTCTATTGCCTCACGTGAACTGCTGCCAGCTCCTCTGACTCCTTTGTGAAGCAGAGTTAGCATATCACAGGGGTGGCTGGGAGGTGATGCATGCACTGTGCTATGTCCTCATGCCTTTACAAGCATTGTTTCTTGCTTTGCACATTTTCCTTGCTGTAAAACAAGGAATAGTTTTGTGAAAGCATGAAGCTACCATTCTTTATCTGTAGGTCTAATGTACTAAGGCAGGTTATTTTCTCAAACAGGAACCCATATAATATATTTGATATGAATGCATCAAGCCCTATATGCAAACTTCAGAGAATTTGTTCTTGCTGGAGGCTTTCTTGCATCTTTTTAACTTTTGATATGATGGTTACCAACATTATTTTAATTTACAGCCTGAATACATTCACCTGCACATGATACTCTTTTCTCCTTCATGTGCTATACATCCCCCCTTCCCTGACATTTAGTTCCCTATCAATCAATAGCAACAGGATCCCACCTTGGCTTTCGTTTTACAAGGTTGAGCAAATCTCATTTGCCCACTTCAGGGCTTCCTCCTGCCAGCAGCTTAAAGTCATCATGTACATCACAATCTTTCCCCTCCTACACTGGAAGAAAGTAAAGAGCTCTTATCCTAAAGCAGATTGTTTTATAAATTTCTAAGGGTGAGGTTCACTCAGTTACCTTGCCCTAAAGGACATTTTGACAGCTACCTCAAATGTGTTGACTGCTTTCCAGCAGTTAATCTCTCAGTCCAGGTAACTCCTCCTACACGAATCTTGGAGACAGTTTCCAATCTTAGTGATTCCATGGTTCTGTGCTTTATTTGGATTTCTGCTGTTGCTGACTGTTTGGCTTAACTATTGTCTTGGGTGGCATTGCACCCTGCCTCATGGAGGTGTGCTATGCAGCCCTTGAAACTACACTGGACGTGAGCCCTGCTCCAGGGGCCTGTTTCTGCACCCTGGCAGCAGGCACAGCCCTGCAGATCAGTTGGGCTGCTGAAGCAGTGAAGGTGAGTGCCTGAACATCAGGAAAAACACAGTACGTCTAATGGGATTGTAGGAGATCAGGAAATGTTCCCATGTATCCTTAGGAAACTGTTTTGAATCCACTTTCACTAAAAGCACTAAAGGCTCTGTCTGCACCTTCATAGAACCATAGTTTGGTTTCAGCTGGAACAGACCATAAAGATCATCTAATTCCAACATACCTGCCATGAGCAAGGACACCTTGGGAGGTGCCCTTGGGATTGCCTCAATCTGTGTATAGGATAGACAATGCTTAGCACACATGGACTCTGTACTACCATTCTGGTTCTACCCTTGACCCCCAAATAAAAGCCAATTGTCTGTGTGTCTTTTTTCTGCTTAACTAAAGTCCAGGTAAGCACAATATATTATCTTAATCTTTTCCTGCGAATCATTTCTTCTCTCAATAATCTTACAAGGTAATCTTGTTTATTGTCTCTCTGATAACAGATTTGCATTTTATCCTGTTTTATATTTATTTCTGGATGGTAAATAGTTTTTTTTCCTTCTGGATTTACTCTAAGAAATCACACTGTATTAAGCTTAGATTAATTGTTCTCTGGTTTTCTAAATTTTTTTTTCCAGATTCCTATGTGTAGGTTATGCTCTGAATGCAGTGCCTGTCTGATTTACACTAAGAACCTTTTCAAGTCTTTGAAAACCTTTGTCCAGATCTCGTATCTAATCATTAAAGCAAATACTTAGTTTACAAAATTTCACTCTTCTACCATGAGGGAAGTGTATTCCAAAGCAACCTGTGATGACAAGATTTTCTCTAAATGTTGATTTGTTAATATCAGATCTGAAACAGCATTGCAGCTGACTTAGTGCTGCTTTAGTGAAGAATTCTGCTAGCTTTTGCACACAGAAATAATGTGACATAAGTATTTTCCAGGTAACATCTGGGGAATTTATTTCTAAACTTCTTTAGCTTTTTTTCTTTAGCAGCAACTCAGCTGGTCTGTCCTGCACTGCACTCTAAGCTGTGGGTTAACAGCAGCTCTTCAGAATTATCATTGCACAAGCTCTCACCATCCCTCCTTGGAGGGATTCTGCTCATACCATTTATCCCTTCCTAGCCTATCTCAGTAGCTGGAATGGACTGGAAAGTTATTTTAACCTATATATCTGGCAAGAAAGCAAAAACACACACACTTTTCTATCCTACCTGGGTTATTATATAGCTTTTCTACAATTCAAAAGAAATGCCTATCCATACTAAATTAAGCTGTGTGAGAAACATCTGCCAGGTGTGCTTCAGTGTTTTATTCACAATTTTCCCTGGGGATGAATTCCACCTGCAATTACCATTTTGTGTTATTTGTGTTTAAGTTAACACAGGATGTACAGGACCTTGTATGTGAGTGATGTCCTTTGAGGAAAAGAATTTATCTTGAGAACTGCATGGTTGCACAGCTCGTGTGCTTCTGTGACATTCAGGAGAGATGAAACTGTTAGCTAGTGCTGATCACACAAGCACATAAGCCTGACTTTTAAAAGGTTCTTCTGCGTTACTATATTTATTTTGTTGGAGCCACAGAAAAATGCGTTCTTGTCAAAATGTGTCTTTAACAGGCTTTGCTTGCCATTCTTCTTGTGGGCTGGAAATTCAAACAGAAGCCTAATAGACACTTCAGCCTAATCAACAACATTTATCTTCTGGGTCTAATTTCACCTTCTGGTTTATTCCTGACTGTCCTGGGGGACAAGTGAAATGAAATAAAATTACATGATGCTAACAACTTCAAAATCACTTAATGCACATATTTTCAAGTCTGTGCTTGGGGGGAGATGGTACTCAAGGCACTGTGAAGTCCAGATGGCCAAAGGTAAATTAGGCTTATGTTACTTTTATGATGTTCTGTAGGTGACATCTGAACTGCAAAGAAGGGTCATCTATATTGGAGATACTGAACATGCTACATGTTCAATCTGTGAAACAGAGAAAGTACACATGGCTGTCTCTCTTTGCCATGTAGTTACTTACCTTTATCCTCATTTTAGGTGCTTATGCCATTTCTTCCTTGTGCAGTAAAATATTCATGGCAGATTGTTTTTATATTATTTTAATCTTCCTGTATCCTGACAGAATCATTACGGCTGGAAACAACCTTCAAGATCAAGTCCAACCTTTGACCCTGCCCACTAAGCCATATCATGAAGTGCCATGTTGACTTGTTTCTTGAACACTTGCAAGGTGATTTCATCCCCATCTGTGTTATGGGTTTGTTTTCTTTTTTCTATTTTCATATCGCATCAGTGCTTTTAAAAAATTTTTATAAGTGTTTATTATTCCTCTCAGGCTTTATACTGTCCTTGTAGCAAAACTTGCATTTATCTAAGAGTACAAAAGTGAAGAAGTATTTCATAGCACAGAGAGGTTTTTATGTGAGTTTGTGGGAGCTACAGATTTGCTGAATATTTCTGCAAATCCGGATTTTGGTGTTTACTTTGTGTTTTTATGTGCTGCAATACTGAAAGGTTTCTCTGACTTTCACAGACATTTATTGAGAGCAGATTGTACCTTTATCTGAGCCAACGCTCCTGTATATAGCAAATGAGTCCTAACAGGTAAAAACACATCTCTGTGTAATTGTTTGCCCTTGCAAGAAATCTTTCTCTAATGTCACAGCTGTCTCTGATCTGGGCCTGCACCCAGGTCCTGCGAGGCAGATGCTGAGACCACTGACTGTGTGTCAGTACCACTGAGCTCTTGCAACTTCTCACCATTTGAATTCCAAGAGCAAGCAGGGAAGGATGTTGTTTATTGTGTCTCTTCTCTTTGCTTTTAATGCACCTCAGTGCCAGAGCCTGTCAGTGTGAAGCGAGGAAGCTGAGGTTGTGATCTAAAAGCCTCCTTTAAGCCTGTACTCTTACCACTTGCTTTTAGAAGACTCTAGATCAGGGGAGGTCGTAACAGTCCTGTGACATCTGTCAGAAGTGTGGGGTGTTGTTTCTGAAAAAAAAAACAGTGAGAAGACCAAGTTAAACATGATAAAACTGTGTCAGTTATTGGCAAAGGCTGCAGCCACCAAATAGCCTTATCACGTTTGTTAGCACAGTGTATGAAGTGCTACTGTTGCAAGTTACACAAGATAAGGGCAGTGACTCTTACACGTTTGAATACAGAACATAATGAACCTCTTCAGTGGAGGTAAGGTAGGTATACATATATCATCTGTCATATAAGGTACAGATATACATACACCCTCTGCCAGACAGAATAAATAAATTGTGTATAGTCTATCTGAGGTCAATCTTCTGAGCTTTATATCTATAAAGTTTGGAAGTATTTAATCTCTTTCACATCTAGTCATACTGATCAACAGGTGTGCTTCTGTATGTTATAAAATAAACACAAATCATTGGTTAGTATAAATATATAGATTACCAGTAAATCCCTTTTAAAGGGAACCACTTGTGTAGAGCTTGGTCCTGACCTGGGGACATAACCAGCAAGGTCAGTAATCACTCTTGCTCTGTTCATTGAGACAGGAACTATCCAAAGGTATTTTGGCCAGTGCAAAGAACAGTTACATTCAACAGGATGAGTGGGATAAGATCATATGGGGCACTAATTGGCCAAACTCCTGGATCCTCTCCTCTTTCCTCCCACTGGGAACACAGCGCTGTGGTGGCACTTAGCACATCTTTTAGAGCAAGCCAACCATTTTTGAACAACAATTTATTTACACAGGCGAGGAGAAATAGCTTCTTGGCAACTATGTGCATGCCAAATGCTGATTTTCTATTTTAACTTCTAGACACAATGGCAATTGGCTTGTTTGAAAGATGACGGATTAGGAATTTAAGGGAGACCTAATGAAGAGGGAGCAAACATGACCCTGAACCTGAGCTTTCCCAGTGCACTGCCTCAATTTACAGCTCGGTGAAACACTTGAAATTAGGTTTGGGCCCAAAGAGCTTTTGAAATAACCAAACCAATTTATTTTTATCTGCAAATATGGAGTAACTTTAAAATAGAAATGAAAAGCTGGACAATCCAGGAAAACAAGGAAGATTGTGGGAACCAGTCGATACGGTTGAAACCCAGGCTGCCTTTGAGCATCTGCAGGGTAGATGCATCCTCCCTTTCTTGTTGCAAGCAGTCAGGAAGGGACAAGAAATGAAATCCATAAAAGGTGAATCATTGTTATTCAGCAGCAATTAGCTTTGCCTACTAAAACTGACAAGAATTACTCAGATGGCCTTCCTAGCGCAATATTTAGGGAGTTAACAGGAGGTTGGTAAAAAAAAATACTCCAGCCGTCCTTCGAAAAATAACTCAAAGACAACATATTTCATGGCTCCTTCTCCTGCACCACTTGGGTCCATTCTTTTTGCAGCCTTAGAGCAAACAAATCACTGCTCCTCTATCTCTACCTCGGGATGAGGTTTCTTAAGATGGGAGAGCCTTAGTTCTGCCCACATCTGATTCAGCAGCGTGTGTAACAGGAAAAAAGTGCGGCAGTTGCTTCATCTTTCCTCTTTTCTGATCAATGTTGGTGATAATGGTTTCCTTGTTATGGCTTGTAGACTCCAGCACGCTGCTGTATGGAAGCATAGGAGGGCTCAAATCTGACTCTTTAATAAAAAAGGTTTTGATTCCAGCACAGCATGTTTGTAAAATATCTACTGACAAGTCAAAAACTGTTCCACATGGCCTGTAAAACATATGTTAAAAATTATGCATCATAGACCAGCTTTAAATTATTCATTTTTAATTCCTTCAGCCTTGAAGGGCCTTTAAACATTGACTACTGAGAAACAATCCTGCCACTGAGGGAACAGCTATAAAATAAAAAACTGGCTACTTAAAAATATAGAGAAAAATGTTTTACCTAGGCACAGTTTCTGAATTTTAAAATAAGAATAAAGGTCTGGATCCCCACTTGGCAAAAGCTGATACAGCTCCTTTGAAGTTTGCATAACTATCCCCCATCAGCAGTTGAAAGCCCTGGCCCAGACTTTAGAATAGATATAGTTTCTCTACATAAGACGACAAGCAAGATTTGCATGGTTAGTTCAAACTATTCCATATTCACTGAGCTGTTGAGGAAATACTGTCTGTGAAACAAATCCTGGATTCTTTCCCAAAACCATCTAAATGACACTTGCTAGTGAAATGCTACAACATGAGGCAGATCAGATCCAGCACGCTGGGTTGGACCCTGCTGTAATTCTGATGGCATTATCAGAGAGCACTTGTTACCTCCACGCTTGCCAGGGTGCATCAGGGAAGTTGAGAGCATCTGAAAGAATTAAGTGAATGTAACATTGATATAAAAAGGAGAAATAGGCTCCACACTTGCTTTTTCAGGTGGATTTGGTCTTGTTCTCCACTGTTGGCACAGCCAGGTGCTGGCAGAGACCTGCAGATCTTCTTTGTGCTCTGCATTTTTCCATGCTACACTGTGTCGTACCTCCCTGAGGCATCTCTGGAGCCAACACACTCCTCTTCTGCCCTGCTTTACAGAAAGGAGCCTTTCTGAGCAAACCCAGCACTGCAGAGCTCACTCTCATATCTTCTTCTTGCAACTTGTGACCAAGGTTGGTGTGGCTGAAGGGGAGCACCATATCTTGTCTCTTGTGTGCTCCAGAGAAATGGTGCAGAGACAGGATTGAAAACACAGATTAAAAAAAAATATTAAAAAAATGTATCTATCTCACTCCCTTTCTTCAGTCACAGAATCATAGAATAGTTTGGGTTGGAAGGGATCCTAAAGATCATCTCATCTCAACCCCCCACTGCAACAGGCAGGGGCACCTTCCACTAGACCAGGTTGCTCAATGCCCCATCCAGCCTGGCCTTAAAGCACTGCCAGGGATGGGGCATCCACAGCTTCTCTGGGCAGCCAGTGTCAACTTGATTAACTGTTAATAATTAGGACATTCTTGGCGACTGAGTTAAGCTTTCCTTGGTACAACCTACTGAAAATTTATATGTTGTATGATGAAAAATCAGCTGTTTTACTAGATAAATTCTTCTTTTTCTGTTGAACTCATAGACAGAGCAGGTGTGGTACAACAGATAGTGAAATGTAGAGTGTTCAGATTCTTCTTTCTCATCATTATCTCCCTCCCTCCCCCCAGAAATCCTTGGGAGAAATCTCCAAACCTGATACACAACCCTATTACTGGTGAGCTGTTCCCCAGAGGTTATTTTTTGTAAACAGTCCCACTCAACCACTATTATTGTGAAGCAAATGAAGCACCAAATTCAACCAATTTACCTGAAAGTATGAGAGTGTCAAGGCAAAAAGGTAACAAAGACACTACCAGATGATCAAATCAGAGCTCCTCATCCCACCTCCAGCACAGTGTCAAGCAACTCCTGGGAAAAAGCAGTGAACAGCTATTTAATAGACTGTTTGCACCACACAGTAATTCCTTGTATTGATACATTCCTTGTAAAAGAAGACTAATGTGCTTTTTCTGGTTTTTTTGGGGGTTTTTTTTTTTTTTGTTTTTTTTTTTTTTTTGTTTGGTTGTTTTGTTTTTTTTATGATCATTACTACAGATTAAAGCCCTTCCAAACCCGGTTTATGAAGGATATAATATTATATGCTGCTCTTCAGTATCCAGAGGCAGGATTTAGTGATGGGGCGAGTCCCTCGAAGGGCTTGTATGGGCTTATGGCCCCTAAGCAGAAAGCTCAGCTCAGGCAGTCACAGGTGCTCTCACCCACCGTGCAAATGTCTGCACAGAGCAGTACATATGTGACACCGGTCTAAATCCACACTCAAGCTTTTACTAATATAACTCTATGGAAACAAGCTCAGTGGTGATTGATGAATTACAGCTCCTACATAGCACGTTACAGTTTCCAGTGGCAGTACCTTGTGCTGGATTTAATAAACCAACAATGTGGGCAGTTTCAGTAACTAGATTAATCACCTGTAAACTCATCTGCTTCACAAAGGGAGTTGTGCACCGGCTGTCCAGTGTTACAGAACATGTTTTTTCAGAGCTCAGGAATGCATTCTCCTCTCTGATATGTGCTGTGCATGTTCGCTGTGCATATTCGCCTGCCTACAGAAGGGTGGAGAAGATCAGAGATCATTTGCTTCTTTGGAGGTGCTATAATCCCCCCCACTTCTAGTCATGGCCCCAGTCTTTACACATTTCATGGCTCCAGTCTTTACACATCAACACTAAAAAAGTCAGCATTATGTTGTTAAATAGTTTTAGCAGACACTTTATCACTTGAATGTATCTGTCTGGGGGATTCTTTAATGATGCTTTCTTTTTAATTCTACAGTTTTTTATAGTCACCTTAAAAATGCCTTATGCCGGACTGAAAGAAGAGGGCTGAAGTGCCTCTCCTGGAAAAACTGGCTAAGGGCAGGGATTGTTCAGCCCAGAGAAGAGAAGTCACTGGGGAGACATTATAGAACCTTTCAGTACCTACAGGGGCTTCAAGAAAGCTGGAAATTTGTTTGTTTGTTTTCCCAAGGGAATGTAGTGATAGGACAAGGGGGAATGGCTTTAAAATGACAGTAGGTTAAATTAAACATTTGGAAGACATTTTTTCCTGTGAGGGTGGTGAGACACGGGACCGGGTTGCCCAGACCAGTTGCAGATGACCCATCTGTCAAAGTGTTGGAGCCCAGGCTGGATGGAGCTCTGATCAGCCTGGTCTAATACAAGGTGTCCCTGTCCACAGCAGAGGGTGCGAAACTAGATTATCTTTAAGATCCCTTCTAACCTAAACCATTCTAGGACTCTATGGATATCGACCACGCACTATTTTTATTAGTGATGCCACATAGATTTTCTGCCCTGAGAAGTGCCGAATTTCCACTTTCCCCGCTGCACTCACATTTGGGATCCACGCAGCCTAGTTTCAGATACAGCAGTTTTGGGGGTTGTGGGGAACACAGACATTCCTGGGAGGTGACCCTCTGGGGACACCCCGACGAGAGCCGGATTTCATCCCGGCGGCGCTCGGGGTGAACCCGGGTTCGCATCGCATCTCCCCGCTGTGCAGCCCCGCTCAGGCCGGGGAGAGGGTGATGGGAGGGGAATGGGGGGCAGTGATGAGCGGAGGATGCTTGGGGAGTTAGATGGGGTTGATGGGGGGGGTGAGATGGGGGTGATGGAGGGGTGATGATGGAGGGGGGGGGGGGGAGGGGGGGGGGGAAAGGGGGGAAGAGGGGGGGGGAATGGGGGGGGGTAATGAGGGGGTGTGGGGGGGGGTCCGCCCCTCCCGGCCCGGCCCCGAGGAGGAGCCGGCGGGGCCCCGAGCCGTCCACGTGGCCGAGGGCGCGCTATATGAGCGGGCAGGAAGCGCCGGGGAGGGAGCGAGGGGAGGGACGGGGCGCCCGGAGCGGCTCGGCGGGCAGGGCCGGCAGACAGACGGACACACCGACAGCGTGGCGGCAGCCACAGCAGCGACCGTCCGTCCCTCTGGCCATGGGGCTCGGCTGCCCCCCGGCCCCCCGCACCCCGCCGTGAGTACCGCGGGACCCCCTTCCCTATCCTGCCGCCCTCCTTCCTCCCCATTACCTGCAAATCCCCCGCTCCCCGCCGCTGCAGAAGGCGCGGTGGGAGCCTCCCAGCCTCCTGACTCCTCATTCGGCTGTTGAGTTGCTGGGTTTTTTAAAAAAAAATATTTCTGTTATTTAGAAGCAGGAGTAGCCCCGGCGCTGGCGGAGCTCGCAGCATCCTCCGGTTCGGTGCCCTGGCACTCCGGAGCGGGGAGGCTTCTCCCCATCCAGCCGGGATTTCCCCGCTGGAGGGAGGCAGAGGGGAGGCAGCGGGTGCCGGGGTGTGCTCCGGAGCAAGGGGGCACCTTCGGGCGATGCTCGGAGAGCGACAGCGCCGGGGAAGCCCCATCCAGCTGCCCCATGGGGGACCGGTCCTGCCCCGCACCGCCGCCGGGGGGGAGCAGCAGGAGGGACCAGCCCGGCGGAGACATGCACCCTGCTTGTTTTATATTATTGCTTTCTCCCCTGGGTAGGCTGTGTGCCGAAAGAGTAAAGCCAGTGTTACTCCGTTAGGGGGCAAAAAGCAGACTAGCTGTCTTAATTATCCGCTCGCACGTTTCTCCTTGCAGAATTAATTTCTAGAGGAGCATAAATAACTCATCTTCGAAGTCAGCAGTTTGTTTTTATTGTACTTGGTATGTTTATCTCAGTAGCGAACATCCGTCCCAGGTCCTTAGTATGTGACTGTGTGTAGTCTTGGCACAAATGAAAACAAGCTAGTAAAAAAAAAAAAAAAAAGCCTTGATGTATATTTACGCATTTGAGGCACACAAGGTTTTTCAACTCTTTGTAATGGTTGGGCTTGTATGTATCCAATATACTGAAATAACTCATTCATGTAATTGTGAGTCTGAATTATATATTTGTCTGCTGGGCACATATGTTGAAGGAAAAACCTCCCTAATTATGGATCTTTCAGAGAGATTGGAAGAGTGACAAAGCCCTTGTAATCTTTTGGGTCAATTTTCATAAGCTCGAAAAGCTCTCTTTGAAAAGGAAATTAAATTTCAGTGTACAAAAGGGACAGGAGATTCAAGGATATAAAAAAAGTCTCTTATTCTGCTTTGATCTCGTCCTCAGGAGTTCATTTACTTTGGTGCTCTACAGTGACACAAGTTAAAATGAAGAGTTGCCTTTAACTGGAGTCTTCCTGCCTCTTGGCATTTCAGGAGGTACTCAATTAGCAGCATACCCCTCCTGTATAATATTTACACAGCTTCAGCTGGAGGGGTAGCTCTGTGTGAAGCATCTGCTTGGAAACACTTGGCTTGTTACATCCACAGCATCCTGTGCCACCTATTCCAGCCAGTACCTTCCACAAGAGAGAGCTCACCCCTCCTCAATTCTTCTGCCCCGGTCCAGAGTGAAGTGGTGCTCTGCTCGCTGTGCACAATGCCTCGACAGAGCTGCTCTGTCTCAGAAGAAGTTGGGGGTGGCCCTGGGTTCCTTTTCCGGCTTTCAGCAGAGGCAGGATGTTATCTGCAGGGCACGGCTGTGCTTAAGGTTCTCTCTGGGTTTATCTGGGAACCTGACCGGTTTTAATCTGCTTGAGCACATGTCCAGTTGGTAGCTGGGGGTAAAGGAGGGAATGGTTGGATGTGAATAAAAAGAGTGGATTTGTTTATTAGTTAATAGCACATGTTTTCTTGGTTATCCTGGAAACAACAACATAGGTCTGTAATGAATTTGGTGGTCTGTGGCTCTGCCAATTTCTCACTTTATTTACTCTGTTTTGGTGCTGCTGTAGGGTAACGTTTCTGTCTCAGGAGGTTTAAATCCTGTGCCTCAGCAAAATCCCACTCTATTGTTCTGACAGACCAGATTTAAAGTTACCACTAAGTTTTTAAACTCCAGTTCTGCTAATACACATTTACTTTACCTTTTTGCTTAGTAGTCTGTAGAAGCTTTGTCTCTGTAAGTGCAAAAGAAGAGAAAAATTGTATTACTTATTCTTTTGGCTCACTCACTTGGTGCACAATCTGATTCTGCAGGGGAGACAGCGAGTTGCCCTGTTTGTATGAAGTTGTCACACATCCCGGCCAGAAACAAACTTGAAACTTTCTTTGCAGTTCTTCCAAATTTGATTATACTTCTAATGGTAACAGCCTCTCAACTGAGGAAGGTCGCTTTTCAAACTAAACATAATTTTATATAAGTCTTGGTATATGCTTATCAATTTTCTTTTTCTGTTTATGTAAAACTGGGAGCAACTTGAGAGGAAATTAAGGTCATACAGATGGCAGTTCCATCTTCTAGGTTATAAAAACATCTTTTATGTCAAGTGAGTTGCAGATGCTGCCATTAAATGATAGTAGAAATAAATTTTTACTTGAACATTTTTGCACCTATTTTCAAAAGCATGGTGAAACAGAAACCTGCTTTTAAAAAGCAAAGGAGAGAGAGTGAACTCAGCGCCACAGCATATTTCAAGTGCTGTTAATCCCACCACCTGGTGGAGCTTTACATGGCTCTGGCTGAGGGAACTCTGAGAAGGATGCATTTTTTTTCCTTGTTTCAGCACTGTCACATGCCATATGTGGAGTTTCTTCAACTTTTTTTCTTGTTCATACCAGACTTAATTAATTTTCTGTGTCTTTTATGCTTTGCAGAAGTCAGCACAGGACTATTGGTGTCTCATCTGAAGCTGCAGATAGATAAACTGGTGAAGTAGGGGATAAAGTTTTCACTTACAAGTACTTCTTAAGTGGAAGAATGATTTTTAATAACGAGCCCCTCTGCCAAGATACTCTGATGGAACCTTTCAGTGCAAGCCCAGTTAGCTTTCTACTAATAATTTTTATATTTTTATATAAATATTACTATGAAATACTTTTATTTACTATAAAATATTTGCTAAACAGCCTGTGTTCAATCAAGCTTGCAAGGAGCAGAGAGGCAGATATATTTTGAACTGGTCTGAGATTCCTGATATAGGTTATTAAAACATGGGAATGAATTCCAGGAATTAAGGTGAAATATGGCAGACTTACTTCACCCCCTTCTGCCACAGTCTTGCCTGACTGCATTAAGCCTGTCTGTTATGTTTATGGTGTGCCTCCTAACTGATAAATGAAAATCTAACTCACAGGTATGCAAGCTGAAAGTAAACTCTGGGGTTATCTGTCAGCTCACAATTCAGAGGAATTGCTTACAAGGACAAGAAAGCTCCTTGACCCATACAGACATTTCCTGTGCACGAAGTGCAGCCTTGAGGGCAAAATGCTGTTGCAAATGATTGTATTGCTCTTTTCACAACATTGCCTGTGGCAGCAGCCAACAGACCAGTGGAGGCTGTGGCTTGCCTAGGAATGTGACAGTTCCCATCTGCCTCCCATCTGGCAGGAATGGTGTGCCTGGTGCCACTGGTGGGATGGACAGCTGCATTTGCAGCCCATCCAGAGCAAGTCTGCATCCCTCTCTGGGCTAGCTTGGTGTCTGATTCGTTGTCCAGTATCTGCTCTGTATCACTCAGCATGGATCTGCTCCAGGGAGCTGGGAATCTCCTGCCAGGCTTCTGGGATCTTGGCTTCTCAACCGTAGTCTCTTAGTGCTGCTTGAACCACCCTGGACTGTCTGTCCTTGTCTTCTGATGCCAGTAGAGAAAGATGTGGCTGTCTGACACCTGATGTTGTGTTTGAGACTTCAGGAGGGTGGGTTTGATGTCCAAGGTATCTTCTATCACCAACTGAGTTGACCTTATGGGAGCCATATGTGTTTTCTGGGCAGAAACCTCTATCTTATGAAATACATAACCTTATCAATATAAGTGGTCTCTATTTAGGGTGTGTCTGTTAGTTGAAAGTTACCACTTCTTGTGAAGCTCCTTGTCCTGATAAGGCCTCTGGGCTGACCTGGCACTAATTAACAGCAGCCACAGAGGAACTGCTGTCACCCTTCTGGTCACCTTTCTCACTCTTACCGCAACTTCCCCTTCCCACTGGTACCAAGTGTCCCATGCTCTGGTTTGAAAGTAGCAAGCTCAAGTCACTTTGTGTAAAACATTCCATAAAACTTTGAAAAGCTCTTTTAAATCAGGGCTGCACAACTCCCTCACGCTGTGAAGTGGCTGTGGAATGTGGAAAATAGGAGGTTTTGACAGACAGGGAGCTCTTTTTAAAAGAAACTCCCCACAGTATTGGTAGAAGCTTGTTCTGAAGCATGAGTTAAGATTAGGAATGTCATCAATTGTAAAGACTGTAGTAATTGTTAAAATACAATTCTGGGGGAAAGGAGGGTGGAAAGCAATTCTCCCCTGGCTTTGCTTCACTTTGAACTGCCTGTGATTAAGTTGCTTCTTCTGGACTGACATGCACATCTCCTTGGAGAGAGGAAGATTTGTGCCCAGTCTATGAGATGACCAAACCTTTGAGCAGAAAGGAGTTGTACTATTTCAGGAAACCTGTTAACCTCATCAAGCCACATCTGTTTCTCTGAGCAGTCCCACAGCTATTTCTGCCAAGCAATTGTGAGAATGCAAAAGAGACACAATATAAGTGGTTGAAACCTGCACCTGGTGACAAATGTTTGAAGTGTAGCTGTCTTTCTCTGAGGACATCAACTCAATATAACTTTTTTTTGTTAGCTTTTTGTAGTAACTTTTCCATCTCTGTGCAAGTCCTTTGTCCCAGTAGGTTGTCAGTGCAGGCTCAGCACTCTGTAGCTTTCCATCCCAAAAGATTTGAGGAGAGGACAAGGAGGAATGGGTCACAGGCCTGAGCCCACAGGGTCCAAGCATAACATTTCCTACCTTGCTGGTGCCTGACTGAGGACTGCTGCTGACATGGAGGTGACCACACATACTCTTGGTATCCCCAAAACTCCTGCAGAGGACTCCTTATCCATCCCTTTGGAGGATTGTTCTGCAGAGGAAAAATTGGCACAGTGACAGTGAGGTATTAATCTGATGCAATTTTAAAATGTCTGTGGACTAAATAATTGCTACTGACATTTTTCCAGGATCCATGGAGTCTTACAGGTTTTTTTTTTTTGTTTTTAGAGCTTTGGTGCACCAATACAAAACAATGATTTTTTCCTTTTAAAGGACACTACATTATTTTTAGAGGCTGGATCTTCAATCAATGACTTAATCTTACTTATCTGAAATACTTTGTGTGCTGACACATCACCGTGCTGTACCAGCTCGAAAAAGAAATCTAATTCTATCAAATCTGCCAGCTCAGTTAATATGACCCTGCCAGGGAAGCATAAGGCATCACCTCCAGTTCTTTTAGGGAGGTATCAGATTCCTACTGCCAGCTCAAATTCAAAGCACAGTACATGTGGCCGGGTTTGGATTTAAAAAAAAAAATCTTCTAAGGTACTTCTTGCATCCTGACATGCAAAACCACAAATGGATCTTCAAATTGAAAGATGTCATCTGAGTATTTGGTTTGAAGTACAGAAGTTTGAGTCCTACAGACAGTCTTGAAGCAGAGACCTGTATTACTTCACCCTGAGACTTCTACAAGCTATGTGTAAAGAGCATGATACAGGGCTACCTGCAACGTGAATCAAAGCTGACCTGACAGTTTTTGTCTCTTTTTTGACACCGTAGAGTGCATCCAAAACAGCCAGGGTGTGATAAGGACACACATGCTGTATCTTAAATTCCTTTAGCCTAATGGCATGTGGTGATGCCTTCTACAGAGCCTGCAGCCTGCATTACTGCAAGACTTTAGCTGTAAATGCTGTTGCTCCATGCATCTAATTCTTTCTCTTACTAGAGCATCACTTACATCAGTTCATGCAAATTATCAGACAGATATTTTGGTGACAACACTGAGAAAAATACTCATTTGCATTGAAATGAAGCAATATTTAGTTAAACAAAGTCGGGTCAAAATAATTATGGTTTTGAGAAAGTGATTCATTGTTGCATTTAGATTTACTTCATCTTAATTCCAGGTCCATTTCAAACCTTTCAGGTAGTCAAAATTATTCATTTTGAAAGAACCAAGTTTGCCTTCAGAGATGTCAGAATGATTCCTCTGAATTTGATGTGACCTGCATTGTCACAGTTTGTCAGCCAATGGCAATACTGATATTGTAGCTGAATTGGGGTTTTTAATTTTCTCTTTGAAACTATTTTTGTAGTGAAGTTATTATTCTTTGGAAGGTTTACCCTATTTTTCTCTTCAGGGACAATTCTGTATATTTCAAATAAGAAAAGGATCTCTCCTGCTCCTCAGTCTAGTGCTTATTAGAAGAATTAGAACTCTTCCTTCTTGATCTCTCTTTTCAGCTCCCATGTTCTGTGCTTTTTCCCTTCAGTTAAAATCTGTCTTTATTGAGAAGCATTGACTTTATGATCAGGTCTCCTGTGGCTTCACTCTGCCTGCTAAAACAGACCTGCTGCTCTTCTCAAGCAACTGGCTTCATTCTAGCCTAAAAAATTAACCTGAGAAGTGAAAATGAACTTCTGCCTGCCCCCTATCCCATTAACAAACGTTCAGCTTCAAACTTCAGACTCTAATACTGAGGGCTACCTGATATCTCCAGGGGCTCAAGCAGTAGCACTGGTGGGAGCACACAGCAGATAGATATTTAATTTGCAGGCAGGCCATGGGTGCATGTGCAGTAGCTGAGAATGCCACAGCCATTGGAACTGTGCAAGTTACCATGGAATCACAGAACATCCTTAGTTGAAAGGGACCCACAAGGGTGATTGAACTGGCCCCGTGCAGGACATCCCAAAAATCCCACCCTGTTGCTGAGAGTGTTGTCCAAATGCTTCTTGAGTCTGTCAGGCTTAGTGCTGTCACCACTCCCCTGGGGAGCCTGTTCCAGTGCCCAGCCACCCTCTGGGGAAAGAACCCTTTCCTATTATTCAACCTAAACCTGCACTGAAACCACCACTTCAGGCTATTCCCTTGGGTCCTGTCATGGGTTACCTGAGAGAATTGATCAGCCCTGCTCCTCCTTTTCCCCCTGTGAGGAAGTTGTACCTGCATTGAGGTCTCCCCTCAGTCTCCTGAAGGCTGGACAGACCAAGTGACCTCAGCTACTCCTCTTATGGCCACCCCTCAAGGCCCTTCACTGTCTTCATAGCTCTCCTTTGGACAATTCCTAATATTTTTCTGTCTTTCTTGTGTTGTGTTGCTGTTATGGTGTTATGATGAAGTTCTCTTGTGCTCTGGAGATTGTGCTGTAATGGCAACACAGAGATACAAGGGAAAACTGCATTACTCTTTGTAAAGGTCAGGCGTTAAACAGACCTGCAAAAACTTCTCTTGCTTAGGAAGGCAATACTGAAATGTAAACTGGATCTTATGAAATATCATATGGAAACCAAAGTTGTCTTTTCTGGTGCTAAGAGGAAGAAACCAGTTTAGGAGGGTAGTGTGTGGATGCTTTATTAATTTGGTAATTTAATTACTCCTTTTCTTGTGCTGCCAGAAATGCCTATGGCGAGGCTTTCTGGTGCAAGTGAGGACTCTTCAGTGGATTAATGGAGAAAATCTGGGCAGGGAACATAGCTGAGGGGCCAGGATATGGCTTTGCTTCAAGATCGCAGCTATGGGCAAAAAGGCATCAGCTCCACCAAGGTTATTCTAGTGTCTGCATTGTGGTGATGTGAACTGACCACGGAAGCACAAAGAGTGTGTGAGACACTGAGATCTTCTTCAGAGCTTCATGAAGCTTTTTTCCTATCTCCATCTCTGTTTCTCTCTTTCCTGAATAGGTACTGAAATGTCCTTTAGTCCTGCTCTTCAGGATTTTTTCCCTTGTCATGGTTTAATGCTCCAGACAGCAGCTAAACCCCACACAGCTACTCTCTTACATTCCCTGCAGTGGGAGAGAACTGGAAGAATAAAAGTGAAAAAACTCATAGGTTGAGACAAATTTAATGTGTAATGCATAAGCTGCACATGGCCAGCAAAGCAAACTAAGGAATTCATTCATTGCTTCCCAAGGGCAGGCAGTAGTTCAGCTGTCCCCAGAAAGCTCCATCCCACATAATGGTAAATAGGAAGATAAATGCCATCACTCTGAATGTGCCTCCCTTTCTTCTTCTGCTCCCATCTTCATATGCTGATCATGATGCTGCGTGATATGACCTTGGGTCAGTTGGGGTCAGCTGTCTTGGCTATGTCCTCTTTCAGTTCCTTGTACACCCCCAGCATCCTCACTGGTGGGATGGGGTGAGGAGTAGAGAAGGCTTTGGTTTGTGTAAGCTCTGCTCAGCAATAATGAAAACATACCTGTGTTATCAACAGTGTACCCAGCACAAATCTAAAGCACAGCCCCATACCAGCTACCATGAAGAAAATTAGATATCCCAGCAAAAAACAGTGGAGTCCTTCTTCTGCACATTCTTCCTCTCATCCATCCTTTTTCCACAAATTCTCCTTGCTTGAGGAGAACAACCTGTTCCTGCAGCTTCCACCAACCCCTTTCCTCTCCCAGGCTTTGTTCTCTGTGTGTCAGGATCAGAGTGAACAAAGAGAGCAGCAGAGACAGGGACTTAGACTTTGCATCTGAGAGCAAGTGTGTGGTGTAGGAAGGACATACTTACGGCAGAGAACTTGAAGTGAGGGCCTGCCCCTTCTCAGCTCCCTGCTCCAGACTTTCTGCCTGCAAAGGACAGTATTTCAGTTTCCTGTAGGTTTAATTCAGCTTGTAAAGTGGTTGAAGATTTCAGTAAAGATGTAAACATTGCCCTTTTGACCAACAGCTTGATTTTTGAGCTACAAAAGTAAAGGGAAATCTACCACATGAAGGAAAGAGCTTTAGAGAAGGGGATTCGCTTCTTCACTTCTCTGCCACTCCATTGGAGTGGTGCAGTCATCAAAGATGTGCAAAAGCACAGCTGAAGCAATATAAATCATCTATATTCCTGTTTTGTTTACTACAATGAGGTTATCACCCTAATTGCACAATCCTTGTAGCACTTGGTGCTTTATCCATGTGGCTGTTCATTAACTGCTTTTACTTGTCTGGATCCTAAGACCTTACAGAGGACCATAGTGTCATTGACTCACTGTGGCTGTCACAGCAGATTTTCTGTTGAAAAGTATGCAAAAATAGATTGCAAAAGTAAAAAGTGCTTCAGACTTAGAGTTATAGAGAAAAAGCTTGTATTGTGATGGCAGGATGTGTGAAATAGAAGCAGCTTTCAAAAACTTTGTGATAAAACTATGAGGATGCTGGAGCACAGCTGTCCTGCATCCTGCTGTTAGATCAATGTCTCTCCAGTTCAAACACAAGGATGTTGTGTGGGACAAGTTCATGCAGATGATGCCAGTGGCTCTTCCCTCACCCTGTAGCTTTTTAAGATGCATTGTAGAAGGCCACCAGATTTGTCAGGAACAATTTGACATAACGCTCATGATCTAGACAGTTAATTACACTGACAAGCGCTGTGTGTTAATGCCCAAGTAAGACACTGATTTGTATTTCTCCAAAAGCTCTGTAACTCTTGTGTGAAATGCCCAATGCTTCAAACAGAAATTACCTCAAGCAACTACATAACTGGTTGTGAGGCCAAGGAGCAGAGGAGTAGAAGATGGATACTGGCTGCTGGTTATTGAAAAACAGATGGTGATCCAGTAATTGCAGAAGTTACTAAAACACTTGGAAGTAGCAATGAAGCAAAGGAGTTTAGGATATGCTGCTTCTCCCCAAGGCCAAAGTTTCCTGTTGATACTGTGTTGAGTATTGGCAGAGGATGTTGCTGTGTAATTGCGATTAATTCTGGAATGTCTTTAATAGAAGAAAATGATGGAAATCTGTATGAAAAAGAATCAATAGGTTAGAATTACCAATCAAACCCCTTTGGAGGGGATGGCTGTGTTTCACAGAGCACCAGAAGAGGCTGCTTGTTTCTTCCTCTGTTGCTACCTGACCTGCTGCTGCTTTAGGAGAGGGGCACATTTGTTGAGCTTTGTTTCTGCTGTCTTACGAATATACACTTTTCCTTTGCCTGTAAAAGGTCTGGATGAAGAATTCTATCATAGAATCAATTAAGTTGGAAAAGATGTCTAAGATCATCATCACCAGCCATCAACCTACCACCAACACCACATGCACCATTAAACCATGTCCTCAAGCACCACATCCACATGTTTTTTGATCAGTTGCAGGGATGGTGACTCCACTACTCCCCTGGTCAGCCAGTTCCAATGCCTTACAACCCATTTCATTAAAAAAAAAGTCCCAGTGTCAAATTTAAGCTTCCCCTGATGCAACTCAAGGCCATTTCCTCTTATCTTGTCACTTTTTACTTGGGAGAAGATACCGACTTCCACTTGGCTACAACCTCTTTTCAGGTTGTTGTAGAGAGAGGGAAGGTCTCCCCCCAGCTTCATTTTCTCCAGGTTAAACACCCCCATTTCCCTCAGCTGGTCCTGTTAAGACTTATATTCCAGTCCCTTCACCAGCTATATAAAGCTAAAATTCTGCCACATTAAGGAAGAACTGCTCAGTGTGGCCACTGTCTACAAAGAGAGTGAGAAAAGCTTCCCACACTCCAGTGACAGTAGCCTTTTGTCCCTTTGGCTTAAAATATTGAAGCCCTGTCTGTGCTGACTGTTATCGCACTAATTGAGAAACAATTCTGAGAAATTTGCTCCATTTTCAAGTTATCTCGGAAGAAGGACATTTGTCTTGTAGGAACAAGCTGGACCAAGAGTTATATCTTAGTGCAGCAGAAAGCAGTCCTTAGATCCTCCTCAGGTAAGCTGTCAAGAGACTCACACAGCCAACTTTTCTTCTTTTGTGTGTGTGTGAATTTTCAAAGAAGCATTGCTCAAAATGTCTTTTCTTCTGACTTATCTTACCCCATGCAAACTTAAAAGTTCTCTGTATTTTATGAAATAAACCCACCAAGGCATAGCTCCATTTTGGTAAACAGCTTTTCATTGAGGTGTAACTCTCCTCTGCCTTGCTCTCAGAGCCACTAACCTTACTTTTGGCATGTCTCTGAATTTGTAAAATAGTATTATGAGTCTGGCTGTTGTCTGCCAGTACAATTTTTGCATCTTTACTGTCTTGCTTGGAAATTCAGTGGCTCTGATATGCAGAAGATATCAGTGTGTATCTTCATGAAACAGACAGAAGCTGGAAAAAGACCCCAAGGTAACTTGATGCACTTGCTATGGCAGTTTCAGTCTTGCTTGGCAGAGGGACACCCCCTGAGGGTGGGATTACCAGGTGGCATGTAACCCTTTCCATTCTTGGAAGAGACCAGCTGGCTTTACAAGGCAGCTCTTCTGCAGGGTGAAACTTGGTGCCACTGGGTCTGGTGCCACCTGCTGTGCTGCTGGCACCCTCCTCACTTAAACAGTGAGATGTGGCACACTGCCACTGGTGCCCAAAGGTTAAGTTAAGGGCAAAACTGAGAGAGATTTGCTTGTTTTGAAAAGTATCTCTTTCACAGTCCCTCATCTCTACAAATGGAACCCATCCAAATTTGCCGTTGTTACTTTTGTATCTGATCAGGCTTCAGTTGACAACTCTAGTTCTTGGAGCTGGAAATTCTGTTATTTGGGTGCTGACACTTTTCTGAATATTAAAAACCTCTTGCTTTTATAGCTGTCAGAATAGATCTTTCAGATCTCCCCTCCACCTGCTGTGCTCTCTTGTGAGCTGATTGCTACTCTTGGGCAGGTAAGTGTTGGCACTGTTTTGCCTGGCACCAGCAATATTGACTTCCAAGGAAAGGAGGGTGTTTCTACATCTCCAATCAAGTCCTGTCTTTTGTTTATGATACTCTCTTCTGTCATAAAATAATGCTGCATAACACTTTCCCCTTTCTCTGAGAGAGAATAGGGTCGTGTTCAGTTACCTTGAGTATTACCTTGAGACTTGTCATATCCAGTGAGCTTATTAGAGCTTGATCTGCACATTACCTGGAGACTGTTGGAGGCAAAGTCAAAATATTTCAGAATATTCAATATGCTTCCCTCTGAGTGAGCATGAGAATGTTGTTCAGCACGTGTATTTGAATTGATTGCTGAAGCTGACATCTGTTTACTGAGGTTTACAAGGCTTGTGGCTTCTCATAATCTGTAAACCACATGGCATTTGTATGAACAGGCTTGTCAATGGTAGTTCCCTTACCCAAAGCCAACAGGACTCTTCCATCTGTATGGCAGAGCCCTTTCCTTAGAGCCATCAGTCATCACTGTCTCATCAGATTCTAGCTGAAAGTGAGTTATTTCTTAATCTTCCCTTCCCCAAGGAAATTATTTCACAAGTGTCAGCACTTCCCAGTCCACTTATAACTCCTATTGAATTTCAACTTCCTGTCCAAAATTGTTGGGACATGAGATGGTTAACAAGATGTTCTTCCTCAAAGGCCACAGGAGAAGGGATCCTTGTCAACAGTACATGGTGAAAGATTTCAAACCTGATTAGTGATCTGTAGTGCATGCTGCAGGTACTCAGAGAGTGTCTTGAGTGTTGAGAGGGTTAAAATTGGTTTGGATTTTTTTCAGGAAGTGCAGAACAAAGCCACAGCACTGACATTATCATTAAAGATGTCCTTCAGCCTGCCCAGTTGGCTATTTTAGGAGGCTTAAGTGATGAAAAGATCATGGCAGAGGGACTAAAACACTTGTTCTGATTTAGTCAGCCAGCAACTAAGAATTGGGAGGGTAAAAGCTGGAAAACTCATGGGCTGTGACA
Organism: Certhia americana; assembly: GCA_018697195.1. Classification (NCBI taxonomy): domain Eukaryota; kingdom Metazoa; phylum Chordata; class Aves; order Passeriformes; family Certhiidae; genus Certhia; species Certhia americana. Next base: position 146,136,344 of record CM031858.1, on the reverse strand, counting down.
AAGACAGTTTAATAAGGAAAGCAAAAGCCGTACACACAAACTAAACAAGGAAATCATTTCCTGCTTCCCATGGGCAGGCAGGTCTTCAGCCACCTCCAGGAGAGCAGGGCCCTGTCATGGGTAATGGTAACTTAAAAAGACAATCAAATGTCCCCCCTTCCTCCTTGTTTCCCCCACTTTATATACTGAGCATGATGTCATGTGGTCTGGAATATCCCTTTGGTTAGTTGGGGTCACCTGACCTGGCTGTGTCTCCTCCCAGCTTCCCATGGACTCCCAGGCTTCTCATCATCTTTGATGTGTGAAAACCACCCAAAATAGAACCCCATTCTTGCCCAAATCGGACACCACTCCACACCAAATGGAGTAATGTTTATGCAGGCTCATGCTATCCTTCTCAGTGGGGAACTTCATAGTTCCCCATGACTTGTGGGATTTGTATCTTTATCTAAACATGATGGAGATTTATCACTTGGATTCTTTCACCAGAGTTCTCTAGGTACACCCTGATAACCACTGTGTTAGCAGGGGTGCACCACAGCATCATGAATGGCAAAAATTAAATCCTTTTGGTTTAGCTAAACAGAGATGATTCTTTTGTTAAGGTGGTGACTTGGTTTCTGAGCTTACCTAAAAATAAACAAGGTGATGACTGGCATGGTTATATTTTCATTGCTTGACCTATCAGAGGAGACAGTGGCAGGGAGAGGACACATCTGAAACTGTTCAGATGTCATTGCATTAGTTTGTAGTAGTGCTGGAATTTCTGTTGAGATGCTTCCTAAGGATGTTGCAGGCGTCTGGCAAAGGCTCTGCCTTGTTCTTTCCTTTGATATATGCCCAGAACCAGAGACAGATGCTGTAAAATGGAATAATTAAATATGTTGATTTCTTGTAAAAAATGGTTACTGCAGTTCATTTCATAGTTTGGGGCTAAGGAGGATCTTTAAACATATTTTCAGTCTTCTTGTGTAATTTGAAGGTGACCTTTTTTCTCTTTTTTTTGGTGTTGGTTTGTGGGAGTGTTTTTGGGTTCAGCTTTGGTTTTCCTCTTTTTAAAGCACAAGGCTTATTTAAGAACTTTGTAGGCAAAAATACTTTGCAATGCCAAACATCTTCTATTGTGTGTTCAGAGCAGGACTTTCTTTGCTCTTCAGCTCTGAGTACTTTACACAGAATGAGAGAAGGACATGAAGGAGAATGTTGTTGTACTTATCAGAATTAGAGTAAGCCCACAAGCACGTGGTTTGTACTTTTTAATTCCAAGAGCCTGAATCTGATCTCACTCCTACTAATCTCTAAAGGGATTATTCCTGATTTACACCATCCTGAATGAAATCAGAATCTGTCCCTGAAAGCCTGTTTGTACTTTAGGCATTGTCTCAATGCAGCTGACCTGCAAATATGAAAAGGAGACCTGAGTTCCTGAGGGTTAACTGTTTAAATTTGTCAAGCTGAGCTGACTACAGCTTTTTTTTTTTTTTTTTGTTTAGCAGGAAAATGGTACTGTAAAATCTCACTCTAGAAGCCATTTGCCTATGTTGGACTAATAGGAGGTAATCAGAGGATCCTCTTTGGTGCAACACAGTGCTCTGTATTTGCATCACACCTTTCATCTGAGGATATTAAATAACTACTTCATTGCACTTCTGGAAACTGTTCAGCCAGACAAATCTCTTTAATGACCTGCTGCAACTCTGGTTGCTAGCAGTGAAGCAAAAATAAGTTAATACATTGAGTCTCTGGTCATGAGTGGCATCTGTAAGAAGAGGTCTGCAACCTAGAACAGTGTGAAGCTGTTAGCTGAAAATACTGGCGTTTCTGGAAAAAAGGCTATGTCATACTTAGCTGCTGAGAAGAAAATTTATTTTTATTAGTACAGGTTCAGTTAGTGTTCATTGAGACAGGTACCAAACGCAAATGTACAGTTTCAGGGTGGGAAAGCACAGGTTGCCTTTAAGTCATCATGCCAACTCCTTTATGGCCCCAAATTAATATTCTTTTTGTTCATGTTTTGGTTGTCTACATGCTCATTTTTAAGGCTCTGTTTATAGTGTGATTAAGGGAAAGTTGAAACACCTTTTCACGGGGCTGCTTTAAAGGAAACTGGTATAGTTTTATGTACCTGTGCTTATTCTCAACACATCACGTCTGCCATTCTACAAAGCACAATTTTGGTGTAGTGACACATTTGCACAGTGTTTGAACATATTAAATGCAGTCATGCAGTGGTAACCAGATGGGTAGCCTCATGCAGTGGCCCACCTATTTCCTTTTAGATTTTTGTCCTTTAATTCTGTTATCAGCTCAGATTTCTTAGTAACTGTCTCTTTGCCATGTCATTTTGAGACAGTAGTTAGATGACTGTGGAGGGTCCTGTCTTTATGGACTGTAGGATGCCTACATCCCATGATTCACCCAGCACAATGGAAAAAACACTGAACTCTGGGACACTCATCAAAAAGGCTCAGTATAGGAAGATTTTGCTCACACTGGTTCAGTTATCCCATGCAAACATCTGCTCCTGCTGTGGAGCTGAGCTGCTTTTTGCTTTCCAGCCTTAAAGCGTGGTTATGACATTAAATACATTGAACCAAATTTGACATGCACAGTCATTTGTCTGGAAAATATCCTTTATTTTCCTTACAATAAGTAAGAAAGTCTCTGCTACTTCCCCAAAGTGTATTTAATTTTATTTCTAGTCACTCCAAGTTGTTAGCTATGGCTGATGTAAACCCTGCCTGTTTGTCAGCAGAGACTGGAGGAGCTAATGACTACGTTCCTGGAGGTGAGACCTCATTGATTCAAGCTGAGACAGCTGGTGAGTGATGTTCTGAGGAGTTGGAATTAGAATAAAATACCAAGTTGGCTTTGTGTCTATAGTTTATATGAGTAACCCAGAAAACTCTGTAGTGAGATCTTTGCATTTTTCTGTTTTCCACAAAATAATCATCATCATCTCAGGTCCATCTCTATTTTTCTATATTTACCTGACAGAAATCAGAGTAAGTGCCATGTAAACAAATGTGGGATTTACTGGGGGAATGAGAGCTCCTGGTTAATCCCACACTCTTCAGCAAAGCTCTTTCTTTAATTTTGCCTCTGCAGCAATGTGTGCATCAACCTGGGTCCTCTTCAGCAAAAAAGAGTGATACTAGACCTTCCTTTGAAGCTTTTGCTATTTGATTGAATCAGATTCTCTAAAAATTCTCTCCATCTATGTATCTGTTATAGGGTAAGAGACATTTTTTTTCACTGCTTGTCTCTGCTCTCAGCTGGTCACACCAAGTCTGTTTCCACAGCAGATGTAAAGGTGGAGAAATTTTAATATACACCACATACCAGATATAAAATCTACTGCCTTGCTGAACTGGTTAATGTTGCTTAGCTGACATTTCTGCAGTGTAGGAAAAGCTATTGGCATATTACTGGCCAAGCACAAGTAATTTTCTGTTATTTCTAAAATGGATGCCAGCTATTGGAAATATTGAGTAATTTTTAATTGAAGTGATATGATCAGTGGGTGATTAGTTTTTGGAGTGCCTTGGATGTATGCTATGTTGTAGAGACAAGCCATCTGGAGCAGGGCTGTGGTCTAGCTGCTGTAATGAGTACCCATGGACTGCAGTGCCAAAATGACCAGGTTTGTTACATCGATGAAAATCTTGAGTAATTCAATTCATTTTCACAGATCTAAATGAACTAAAATGAGAACATAATTTGGCCTGAAGTTTTAGTTTGATGCTCTTAATTATTAAACCAAGGATCATCAATGCATTTTCTGCTACGCTTAAAATAACCAGCCACAGCAAATCAGGCTGTTGAGTTCCCTCCTCTGCCTGCAGCTTTTACCAAATTTACCATGGTCAGGATTTCACCATATTTTGCCTGGATGGCCAGTGTGACTTCATTAGGTGCTTCTTGTATTTGCTGCTCCTCTGACCTACAAGCGTCACACTCTGCCTCTGACCTTGGGGATAGGCTAGCAGGGGAGAAGAATCATAGAACCACTGAATGATTTGTGTTGGAAAGGACCTTTAGAAGGCATCTTGTCTCACTCCCCTGCAATGTGCATGGACACCTTCCACTAGATCAGGTTGCTCAGAGCCCTGTCTGTGCTGACCTTGCACATTTCCAGATGTGGAGCACCCAGCTATGCTCTGGGCAGCCTGTTGCAGTAATACTCTCACTACTTTTACTGGGGATTACTGGGCAGATGAGTCCCACCATAAATCTGTGTTAGTCACAAAGCTTGCAGCCTGCATTGCTGCAGGGTACCTGTAGCAGTCCTGTTTGTGTTGCCAGGCTTGTAGCTGCTGGACTTAATTACTTCAAAATGAAGACTGATTGGTGGTATCAGTCCACCAAAATTAATCCTTCCTCTTCCTGAAATTTTCATTACACAGTCTTTTTGCTGAAGTCTGATCAGTCATGGTGATGTACAGCCCTGAAACTTGACTCCAAAGTGCTGCCCTGTATTCAGGGTATCAAGGGGTGCTTGGAGCAGCAGGGGTTACTGGAGGAAGTCACTGGAAGTGGCTGAAAGAAAAGAAAAAAGCAAACAACCTTTGAGAATGCTTTGATCTGAAATCAAATATCTTCACCAAGGAGGCAGTGTATTTTTAGGAAGAGGGCACAGGCTGCATGTAAGTAGATGCATTCTATTTGATGTGCAGAGATCAAGGTTTTGGAGCCTTTAACTGCTCATCTGGTCATCTTATCTTGTGTTTTCCCTCCTAATTTTTCCCTTGTGTTTTAAAATCGTTTTTCCCACCTGTTCTGTGAAACATTCTTATGCAAAGCCAAGTCTCCTGCAACTCAAGCAAGTTTGTTTGTAGCACAAGAGCAAAGAGGTGTCAGAGTTTTAGTTTTGCATAAAACCACATCACTTATTTCCTTTTTTTTTCTCTCCAAGCTTGTTATTAAATGAGCAGTATTTTAATGAAGCATTTAATGGAGAAAACAAAACAAAACAACTTCTATATCCTCTAGATTGTTCCCAAATCCCTGAATGAAAAATTATTTAGAGATTAAAACCCTTGCTGTTTCCTGCGTTGTTGCAAAACAATAATGAGCAGAACTTGAAAAGCTCTGTTCTCTCCTAGTTTGGAGTACCAGCTTCTATCACAGCATCAAACAGCCATGCCAGCACTTTTTCATGGTAGCAGATGATTAAGTTTCATAGCAGATTCTCCCCCAATTTAATGCTGCTAATGACTATGTGAATGAGACTTACAATATAAGCACAAGTTTGAAATCTCAGCTTCAGCATTGGAGCTTAAACAATCTGTACAGGAAGAGGCTGTTGAGAATGTAAACACCAGTTTAAAATTGTCAAGTTTTCCAGTTTTTATTGCGATCTCCCCAAAGCCATGCAATCCACAGCAGACCCAGGAATAAATAGCAGGAATCATGTTCTTGCTGTAAGCAGGGACGAGTGGTGTGCCCTGAGCACTGGCACATGATGAACAAGCCAGTGGCCTCTCTCTCAGCAAGAGGTGAGTCACTTGGATAATTCCTATTTTAAACAGCAGAACTGGATTCATGCTTCCAGCTGCCTCAGACAGCCAAAGAGGAATAAACTTCAGGTTAAAACCTTGTGTTTTGTGTCATTACCCTCTTCCTTTTTACCCCTGCAGTGACAGTGTGTCAGAGGGTAATAATGGAAAGGGGAACTTTGCTCTGTGTGGGAATAATAAAAACCACCCAGGTCTACGCCATGAGGTTCCAATCTGCAACAAGAGAAATAGAGCACTTGTCTTGCCCTCTGATGTACAGGAAAGAAAAACAGAGGCAGATTTAGATGGAATTTTAACTAAATGGTTTAGGTTTTGCAAGCTACAACTGTGTAGCCTTTAATGTACTGGATGAGAAGAATGAGTGGCTCATTTACTGTGAAGGGTGATGAGACACTGGAACAGGCTGCCCAGAGAAGCTGTGGATGTCACATTCCTGGAAGAGTTCAAGTCCAGGTTGGATGGGGCTATGACTAACTCGCTGTAATGGAAGGTGTCCTTGCCCATGGCAGGGGTTTGCAACAAGAATATCTCAAAGGTCCCTTCCCCCCCAAGCCATTCTGTGATTAATAGCTCTTGATACATAGCAGACATTGTTACAGATGACAATACGTGACTGACAGTATGCTGAGAGTCAATGTCCCTCAGCAGGATTTGCTAGCAGCGTGCCAAAGGTGTGGGACATTATTCAAGGTGTTATCCAAGTGGGATGCTGCTGCCTGCCTGCCATGAAAGCAGAGGTGAGATCCAGCCACGACGACCCTTGAGCAGAGAAGGGTGCATTGGTGCAGGAGTGAATCAGCCCAAGTGCCAGCAGTGCCCCATGGGATGGGAGTTTGGAGAGTTGCCAGGCCCAAAGTAGCTGCAAAGGTGTCATCCTTTTAAGCAGAAAGCCTTGGTGGCCTGAGGAATTTCTGCTGCCTAGGCAGCTCCATAACCTGAGGTGCTGTACAGTCTGCAGTGACCCTGGTGACCACTCAGATGTTATTGTCCTACTGACATGCAGTGATGGAGTGTGGAGGGAGCTGCCATGTACAACTTCTCTGGCAGGATGAAACTGTCACTGTTTTATTGCTGTGTCCTCTTGGTCCCAGTCCTGGGAGGAGTGTTGAAGTGTGGCAATTGTACCCATGCCAGGGCAGGTGGTTTTAGGTTTTCAGGGCTTCCTGAGCATTGCAGTTTTGATATATTTTGTCCCCAGACATGTCTTTATTCTTCATTTCTGTGGCTTTTCAGGCAAGGCATCTCAGAGCACTGTCCTCCCAGGTGTCCTGGGTTGATGGTGAGGGCAGAAGGGGACAAGAGAAAGCTGTCAATTGGAGCCAGTGGTCAGAGGAGCCAAGAAAACAAACAGCTAGGAAAAACACCTGGCTTCTGGGACTTAAGACTGGAAACTTCTGTTTCCTTAAGAAGCAAAGTAGAGAGCAAAAACATGTGGGATGACTAAGAGATGAAGGAAAACCATGCTCATGTTTGGCAACAAGCCCTACCTTTCAGTACTGAGGGTAGGGCTTGGTTTCTCCATCTTGCTCCAGGGCTAGTACACATGTGGCTCTCATGGAAAAGACTCACACTCCATCTGCCCCTTCTCCATGCTGCTGGCTGACAGAGCCAGTGGCAGAATTAGTGCTAGGAATAATAGCCTGCTGTGATCCCATAGTGTAAAAACAATCCTGCAGAAATGAGTCTCAGAGAGAATTGGATCTTCATTTTCTTCTAAGAATACTCCAGTTTCTCTCAATCAGGAGAAAGCTGCTCTCCTTATGAAATGAAACCAGTGAGTTCATGGAAGACAGGCATGGTACAAGGTAAAAGCAGTTCATCTTCCTTTTGGAACAAGGAGAGTTTTCTTGTGCTAGAACTTCCTTAGAGTGCAGATCAGCATTAGGTACATCTGACAGAGCACAAGCATCTGCAAAACATGTGCTGCTGGCAGACCTGGTAATCTATCCTTCTTTTATGGGTCACAATGAGAAATAGGTACTTTAATAGGTCATTTGTCTCATTTAGAAGAGGGATTGGAAAAATAGGCTCTGGAGGTGGGACTTCCTCTGTGCTGACAGTTAAAGACGCCTTGATGACTTGCTCTGGCGTTGAGGTGTGACGTGCAATGATGGGTCCTGCCCCAGCAGAGCTGGGAGTGAGATCCTATTAACCTCTTAGCTGGGGATGCAAGTGCCAGAGGGCAGAGGCTGGGGTGTCTAAGTGAGGGAGCTAATGCTGGGTTTGTGGTTACCACCTTCTGTGGAGAACTGAAGCACCAAGAGGTAGTGCCTGTTCCAGTAGGTAACCTGATGGGAGGCTTTCAGAGCCCTCACAGCACTGGGTTGTTGGCACCTTACTGAAAGTCAGTGAAGGCCATGCTGCCTTGCTTCTCTTCTGTCATTAAAAAAACCCAAACCAACAAAAAACATATATGTGTGTGTGTGCATGTGTGTGTATGTTATCTTTTGAAAAATATCTAACACATAGGTGTTCCTTTTATATGAATGTGGAAGAGATGGAGAAGCTTCCTTATGGTCCAAAATGAACGGGATCTGTTCCTCTATCTGTAGGAAAAAAAAAAAAAAAAATCACTGGCCTGGTTGACTGAGATGTGTCTTGCAGAACCAAGGACCAGACTCATTTCCATAAAACCTTAATAGATGAAACAGAGTCAACACCGAAATAACTCAAATGTGCTCAGATCCATGGCTTAGCTGAAAACTGGTTGGTGCCTTCCTGCTGCCTACACCCCCTGTACACTACCATGGATAGGTGGTCCAGACTGACCCAATCTCAAGTGCCCACATGTGCAGTGAGTGAACCCTTTTTAAAGTGTGGGGTTTTTTTTTTTTCTACATGAGGGCAAATGTTAGTGTGTTCTTTTTTTTTCTTCAAATGAAAGAATAGCAACATTCAACTTCCAGTGGAGCAGTGATGCTTCATCAAAAGTCTAGTTGACCCTGAAACCTACTGTGCTACAGTTTTGAGCAAGCCAGGAGAGCAGAGTTTCTGATACACCAGGTGCTGTGTTTCATGTTTGGGCTGTATTGCTGCCTCCGTAGGGTTAAGGAGGAAATGTCTCTTCCTGCCTGGAAGAGCCTTTCGTAACTTTCTGGTGGTCTTTTGGAGCACCAGCTGCTGGTGATAGCCTGAGGATGGAATTTCTTGGAACAGTTGTCATTTCAGTGGCAATTTCCCTATGTTCACACTGCTCAAATGCACTTTTTGGATGATTTCTAGCAGAGGATTCATTAGTTCCTTTTTCAGCAGGACAGGTCTGCCATGCATGCAAGTCAGTGTTGATATTATAACACATTTGTCTTTAATTTGATAGGCCATTGCTTTTACACATGTTCACTGTCATTGCAAAAGTGTGCTTTTTGCTGGCTTTTCTCCAGAAGGGATAAGGGGATGCAGAAGTGACTTTTTGTTTAGTAAAGAAACATAATTTCTGTCTCTGTTACAGCTAAGTATGTAAAGAAATAAAGCCAAAAATACTGGTCAATCATAGAGAAGTAAAAAGAGCAATGTTTTTCAAATGCAGTTGAGGGATGTGAAAACATGATTCATTTTCAGAAGATTTTGTATTGTAAATCTGCATCACACCTCTGGCTCTCAACACTGCTCCCTATCTGTGTGTTCAGCTCATAATATTCTGATTATTTCTCACTAGCTGGGCAGCTATAGCCTTAGTTGTGATGTGATATAAAATCCCCTGAGACACCAAAATACTTGAAGACAAGGAAAGATGTTGCTAAACAGCACATGATATAGCTGGAAAATCTGACCACAGAAAGCCCAGATGTCTGCTGGAGGCACTATTTTCTTAATTACCTAATTTTGGATACTTAAGGAAGTGTGTTAAAAAGTAACAAAACTAAGTTGTGGGCAGTTCTTTGGGGTTTAACATGACTGTTAGGGATGATTCTTAGACTTTCAGATGCTTCCAGAAAAAACAAGGAAAGAAAACTCTACTGTATGCCATTTTAGTATGTTGATTTTTTAAATTTTTTTTTTAATATTTATTTGGTTTAACTCTGTAAGCTTTTAAATCAAAAGTTGCATTTCAGGTTGGGGAATACTAAGTCTGCTTCATGATGATGCTTTCCTTATTTGCAAGGTTTTTGCTGAACATTATGAATATTTGACATTGCAGAAACCCCCAATTTACCATCTGCCCACGCACAGCTTTGCTCCGAGGTGGCTCTCTGCTGCTCTGGCTGCCCTTTCTCAGTGCCAGGCCTCAGGGAGTCACAACTTCCCAGTGCAAAGCACTTGCCCTGTAGTTCTTTTACTTTATTGTATTCCATTTTTTTTTTAACCTTTTTTTTTTTTTTTTTCCCTCTGACCTGCTTCTGATGACCTTGCTGAACCTCTGTCCTGATCTGTATCTCATGCTACCCTGAAATATCATGCACAGGAAGCATCTGGCCATTCCCCTGCTGTATGGGGCATTCTTTCAGCAGATTATCTCTGTTTCATTCTGCTTCGTTCTGGCACAAAGCCTGCAAAAGTCATTTGACAAACTTAAGCTCTCTGCAGATCCAGATCATCCATCTCTGGCTGCTTCTGAGACACCAGTGATTCCTGCAGTGTCCATTTGCTTGGAGCTGGCTGCCTTGGGGATGTGGGCATTTGTCAGGTTTGCTTTTTTCCCCTTCTCATTGCTTTGTCAGTCATACCCCCTAGAAAGGGAGCTGCAGGTTGCTAGGAGAAGGAGAATCAAAACGTGCTCAACTTTGGGAAGTGAAGTGTGTGATGGAGATGGGATTTTCAAACATCCACTGACAGTATTCATGGTGGCAAGGAGGGGGTGTATTTCTCACAAGCTTCTGGCTTCTGCATTTGCAGATTTCCTATTAAGAGGGAAGTTAGGTTTGGTTTTGCAGGTGCAAGGGAAAACAAGCATCTGTGGCTTCCTTCCGATTTTATACTGTCTTTCCCTTTTTTTAAATAAATTTGGCTCAACTGCTTTGCACAACCCTGGCAGGTACCCAGCCCCCATCGTGTTTCTTTGTTGAGTCAACAGTAAATCCAGCCAGAGGAGAACAGCTTATTGGTCTGTGGTAATCATCCCTCCAAAATCCTGGCTAAAATCTTCATGTTTCCAACCTGTGTAGCTCCTTTCCTCCCAAAGTGGAACCATTCATATGTGTGGTGGGTCCTTGTTGTGCTTTGGTATGTGTTCAAGCCTAGGTTGGGGGAGGCTTAGAACAAACTGGTCTAGTGGAAAGTGTCCCTGCTCACAACAGGAGGCTGGAACTGGATGATCTTTAAGGGTCCTTCCACCCCAGACCACTCTGATTGTTTGCCATGAGTAGTGCAGGTGATGTTGGTGCAGCATCAAATGGCTCGGACACCTGGGATCCCTGGTGAAGTATGTGCCTAATATGTCCCTGTTTGGAAAACCAGGAGAACCTTCAGTTGGGATGTAATGCCTTTTTCCAGGCTAAAATATAATCTGATCAGTTCCAGATAAATGGGTTTCACTTAGATGCTGCAGGTTTTAGTCTTGTGCGTTATTGCTGTGTTGATAAGATTAATGATGTTGTCATGGTCATCTTAATGGTGTTTCACTACAATGCCTCCTGCTCAGGTTGGGTAGCAGTGTGGGAATCTCTCCCTTCATGTTTTAATTTTTTTTTCTAACTTTCCTATTAGCAGGATAAGCATTGAGGTGTGATTCCCAGTGCTGAGACCAGAATGTCTATTCAAAGAATTCAAAATCTCATGGTGCCTAAGGACCTGCTGAAGGGTATTTAATATTTGGGGCTGCACCAAACTCCTCAGAAAACAGTTGTAAGGAACAAAAGCCTCTGAGAGATGTATTTATTCATTACTGTGTACGGTCATACATTATAAAGTTTAATGCTTGCTCGAAGACTAGGTGACAGGGACTCCATTTGCTCTGTGTTTGCCTCTTAATCATTATGATAATTTCTTATACATCATCTCAAAAAGGCAGATTAGCCCAAGCATGACAAAGCTTCCCATGGTATTACTGCCCAATAGAAACAGTGCTGGGTTTATTTCAATTTTTTTTTTTTTTTTTTGAGGCAAGGTTCTTATTTACCTATGAGCAAACCATGCAGATACTTAAAGACATTATTCCTTCTGCTCAGTGATGAAATAAGCCCCAAAGTTGCACCAGTGGGGTCACCTGGGTACCTGCAAATGAGGTGGCTGAGCTTAGCAGCAGTTTGCTAATTACAGCTGATGCAGTGCCCTGGAAGCAGCATTCATTAGTGAGATGTTGTTTGGCTGTGGCAGCTTCCAGCCAGGGTGCTTGGCATGCTGGGCTGCTCTCAGCATCATGGAAATCCTGAAGTGAGTGATAACTCTCCGGTCAGCACATGAGCAGAAGCAGGGCAGGCATCCTGACAGGATGCTTGGTTCTCAGCACAGTCCTTGTGAACTGCAAGAATTCATTTTCCCTTTCGGGGCCCCTGAGCTTGAGTTCCAAAACGAGAACTGTATTTTGAGCTCTTTGTTCCGGCAGAAAATCAGCTCGTCTTTCCTGCTTAAACTCTCTCAATGCTGCAAAGGTGTAAAAATAAGCCAGGCTCTGTCTCAGGCCTTGAATTTAGTGTTTTCTGTTTGCCAGATTGGCTCTTTTGGGCCCCCTGTGCCCCGTGTGGTCTGTGGCTGAGCAGGGGAGGTCCCCCAGTCCTGTCACACTGTGCTGAGTGTGGCTGCTCTCGCTGCCTACAACTCCTTCAGCTCATTTCATGTGAGATGTCTTTCTTCCAAGTGAGTAAACCACAGATGCAACTTTCTGCAAAATTACCAACTTTTACAGAACACTTATGGCTCCCTGGAAGGTCTCCTCCTCTGCTCCCACTGTGCTGCTGATTTTTTGAAGACAAATTAAACAGATCTATTCCAATCTGACTGAAGCCATTGAGTTACTTAAACAGATTGACCTGACTTGGGCTTATCAATTTCTTTAATGAGGTGTCCTCTGCAACTTCTGCTTGGCTTTTTGCCATCCTTCTCATTAAAAAATTTATTTTGGAATCTCTTTGTTCCAGGTGGAGTCATTGCCAAATAGTTGGCTGGGTATATGCCTGACCCTTATCCCCTAATAATGCTCTAATTTTCATTTTTAAATCTAGCAAAAGCACTGAGAAATTACTTTGCTTATAGAGGTATGATTTGGGAAGTGTTTCAACTCTGAGTAAGAGGGTGCTTCTTCCCTCTGGTCCATGGAAATAACCATGCATAAGAGAAGGAGTTTCAAGATAAAAATGCTGGTTTTTGCAGCCTGGATGAGGTGTCTTTTTATGGTCACCTTTTAAAACAACAACAGTGACAGATTCCACACAGGCTGGAGGGATAATGACTTCTCATTGAAACTTCTTTATGAGATTGAACCTTCACGACCAAATGGTGGAAAAGTTTACCCAATATGTAGGGAAAAAAATCATTGTTGATGTATAGAAAAACTGGTGTGCTTCTTTGGGATAAGTATGCATCAAAAAGGGTTGGATTAATCCAGATTCACTCTGATAAAACTGTTCTCTGTCCTTGAGCATGTCTCCCTTGACACGTCTTTCTTGATGCTGATGGTACTTCCCCTAAAGCTGTTGAATTGGCTGATGTCAGGAGATTGTTTTGGTCTTTTTCCTTGAGCCATTAAGGTCATTTATTGTATTGTACATTGGTCAAGGCCAGATCCTCCACATGTGCATGAAGTTACACCTCTTTGAAGGCTTTACTCAGGCTACAAGGAGAATGCCTGTTTTGTATCCCAGGTGCTTCAAGTTGAAAGTTGAACCTTCACCCAAAAGTACCTCCCATGTTCTTTCTCCTCTCCAAAAAAATAACAAGCAGTGAAGTCTGTCTTCTTTCAGGTCACAGATTATTAATCCTTCAGGTGGAAGCCTGAGAAGTGCCCTCAGTGGTGGGAAGGGAGGATATCCTTCAGTCTTCCTCTCAACAAAACTGACTTTCTGCAAAGGCCTATTTCATCCATGTGTTGGGCACAACATGTACAATGTGGGAACTCTAAGGAAGCACAGGCAGAGAGAGGAATGAGTGAGTTTGGGGTGCCTATTGTATGCAGCCATGAGGTACAGGGCAAATGCTCACTCCAAGGTGCAGGGTCATCACACCAGGTACCTCTGGGAACATTACCACCACTAATACTTTGGGTTTTGTTGTTTTTTTTTTTTTTTTTGTTTTGTTTTTTTTTTTTTTGTTGTCTTTTTTTTCTTTTAAGACAAAGTCTCTGTAGAGTTTAGGTGCCAGGGTGGGAAGAGGGCTACTGACCAGAAGGGGTTTGATGCACAAGTTTGCACTCAGACATTCTCTTGTTGTTGTCTCTCTGCCTCTTTGCCCGAGCAGAATACAGAGCTGTATCTGAGCAGACCAGGTTTAACAGGAGCTGATTTTGCCTTGATCTTCTTCATGTTCTGTCTATACTTAGTGGGGGCAGGTTCCCAACTCCATTGAAGTGTTTTGTTCTTTCATCCTGGTAGAAATAAATCAAATTTCATGCAAAGTTGCTGCAAAAGAAAGGCATTCTGCTCTGGCAAGTAAACCACCTCTGCTCCTGTCCCCTGCTTCAGACACCCAGCCTTGCTGCTTGACAGTATTTTCATCTCAAATGCACAGTTAGAAGAGCAGGGCAGGGAAGCCCAAGATATATCTTGCAAAATAGATGCCCTCTATATAGAAAAACATCTCATTCCCAGACAGAGAGGGGGAGGAGTGTGTGTGGGCCCTGGAACTGAGCGGGATGCAGGGAAGTGGAGGCATCCCTGGGGCAGTAGTAAGGATCCAGCAGCATGCTCCAGCCTCCTGGCTGCAGAGCACACTCACAGTATTTATTACTGACTGCTATGGAATTTTTATAAAACTGATTCAGCACAGCAATTGCATCTGCACTATTTAAGGGAGTGGAGAATGACCATGTGGTTACAAAGTTAGATGTGTGCTTAAGTGTTTTGCTGAGCTGTTACTAATTTAGAGAAAATAAATAGGTGCTTCCAGGCTTGAGTCTGGGGCCAGCATGTGCAACGTGATTGGGTTTAGGATATTTCAGTTCTGAGTACCTAGCTTAAGATACCTCAACACAAGTTAAAAAAAATAGGAACACCCACCAGAAAAGCAGAGCCTTAATGGCATTGAATCATATACAACACTCATGTACAGAGGGTTTTCCAAGTTGTGTGGTACAAGCAGTTGGATAATGAATGTGAAGTTGTCTGGAGAACCATGTATATTGGATTTTTAGACAGTATTGTTGAGGTGTGGTCAGACTGACCACAGATAGACCCGTTCTGACTCAAATGATCAGGTAGCATTCTGCATGGAAGCCACAAGAGTTTGGAGAAGGTGGTTTTTGTGTCCTGTGTGTGCCCAGTGTGCCTGATCCTGCATTCCTGTGCTGGTTCTGAGAAACTGACCATTAAAATCAAAGAGGTTTTTGACTGACTAAGGAGTTCAGTCTGTATTGCTGTGGATTTTAGTTCCTTCCATTCATTTTTCTTTGATTATCAGTACAATGCTCTATTTTTGCACAGTGTAATATTTTATTAAAGGAACATTTGTAGCTAATAACATTTATGAAGAGGCAGCTTTGACTGAAACTGCATCTGAATGTCACTTGAATAATGAATGGGAGTGCCATATATCCATTAAAATTTGAACAATGATAACTGTATGTCTGTTAGAGTCCTGTTTTTGATGGATATGGCCAGCAGCCATTAAAATACAGTGAGAGTTCTTGTTCACAGTCCCGCAATGGCTGATAATAACACTCTTGATAAGAATTTGCAGCTCAAGACACCAATTTTACAAAAGGGATTTATTGCATCTAACAGCAGCTCTGAAGATTAAAATGTAACCATCATTCAGTTCTGCTTTACTTTTTTTTTTTTTTTTTTTTAAGTCTCACAGATGTAAAGAAAGGATTTTACTTCCCCATCGCTCTCTGGAGTTGGTTTCCTGCTGACCCTCATTAAAAGTTGCTCACTTTTTGAATATAAAATGTTAGCCAATATCCCCCCGGTTTAAGAGAAAAAAAAAAAACAAAACTTTAAATCCTATTTTTAACACAGAGGGTTTGTAGAATTTAGAAATAGATGTGGCCTGCTGTGTCATCTAGTCAATTTTCTACACTCCTCCATTATTTCTTGCAAGCCTTCATGTTTCTGGGCTTTTTAATGTTTATAGATGCGTTGCTGCTGCAGCTGTTCCCCAGCTCAGTGACGTGTGGATGTCACTAGGCTCTAACAAGGAGACTCATGTGGCACTTTGAAGTTGAAGGAAAATAGGGAAAAATCTTCTTAATAGAATCTATCCCAGAAAGTGACTTTGCTTAGCTTACAGTAAATATGGGGTGCTTCAAAAAATATATTAGCTGTAGAGCCTTGTAACTGTTTTCTTGGACCTACAAAGCTGATGCAAGAGGCAGTGTAGTACAGTGGCTGAGATGACTGACAGATTTATATTCTGCTTTTTGACCTTCAAAAAGT
This sequence comes from Certhia americana, assembly GCA_018697195.1. Lineage (NCBI taxonomy): Eukaryota > Metazoa > Chordata > Aves > Passeriformes > Certhiidae > Certhia > Certhia americana. The sequence goes on along the minus strand of CM031858.1, from coordinate 146,120,362 downwards.
CACTTAATCGAGCTTTTCCTTTCCCCCCTCATCCCTTCTGCAGAGCAGGGTTTATCTGAGCAGAAAGTGCTTACTAAGCACCAATTGAACACCTACTGTGCCAGACCCTGAGCTTTATCTCTCAAGCCTGGTCAAATCCAAAATAATAGGTTGGTCTTCTGAAGAAGTAGGTTGTTAAAAGAATCATGTAGGCTTGGGGTTTTGACTGGAACCAAAAAACTGTATTTCTTAAGGATTTGGCAAGCTGAGTTTAGCTTTCCTTCTATAATTATGGATATAGTTTGTTGACTTTGCTGATTCTTTACCTCCATTCCTGCGTTCAGTTCCAATCTGGCAGCAGGAGCTGGAAGGCTCACATCCTTGTGCATTAAACAGGATGCTGTGCCTAATTATTACCTTGATTAAATTTGGTGATTAAGTGATCTGTAATTGTGTATAAGCTCAGACATCCCAAGATATTACTCAAAGCCATGGTGACTGATCATCTGGTCAGGGTTGGGGTGGCACTGCGTTGATTAAATCCTACTTTAAGGAGAAGCTGGTTCACATCTCTGCAAAGTGGAAAGCTTAAAGCTCTGAGGAATTTTGCTACATATCTCTTTGCTGAGCAATGTGTAAAAGTACATCAAGTGCAAGTCTGTGTAAGTAATAAATGTCAAGAAAGTATCTACAGAAGGATGTATTTGTAAAATATATTAATGGCTCCTTGTTTAATTTAGGAAGACAGAAAAATACCACATTCCTGATTTCTGAAGTAAGTACAAAAAAACATGAGAAAATAAATATATGCCAGCATCATAACTTCCTTTTGATGACTAAAGCTATGGCATTTTTAAAGCCAGGGATGAAGCAATTTTAGTTGTGATTCAATTGAAATCTCTGCCTTCCTCTGTCCTCTCAGAATAAACCACCCATGCATTTTAAATTTTGCTCCTTTCATATGCTATGGGATATTGATAAAAAGTGATAATAATAAAAACCCCTTATAGCAAAGAAAAGGCAGTCTGGTAGTCACATGTTTTCCAAGCTTGGTGCAACTTGGACTGAAAGACTGGAGTATCATCCAGTAATGAGTTTGTGGAAATGAAATCCACTTGGATAAAAGGTACAGAGCTATGCAACTTGACAGGCTGAGTCCTAAAGGGCAGCAGTCTTGGATCCAATAGTCTCTCATTTTGAATAATTGCTGTGCAACACAGAATCAAACATTTATTGCTGAGTACAGGTGCATTTGCTCTCCCTGGTGACCCTCTATAAGCAAATGTGCAAGACGATTTTATTACCAGGAATGCAATTCACACAAACTGTTTGCTTTAGAGAATTAAATAAACCCAGACAAAGGACAGTCAATACTGTTGTTTTACCTTCTTGCATTTAAATGCTGCCTCCTGGATGGTTCAATAGCAAGCTGGAAAACAGAGGAGTTCTGTGCAGTAATTCATGTGAAGAAATTTTCCTTTGAGGAAAAGCCACAAGAGCACCAAGGTTACAATCAAGGGGTTACTTTGCTGTAGCCAAATCCAGAGTATCACCTTCATCTGAGCGGGCTACTGTGATTGATGACTAGTGGGAATTCAGTTGTCTGGAGAAATCTTGGCTAAAAAATTTGTATCCAAACTGAAATGGCTGAGCAGTGGCAAAGCTTTGATTTTGCTGCCAATGCAGCATTTGAAGAGTGAAACCATACTTGTGGCTGTGGTTGAAAGAGCTTCTAGGAGACATTTGAACACATGCCATGAATTTGTGAACTAGGAGCATTTCTCAGTGCAAGGGAAAATGACATCTCAGAGCAGCACTTGCCTGGGGAGGGGCTGTGATCAGTCTTGCCTTTGGGCAGAGCCTTCCCTGAGACCAGTATCTCTTCAATATAATTAAAATTAAGAGGCATCTGGTGCCTGGCTTGTATGTATGCTGTGATGACAGCACATTGCATGGCTGTGGAGGGACATTAGGAGTCATTTAAAGTGCCAACTAATGCCTTATTTGTTATTCTACTCTATTCGTGCAGTGTTGACTATCCCTTGCTAGGACAAAATTAGGCTAAGCAGAGTCAGAAAGGTTAATGCCTTTGCTCTTCTCCTTTCTATCAGCTTTATGAGCACAAGAGGGGCTAAGGCACCCCAAGTCTTTGTTGTCTTCATAACCCCCGAGAACTCCATTCAGAGATAGAGATAAAGATCCAGCACAACACCCTGGACTCTCAGACCTTGTAATTGCTTGCATTCAGATACAGGCTGGTGTTCTCTCCCCCAGCAATGTGTTTTGTACAGTGATAAGGTAAAGGAAAAGAAAAGCACTATAGACGTGATTGATAGCACCTCATGGAAGCAAGAGTAAATACTGAAATGCTGATTTATCTTTCCAAGACCAACAGCTGGACTCTTTATGAGACTTGAACTAAGGAATATAAACACTGGGTGATGGCCACAGTAGGACTGACTATTCCTCCAGTCTATCCAGTTACTAAGAGCCAGCACAGAGCAGTGCAGAGAAGCCATCAGAACACTGCAGGAAGTCCTCAGCTGTTTCAGATCTGTTTGTGGGGCAGGGATGAGATCTCCTAGGGCTCAATCCCAGCCAGGGTGTTCTGGGGTGTTCATCCTCTGCAGGGTTCAGGATCAATCTTTCAGCCCCATGGAGCACAAACATCACAGATATGAGATGAAAGCCATCATGGACCATTTTTTGTGCATCAAACCCTGGGTTTGGAGCAGCAGGTTGTGTCCTGAGCAAAGATAGGTGGAAGGAGATGTGTCTTCTCAGCAGTCTTGAGAGTGTGTGATCTGGCAGAGAAGTCTTCTCTGACAAAATTTTCATTGTAGTCATTTGTGAGATAAATAAATTGCAGGTGTCACACACAGCCAAATGAAATGGAAGCTATGGCAAAACTGGTCAAGGGGACTTTCTCCTTCAAAAACTCATGCAATGGTTGACCCAGGCTTTCAAGACAAAATATTTGGCAAGTGAGTTCAAACTAAAGAAATTCTCTTATTCACTCAAAAGCTCATGCTTCTTGCCAAGTCAGTAATGTGCTGTTGGGACAGGTAGAAAGGGCTGCTTTCCAAAAATAAGTAGATATTATGCAACAAGCTTAGTTATATTAATAAGTGAAAAGCTGATTTACTATTCATTGACTGCTTTCAAATCCAAGTAGACAATCATACTGATTATTACTGATTATTTTTTTATTCTTACAAAGAGAAAAGTTTGAGGAAAGCCAGAATTCTGTCTTTAGCATTCTTTTGATTCCACATTGCAGCTTGGTAATTGATGAAAGATGTTCCATGTGTTGAACATATTACTTGAAACTTTTCTGTTGGCTTTGTGATTTGAACTAGGTCTGACAAGTTACATCAAGAGTCTTTCACAGGACACTCCCTCTAGCAAGAGTAATACCCTTCTTGCAGGACCTGCTTCTGGAGTTCTCATTGAAGTGAATGGACTTGATGTGGATAGACAGCATTTGTCTCTGTTCTGTTATTTGGGGGGGGGGGGGTCATCCAGATTCTGTTAAATATAGGAGCTGTCTTGCATGTAATGTCCACTGTTATAAATAGGAGCAATACTAAAATTCATCTTTAATTGTTATTGAAAAGGGATTTTGGATAAAACAGCTGGTGGAAATCATTTGAAAGACTCAGCTGGCTTTATGTGAAGTTGGAGCAGGCTCAAAATACACTGACAAGTCCAGCAGTGAAAAAAAAATCTCTGTTGTCAGCTATGTATCTCCTTCCCCTGCACTCTGGGTTATTTTCACTGTCTCTCCTTAGGCACTGAATTTCAGTGTCTAAATGGGAGATCAGTAAATGAGAGTGCAAGTCTGTTGGGTTTGCATGGCAAGGTTTTGGCTGTGGGGGAACTACAAGGGTGGTTTCTGTGAGAAGCTTCTGGAAGCTTCCCCCATGTCCAGCGGAGCCAATGCCAACTGGCTCCAAGATGGACCAAGGCCATCTGCAATGCTGGTAGTATCTCTGGGCTAATGTGTAACAAGGGGAAAAATTTGCTTCTCAGCAGCAGCCAGAGGAGAGAGGAGGGAGTATATGAGAGCAGCATCTCTACATACACTGAGGTCACTGGGTCCTGGAGGATTGCACCCTGTGGAGGGTCCCACACTGGGGCAGTTTGTGCAGAACTGCAGCCCAGGGGAAGGACTTGCATTGGAGAAGTCTGTGGAGATCTCGCTCCCTGAGGAGGAAGGAACAGCAGAGACTATGTGAACTGACCACAGCCCACATTCCCTGTCTCCCTGCACTGCTGGTGGGGTAGTAGGAAGAGAAATCAGGAGTGAAGTTGAACCTCAGAATAAGGGAGGAATGGATGGAAGATGTTTTAAGATTTGGTTTTATTTCTCATTGTTGTGTTCTGATTCCCAAGTTGAGTCTGTTCTGCCTGTGTGATGGTAACTGGTGAGTGATCTCTTCCTGCCATTATCTCAGCCCACAAATTTTTCATTATAATTTTTCTCCCCTGTCCATTTGAGGAGGGGAGTGACAGAGTGGCTTTGCTGGGCACCTGGCATCCAGTCAGGGTCAACCCAGCACAGTGAGGCTCCCCACATCTCCAGTGGCAGGACTGAGTCTCTGCACTGTGATCACTCAGGGGCAGAATTTAACTCCGAAATTAGAAGTATGCATTGAAAGAGTGAGGTTGAGGCTTCTGTCTCAGGTGGGCAGGAACTGCACATCCTGGCTCTTATCCTGGGTGCTCATGGGGAATGACCCAAGAGTTTAAACACCTCCATTAACCTGCTCCATGATTACAAGGATACTTACATTACTCTTTGCGGGAGTACTACTCTCTGCATAAGCAACCTGCTTTTAATAACACACTGAGCACCCGGATTTATTCATTTTAGACCCACCTCAGTGGCCTAAAGGGGGTTGTGCAAATGTGAATAGCTGCATGTGGCTTCTCTTTCCCAGAGAAAGATTATATGTGAAATTTGGGCTTGTATGCCTACATGGACATACATAGCTAGAAGAAAACAAATAAGAAACAAGTTGATAATATGTGTGAACCATGTCACACTCAGAAATGCTCTTGAATAGGGTGGGTGACAATAGCATGGTGTCTTCTAGATGCAGGTGGTATGGTGATGAGCAGATAACTGTGGTGAAGCTCCTGCTGCCAGCACTCAGCATGAAGCCCTGTGGCTCCTTTGCAGGCATCACCATGGGTCACAGAATCACAGCCAGGGAACCAGCTGGTAGCTCTCTGTCTGCAGCTTTCTTTATCCCATAAAGAGTTTCAAATGCTACCCCCTGCTCCTTGCTTTGTAATAGATGACACTGAAAGACTTTCACTTTTTTCCTCCCGGTTTTTTTAAGTCTCTCCCTGCCTCATCAAGCCATGAGTGACAGCCCTGACTGCTAACCAGTGACTTCTGTACCAGCAAGATTTTTATGGAATCATAGAGGCATTAAGGTTGGAAAAGACCTCTGAGATTATCAGGGCCAGATGTCTTTTTTCTTGTCCAGAAACCAGTCTGTGGCAGGACTGCCTAAAACCCCCCTCCTTCCACTGCAGGCACTAAGCCCTTACCCCACCCTAAGCGGCTGCTCCATTCTTCTGCCGGAGGCATCAGGGATGGGGCACATCCACCCTGGGAACAGCCACCCTGCCTGCCTGCTCAGCTGTCCTTGCCAAGCAGCACTGCAATCTGGGCTCAATTCCTGAAGCAAAAGGCAGCTGAAGCAGCTCAGTGTTACCCTCTCCAGAGACCGGCTGCTCTCACCTGGCGCCTCGCAGCTAATCATAGTGACAGGAGCCATTGTTTATTTTCCTCCATCCTTGTCTTCCTTGTTTTATGGAAAATTAGAGCAGGCAGGCAAGCCATCCATCAGCCTATAAATGCTGCAGAGCCTTTTGGCTTTGTGCTAAATAATTGTGCATTTTATTGCTATTTACACATTTATTTTCCGAGGCAATAAAATACAAACTGCAGTCCTCAAGACTTTATATTTTGCATCTGTATCGCAGCAGCCACACAGGCTTCAGCAGCAGTATGCAGCCCAATGCCATAAATTCACTTTCTTATTTTAGTAGGTCTAACGTTTATTTATAATTAATGTCAGAGACCTTACACAGGAATGCCAATTATTGTTTTTTTCTTTTTTTAAGAAAAAGAAATTACTTTTTTCTTATTACTGCCATAGCGGCACAATCAAATTGCAGAGGCTAATCTGGCTCTTAAAAACTGAGTTGGTGGTAGTTATAAAAAGGATCATGCAACTCCTTAACTCTGGAGTTTATATATATGGAGATTAATGGGGGGGAGAAGGGGACAGTAATTCAAATTAGCAGCTCTGCTGGTGTCAGTGAAGGCATGTGGGAATGGGAAAGATCTACAGCAGGAGCCTTTGTAACCACTGCAAAATGAGAGCCTTTGCAAGTGTCAAGGAGGCTCAATGTTCCAGTGCAGCTGGGTATGGGCAACCCAGAGTCTCGGGTGGATCCCAAACTTTATTGCTGTGATTGAGGAGTGGCTGCTGTGCCTGCAGGTTTACACTGCCAGCAGTGTCCATGGGATGCAGCACTTCCCATACGATGACTGTACATGGAACTCAGCTCCACTTGCCACAATCACATGCACAAGGATGTGAATTGGACCAAAGAAACCTTGAAATATATTTTTATGCTTTGAATCTCCCACTACCTGCTCAGTGCTAAGATACCTGCCCATGCATTTATAAACTAAATGGCCCTTACCAGTAGCCCTTGCACAGCTTGTGCTTCTCCTTCAGCCCAACTATGGCAGGAAATCTGCTGAGGGAGGCATCAGACTTGGCAAAGAGTGATGGGAACAGTGGCCAGCTCCATCTTAAACTAATTTTTACCCCTGGCAGGAATGGCAGCCTAACAAATGTTCAGAGGCTGAAACACAGCCCTTGAAAAGCTGAAGGTTGGAGGTGTGAAGGGGCTGCAGTGGCAAAAGTAACATGTCTGCTACTGCACCAGCTTCCCATTCCTGATGATTTGCTGTCAAAATGCTGAGCAGCTGTGGGAAAGGGAAGAAGTGGACTTAGGATCAGAGCTGGGAGCCAGGGATGGATGTTACTTTTCTGCCTCAAGCTCTGTAATGGTGAGAATAAGATGGATACCCGCAGGCTCGCTCACCCCTTCCACATCTGCAAAGCAGAGCTGGCTACAGCATGTCTTGTGTGTGGTGGTATTTGGAGGGATTACCAAAGAAAGGACTTGCTGTGAACAGTTGTCGTGGGGGTTGAATAATCCTCTTGTTTTGTGCCACCTTCCCCTCCAGGGGTTTCTCCTCCCACAGCAAGTGAATCTCAGTGGGTCAGGAAATAAAAACAGAGGTGATCAGTATATCTCTGTGACACCTTCCCAAAGAGCTTTGAAAAGGATAAGGAAGCCAGCCCTGTGTCAGCTGGGAGGGGTGTGATGTCCATGCATGAATGTGGCAAGAGATGCTGTCAGAACAAAGCTGGAGGTTGCTGAAAGTGGGAGTGAACTGTGTGATTCAGGCTGAGGAGCAGCAAACCAATCCTGAAGAATTCTGCTCTGCCTTCCTGAAGGCATTGAGTGGCAAAAGTTGTGGAAAAGAGTGAGGTGTGGATGCTCAGCATTTCTGGAAACTCATACCCCAAACATCTCATATGGAGTACCACATATGGAAGCAGTGAGTGCTTTGGCTGTTACTTGTTTGTCATTGCACAGCCACAAATACCACCTGAATTTTGTCCCTTAAAGTCTGGCTTTTTTTTTTTTTTTTTTTTTTTTTTTCTAGCACTGTTAGAGTTTTTTCTTTCTTTACTTGCTCATCAGGGAGACAGCTCTATTTTCATTTCTTAATTAGCTTGTTATTTCTACATTCATTCAAAGATGTCTGGCCAACTTGAAGTAACATGCAACACCTGCCAAGCCAAAGGCTTGCACACCAGGACTAGATAGCCTGGGGGCAGGAGAACATGTCTCACAGAGCTGTATTGTCTGGGCTTGGGGCAGGTATCACCCACGGGAACCTCACCTGCACTGGGGGGATGTTGATGACAGGCTTCTGTACATAAAGGAGCATTATTCTTGCCCCATAGCACTGGTGGGGCTGCAAAAACTACTTCATTTGATCCATCTGCTATGACAATGCTGGGGAGCCTGGCCACCAAACATGCAGCTCACCTCCTTGGGTTTTGTAAAGTTTCTGAAAGCAAATCCTGGTTTTATTCTGCTTGTGTTGAGCAAGTTGAGCTGTAAATCATGTTTCACCCCATGGATGCTATTGCAGACCAAGCCCTACGTTTTTTGAGTTGGAGAAGGCACCAAAAAACATTCAAGGGCCTGTAGGAAAGGGACAAGGGGTAATGGTTGTAAACTAAAACTAGGACTAGATATAAGGAAGAAGTTTTTATGAGGAGGGTGGTGAAACACTGGTACAGGTTGTTGAGAGAGGCTGTAGATGCCCCATCCCTGGAAACATTGTAGGTTAGTTTGGATGGGGCTCTGAGGAAGCTGATCTTTTTGCAGATGTCCCTGCTCATTGCAGTGGAGTTGGACTAGCTGACCTTTAAAGGTCCTTTTGAACCCAAACCATTCTGTGATTCTGTAAAATCTATGGGGAGGAAGAGGGGCAATGTCTTTCTAATTTTTATCCTTTGCTATAGAAGAGGGGTTTTGTCTTAGTGGGAGGTTGGTTGATTCAGACCAGCAGAAGTTTGGACATCCCTGTTTGCCTCCCACCCTCCTTGCACACAGCAGCATGACCCATATAGGGGTTAATTCCAACAGTAAGCCCTGTCAGCAGGTCAGTAAACCTGCTCCCAGACCCTTCCTGCTCCCTGCTAATCAGGCAAATCCTCTTTCCGTGTACCTTCTCCTGTTTCTTCCATTACCTTGGAGTAAAAAGGTGAGGATGAAGGAAAGGTAGGAAAGTTATGGAAACACACTTTAGCCATTTAGGTAGGTGCATGAGAGCAAAATCAGTCTCCATGGAGTGCAGCATGGCCCCTGCTCTCTGTGTGGGCTCTGTACAGATGTCTATGTGCAGTCTGCCCACTCTACCTGATCCTCCCCCCATGACTGCCTGAACAATGGCATCTCAGTAGTTTCCCTATCTTTCCCAGCACAGTCAATAAGGCTGAGCTTATTTCCCAGGCTGCCTGTGTCTAAAATCAGGGGGACATTTTCTCCTGGGTTCATTTAGTCAGGAGAAAAGGAGGCTGAGGGGACACTTTCTCTACAACTCCCTGAAAGGAAGTGGTAACCTGGTGGGCGTCAGTCTCTGCTCAAGTAAAAGAGATAGAATGAGCAGAACAGCCTCACATTGTGCCAGGGCATATTTAGAGGCCTGTTTAGATTGGATATTAAGAAAAATTTCTTCACCAGAAAGTCTGTCAAGCATTGGAACAGCAGTAAGGAAATCGCCATCCCTAAAAATGTTCAAACAGCATATGGGTGTGGTACCTGGGGACATGGTTTAATGATGACTTGACAGTGCTGGGTTGGCTGTTGGACTCTGTGATCTCAGAGGTCTTTTCCAGCCTGAATGATTCTGTGATTTTCTTCAGGGTGCAGCTTCAGGTGGTAGACTCTGCAGGGGGATTCTCTGAGGTGATTCCAAAGAGTTTGGTTTTTATGTAGGACTGAGACGATTGCAGCACAGTGTTTCATCTGAAGCTGGGCTTCTTTCAGTTGCTTCTTTCAGTCATTTAAGACTGTTAAATAAGAGTTGGGGGAAGCACATTTTTTGCTGCTGTTTTATGATCTGGTACTGATAACAAATCGCTTACGAAAGGCAAGAGAATTTCCTGTACCAGTTGTGGGGAAGGAGTTAAATGTCATCTATTAGTTATGTGTGACTGGTTGGTACTGCCTTTGCATGGGAGGAAACCTCTCAGCACCTCACCCAGCTGAGCCTCCCACGAGTCTATGAACAAATGTCCAGGATTAAAGCCAAACCATCTCAGTTTCGTGTGTCAGCCAGGAACTGCACCTCTCCGAGTGGCTCTGAGGGATGAGCAGTCTTGTCCTTGGCTGCTGTTCTGGCTGGTAGCTCCACGAACAGAAATGACTGCAGATATTTGTAAAACTCAGGAAAGATCACTTTGTCTCCATGTGCTGTGTGCTGTCACTGTGAGCCTCACTGCCGTGCGTCTCTCGCACTTCCCTCACTAAGGAAATGAGAGATGCACTAAATCTGCCATGCACATAAACCAGAGCAGGACAATGAAATTCAGAAGCAAGAAATACAGGAGGCTGCAAAATGAGAACAATTTCCATCAGCTGCAAGTTTGGAAACATCTCGGCAGCAGTGATGCTGGGAAACTGGAAACTTGGAAACTTCATCTTTCAAACAAAGATCTAGCAATCCACTGAGGGACAGGAACCCCTGGTATCCATTCTCTTTTTCTAAGGATGGAAACTCCCCAGCAACAGCAATTACCAAGTACTGGATCATTCCCCTGTAGCTGAGTGTGGCAACACTTCTGGGACTAGGAAATCACATCTCATTTTAGAGGAAATTAAAAACAATGGTGCCCTTCAGCTGATGCATCTCCTCCATAAGAAGTCATAGGTCAGTTCTCCCCTAGGAATGTCTAAGTTCTGTTTGTAATGACTTCCCTTTGGATGCAGTCATTATTTTTCAGCATTCACTTTATTTTTGAGCAAGAGAGGCATAGTATAGAAAGATTAAAAACTCATGTTACCCCGTTTAAAACCAAGCCAAGCAGAACAGCGCATTTCCCAGAATTTCTTGGTATACATTTCTTGCAAATCTTAGATTTTAATTAGAAGTTTCTTTTTCCTTTCCTTAATAAAGGCAAAACACAAATAAAATGTCTTGTAGCTGCCACTTTTAAAGCAAACTTTTGGGCACAAATTGGTGTCTCATTTAAGAGAAAACCCAAAACCCCAGGGCTCTGCTGCCTGTGGTCACTGGGGACTGTTAGTTTTTAACAGCATGCCCATTAAAACTTGCCAGGAGCTTTATTTCTAGAGCAAGTGGTGACATTTTCATAAACTCCATTTTAAAAGTTGCCATTAAATTTTTCATCGGAGTGAGTGCAAGATCCCACATTCATTGCAACAGACATACGCACAAAGCCTTGCAATCCTGAAGAAAAGCTTCCCTGTCCCACTGAAAATGGAGGGATGATTTAGGTGAGGAAAAGATATTTCAGTGAGTGTGGGATCCTGTTCTCAGTGTTTGAATGGGAATTTAGAATTTAGCTTTAGATGTTGGGGCTCTTACGGTTGTGGTCACTTCAAGACAGTGACACTGGGGCTGAAGCTGAGGTTTCTGACAAGCACCAGACCAGCCTATGTAGGACTGATGTTTTTGTTGATGCACAAGAAGTTCTTGGTTTTCTAATGTGTTTCTTCTAACTGGAGAGATGCTGGAAAGTATTACTGGGGAAAAAATCAGCAGCTGGGGCTTGCCCATCCTAATTCAATAATCAGGAGCCCAAAGGACAGAGATCTCCCCTCTGCCACTCTTTGTCATAGGTAAAAGGGTAAATTCAGGCTGTAGCATATGACCTGCTACAGCTTGATTTCTAGGTAGCATGCTGGTAGCACTGCAGAGAGCAAGTCCAAAACAATATTGAATTGGTCACCACTTTCTTGTGTTAAAATTTCTCCTTTTACAAAATCAATGATGCCATTTTAGAATTGAAAATTTAAGCACTAAATTAACTGAATCTTCCTCTGCTAATTATTTCTGTATGGCTAAGTGATATTTTGAATTTCTCTTCTCTTTAACAAGGAAGCCCTTAAATATAAGGTAGCCCTGCTGGTTACCTTAGCAGACTCCTTGTTTATGTTTTAGCCGTCTAAATAAGAGAAGTGAAAAAGATGCTGTAGTTGTGTGTATGTCTGTGTGTGTTTCTCCAGCATTCAATTATCAGCATCCAAAACCTCAGTATTACCATTTTTAATGCAGTTCAGGATGCCCAGCTGAGTGCTGTATGTGCAGCACTGATGTATGCAAATCCATTTTGCATGCAGCTCATGACATATTTTCATATTCAGGATTATGGGGGGCTTTTTGTGTGCCACTTTGATGTATGCTAATCTTTGTTTCTCTAAAAACACTTTTAAAAGTCCACACAAGTAGACAATATTTTGTCTTCACTGAAACTCTGTGTTTTTTCTGTACCCAGGCTCCCACACAGTTCAGAGCAAAGCTTCCACCAGGGGTGTGCTGAAGGGCCATATTCATCTGCCCTGCACTGGGCAGCTGCTTGTATCCATCAAGGTATCAGAGACAACCTGAGCTCCAGCAGTCCCCTGGATAAAAGCCAGCCTGAATCATTCATTTCTTTCTTGACCTCTGTTGTAGGTGCAGGACAAAAGCTGGAATGGGAACTTCACACAGAGGCTGGATGATGCCTGGGCTGGTAGCAAGAGCACAGTGTAGTTGGATCCAAATAGGTCAAGAACACCTATTAGGGACATAAATGATCAATCAATTAAAGTGGTTGCCTAATGGCTTTGTAATTCTGGCTTGTAACACAGTATATTAATTATCAAATATGTTACTTATATCTCTAATATATTTTATTGTATTATTTATAGACTCCTTGTAAACTTTCTGTGGCTGCTATACTTATCATAGTGTGCACAGTAGATGAAAAATTTGGAAGCATTATTTTGTTCTTGCAAGGTTTGCAGTGGGTGCCAGGTCCAGACAGTGCACAGATGCTAAAACACCTTTGAATTTAATTGTGGGTAGTTTGACACCTTTGTAGCACTATAAAGACTAAATGTAAATCCCAGGTTAATGAATGAGAAAATCCCTGTGGTGTCATTAAATCTTCCCCAGAGTGAACTCAGTCTGCCCAATGAATAAATGTTTAATGCAGTGCTGTGTCAGATGGAGCCATCGATTGTGAGAGAAATGCTGCTGGTTTAACGAGGATCCCATCAACTGAGCTCCAGTTAACAGCCCCACAGTGCCAGCAACTGCTTGGTATTGCTTCAGGGCAGGAATCCCAGCAAAGAGAGTCAGAGGTTCTCACATGGGCACAGAAACATTTTTCCTAGATTTTCCAAGAGTTTTGGGATTATTGACAATATCATCAATATTATCATCATTACCATCTAATCTTTCTTGGCATTCAGAATCATAATGCCATGAGGTCCCCTGCAGTGCGTTAATCACTTTCTTAATGTCAGAAATTAATGTTCCTCACAAAGCATTCTTTGAAGTCACGAACAACTGTATTTATAGCCACATATATTTCCCTACAGCTTTATCCAAGGAATAGGTTGGTGAATATTTTTGAGTGGGATATTCACAGATGGTGGTGCAGAACACCTGTGGTTAGGTTCCATTTTGTATTTGGATTGCATAGCCAGGTTTTGGTAGTGGGATTGGGCTGGGGCTACAGGGTTGGCTTTTGTGAGAAGCTGTGAGAAGCTGCCCCCATATCCAGCATGGGCACCTGGCATCCAGATGGGGTCAACCCACTACACACCTTTAGTTCAGAGTATTCTACAGTCTGAAATAGTCCTATATCCTCACTGTAATCCTATAAATTTAAAACAAAAGCAGCTACAGGATTCACTTTGCAGTAGTTTTTGTTTGCATCTGTTTCTACTACTGCTGCTGTTGTTAATTAGTCACTGTGTACTTGAATTACATGAAAGTAGTTTTCTTACTGTCTTTGGTGAATAAGCAAGACTTTGAAAACAATCCATAGTCACCCCAATAAGAAGCTAAAACCAAAAAGAAGATGTGATTTTTTTTTTTCCCTTTTTCTTACAAGGGGTAAAAAGAGTGCTCTGTATTTGCAGGGTGGTGTGTTTTTGTTTTATTTTGAATTTCTAAATTTTTTGCTTTCCTTTAATTACCAAAAGTTGCACATTTTCCAGAAAAAGCTTTTGCAAAATGAAAAATAGATTTCTTCATTTAAAATGTCCAAGATCCTTCTTTCTGAGAACTTCTTAGTACAGCAAATTGAGATGAAAAATAGATTTAATTTTTGGGAAATTAATTTGAAACAATACATAAAAATAAGTTGTGCTTGAGAAACTCCTTGCCAGCTCCAATTCTAGACTTGTCCTATCATGAACCACTTAAAAATTCTTTTAGGTACAAATACACATAGGTGTCTTGGAAATCCCTTTGATAACTCTTCTTTTCCAAGCAAAGGGTAGCAGAGCTTTGATCACAGCCTACAAATCTTGTAATGGCATGGGAAGGATGTGGAAGTACAAGGGCAGTCTGTCCACATGGACTTTGCTATCAAAGTTTGTCAACAGGAATCAAACAGCAATTTTTATGTGTCCACTTGTCTGCTTGGATGTTTTTAAAGAACTCTTTGAAGTACTGCAGTTCACAGAGATGGAGAGAATAAATTCTAGTGAATGAGTGAATTTTAATTTAGAATTTTCACCACTTAGTTATTCTTTTCATTGTCCCAGCTTTGGACTCTTGGCATTCAACAAAAAATCCCATTCCAACCTATGGTGAACATTGGCCCACTACAGAAAACCTCTCATCCAGCAGGTTCAACCTATGTCCAGCATTGCAAACTATGGGATAAGGAAGGAAAAGAGTATTTTTAAATATATTTGCTGTTTAAAACATCAATATGTTTGTGGGAAAATGTATTTGGAATATATAAAAGAAAATGAAGTACCACCAGGGAAGCAGAGGTGCCATTTTCTGATTAATAGAGTGTGTGCAAAGAAGTAGGGCTCCTCCAAAATCACTTTCTAACAAGACAGGGGCTGTGGAAGGCACTCTGACCAGCAGCTTATTTTTCCAGTGTTGTTTTTCAACACATCCCTGGTTGACCTGGCAGACTCCAGCCTCTTGGCCGTAACTGCTACTGTTCACGACTTGGCTGGACAGTTCTGTCATTCCAGTGCTCCTGTTTTGTCCTGAAAATATTTGAACTGAGGATTGAGCCAGAGGAATGGACCATAAACAGGTCAGCAGTGGAGCATGTTAAGTTTGAATTCATCAACAAATTCAGTCCTTTCCCCTGGCCTCTCCCAGTTTATCTCATGTTTGTTTCCTGGTATGAAGATGAGGCTGAGTGCTCCCTTGGCACCGTAATGACCTGGAAAACTTAAGACCAAACTCCCACTGGCAAGCTGTGGTGCATTACCAGTGTGCTTTTCTTGACTGAACCTGGCATGATACCAAGCCTAGCTGCAGTAACAAAAGGCCTTTAAATAAACAGTAACTTACTCACATTATAGTTCCCAGTGGAAATAAATTGATCATGAGTTTATCTCCACGTTCCCAGACATTCATGTGTTTCCCAGTGATAAGTGATACCCAGGTGAATGTTATCCTTGCAGAGCTGGTGCCACCAGTGGAGGGAGCTGGGCTCTCTCACCCTTTCCCTTCACCCCAAACCCAGTTTCATTCCTCTCTCAAGGCTGGAAGTCAGGTGCTGTGTGAAGAGGTGGTGGTGGGGGCCATGGTATTTACCAAATAGGAGGAAATTTTATTGGGATAATAGAATGGATCGTCAGCATTTTTTATTCTTAGAGTTACAGAATTGGAGCTTGGATCAGCAAGGACCCTTAGAGATCATCTAATCCAATAGGGCCCCTCTGCCATGGGCAGGGACATCTTTAACTAGATCATTTTTTTCAGAGTCCCATTCTGCCAGGTCTTCAATACTTTCAGGGATGGAGCATCTATCACCCTTCGGGAAACCTGTTCCAGTGTTCCACCACTGTCACTGTGAAAAATTCTACCTTGTATCTAGTATAACTCTATCATCTTTTAGTTTAAAATCATTTTGCCTTATCTTTTCACTACAGGCTCTACTAAAGAGTATCTCCCTACCTTTCTTAAGCCTGTTTTAAGCACTGGGAAACTGCTCCAAGGTTTCCCCTGAGACTTTTCTTTTCCAGGCTGAACAAACCTAGCTCTCTCAGCCTGTTTTTCATAGGAGAGGTCCTTCTCATCAGATCTGCTCACAATCTTTTCATCCCCTTGCCTGTACTGATACCTGGGGTTGCTCATGTTGAACCTCATGAAGGAGGTTTTGGAGACAGATAATCTTTCATAGCATTTGCAGTCTCATTCAAAGCAAAATTTCCCACTTGGCCTGAAGTCATGAGTACAGAGTGTAGCCCATGGAGGACAGCAAATTAATCCTGGGTATTAACACTGATTTCTGCAGCCTTTGCAGGAGTGAACTCTTGGAATGCAAGGGAGGAGGATGTGGTGGAGAAAGAAATGTCTTCACCATGGTGGGAGGTGGCAGTTCTTTGAACCCAAGGATAAGGGCAGACTTCCTGACCTTTTCCAAGCCAGATCCTCCAAACACTGCAAGGGAGTTTTCATTTCCAGACCACTCAGAAACAAGCCTGATAAAGTCTGCCAAGATAAATACTTATTTTTAGGCAACAGAATGAAAATTCCCCACCCATGTTTCTGTTGATCCCATACACATCTTGCACAAAGAGATGCTTGCTTACCTTCACCACACAGACCTGGCACGTAGGCAGGGCAGGCTGTGTCAGAGTACCAGGGAGATTCCCTATTGACCTGGCTAGCCCCAGCCTGCTGCCAAACTGCTCACTGATAAGGCACAAGTGGGCAATGATTTTTTTTCAGATTGCTGGCACCTAAAATGCTGTGCAGGTTACGCGCCATAAACCATCTCCAGTTTTTCTTCTATTCACTGTGATAGATGAAACACTGCCCAATAGCTGGCTTCACATGCAAGAAACACAGAGGAGCTGCTGCATTCTAATTTTTTCGGAAGCTACTTTTTCTCATGGCTTAAATGTTCCTGAATGCTTTTGTTTTCCAGGCAATGTTGATATGGTTAGTTTGAGTTGGAGTGAACGTTTTAATAAATCTGAGAGCAGTATATCAGCTACATGGCCTTATTTCAATGCTGTGATGCCATTTCACAGTGGCAGTCAGATTTATGCCTCTCAGCATGGTCAGTGATGGGGCAGAAGAGATACAAATAATTTTCTCCCTGATTAAATGGCAGGTGAGACTTGGGTCTGCCTTTCTGTCTGTGAGCACACAGTGCAGCAGCACACATGCCATCTCTGTGAGGATATAATGATGGACAGGAGAAAGGAGCCAGTGAGAGACAAAACACAATCTGATTTTAATTAATCATAGAATGATTTGTGTTGGGGGGGACTTTTCAGATCATCTAGTTCCAGCCCTCCTCTGCTGTGGGCAGGGACACCTTCCACTAGACCAGGCTCCTCAGGACCCCAGTCAGACTGGCCTTGAACACTTCCAGAGATGAGGAATTATATGGGATTCATAATGATCCGACCAAACACAAATCAGGAGATGATTA
>CM031858.1:145998876-146102707 GCA_018697195.1 Certhia americana | reverse complement strand
GGAGGGAGGGAGGGAGGGAGGGAGGGATGGGAAAGGGACACCGCAGCTTGTGCTTTTCCAAAATTGTGTCATGTGGTGGCTTTTGGTGCCCTGTAAGGGCAGGGCTCACCTTTGCCTGCCAGAGCATCAAACAGGCTGAAGTGGCAGAGGCTGTACTGGGGCACAGGCAGCACCCTGTCATGTCTCTTCAATGTTTGGTGAGACTGATCTGCTGGAGTTGTAGGACATGGACCAGAGGTCTGACAGTGGGTCCCAACATCATCTGTTTAAGATTCACGGTCACTCCCTGTGCTCAGCTCTGACTGTCTGCCAGGCTGTCCTGTAATTCACATTCTGCCTCACGTGGCAAAAGCTCAGAGGTCTCTGGTGAGGTGTCAGGCCAATGAAGTGCTTCTTTCTAAATGTCAGCCAGCTCCAGTTAGGGGGAGACAGGCAGTGATGAGCCAGGGTAGGGCAAACAAGCCTGTGGTTTGGAGTGAAACAGTTCCCTCCATTGTTTCTCTCCAGGTCTAGCACAGACCTGGGGCATGAATTTATGTGTGTTTTTCCAAGGATGTGCTTTTTGTTGCCCTAGAAGGACATCTTTCACAGCTGCTCTGGGCCCTTGTGGGTACAGTAAGGCAAGATTTAACCTCCCATCTTCTCCCAGGCCAGGGCTTTGAGACCAAGGGTTGCTCGAGTAGTTACTTACAAGAAGTATGGACAGGAAAAAAGTCCTCAAATGGCAGAAAGGATGCTTAGGGACATAGTGTCAGTGTTGCAAATTTATAACAATATAGCTGTCAGTGGCTTAGCTGAGAAACTACTTAATCTCTGTAGGTTTTACAGGGCAGGAATCTGAGCTGTACTTCTGAAAATGGGCACTTGCAGTTCTGCTGCTGAGGCCTTTCTAGCACAGCACATTTTCTTGAAGTCAAAGTTGCAGCAAATCTTGAACTTACTCCTTCAAGTGTAGAGTTTCCTCTGTAAAATACTGTGGCATGTCCAAGGGTTGTGTGATGGCCACCATCAGTAATGAGAGAACTGCAGCAGGTCTCACTGTCCTTTACCAGATTCTGACAGGGCAGGTGGAAATGTGAGTTTTGAGTCTAAAGGATTTTGGGACCTTTGAGCTGTTCAAGCCCTGCATGGAACATTGCCAATGTCTCTCTGCTGGGATGCTGCTGTTCCCTGGTGCCTTTGTGCTCTTCTGCCTGACATGCTGTGTCTGGAAAATGCTGGCAACTTCAGACTAGAGAATGCCTTTCACACCAGGGTTTTAATGTGAATTACAGACCAGAAAAGATGGATTCTGAACCATCATCATCTAACATAAGCTAACAAATATCACCTCAACGTGGTGCTGGTACAAAGCACTTCTTCACTAGGAAAGTAGGCATCAAAAAAAGGGCCAAACACCAATGTTCTGGGACATTTACAGTGTGGGGGCTTGAGGAGGAGGAATAGTAGTACGGTGATTTTTTTCTGTTTTTGAATTACTATTTTCTTCATGCATTTTGTCTAAAGCTCATCCATTAAAAGAGATCAAAAAAATTACCCATTGTGCTAATATTGTGTGGCTGATGACACAGACCTTGTGTAATGCTCAAATGCCCTTCCCCTGCACCCCATGAGCTGTCTCATTCCTAAGGCAGTAACTATCTCAGTCCCAAAGGCAGTTGACTGACCTGGATGAGTTTCATGCCTGAGGCTGAGGCTGTGCAGGGCCAGCCCTGGGAGGGATGTAGGCAGGGTGTCTCTTCTTTGAGTTTTTGTTTCAGATTTCCCTTGCCCTTGTGCCCCTGGCTTCCTTTGGGCTGGTGCAGGTGATGGCTCCTGGGATGGGCCTGGGAGCAGCTCCAACAGGGCATTATTTATGTTCCCCTTTTCTTTCTGTGCTCCTTTGTGGGTGCGCAGATGTACTTTTGTCAGAGAACTGACCAGTCCAGTGAGAATACATTGCATTTGTAAGTGGATTTGTAAAAAAAAAAAAAAAAAAAAAATGAATATTTCCTTAAGGTGTTAAGAATTGCTTTATATTAGTTCATTGAACCAGTGTGTTTTTATCTTTGTTAATTACCAGATTGGCAAGAGACCAGGGACATTTTTCAGATTGTGAGTTTACAATGTAAATAAAATCTACCTTGGAGGGAAAAAAGAAAAAAAAGAAAAAAATGCTTTTCTTGTTTCTTCTTTCTAAAACATGAGAAGACAATGACGACAATCACAATTGATCCTGGTATCTTTTACAACGTAAAATTTAGGCAGAAAATTATGATTGACTTTCACTTATGACTATTTAATCACCCTGAACCCACTTCTACACTCAGGACAGAGCTTGGAGGAACTTGTCTCTTTGGAACCTGCCTCTCTGGTCTTCCTGGGACATGACCCTTTGCATTTTCCCTGCACAGCACATCACTGGGTATTATCAGCATAAATAAACTGTCCCAGGGTGCACAAAGGTGTCTTACATGGGGACAATGACATCGGTTGAAAGAGGGGGGAGTGGGAAGGTAGCAGGCAAAATCCAGACCAGAAATAAGACTTTAAGCACCCAATCACTTAAGGTAGCTTAACCTGCTGCTTGCATGGGCTGAGCTGGGATCTCTGGGCACAGGCACAGCTGCAGGCATGCAGTGCTAAGCTCTGCTTATCTCTCAGGGGACTGTAGCTGGGAGAGGGCTGGGCACTAAATCTCCCTACCTTAAGTCCCCAGAAATTATTTCTGGGTCTGAGGCCAAAATAGCCTGTTCACAGATGTGCTAATGCTGAGGTCATGCCAGGGATGCTGATAAGGGCAGTGGCTGGTATCATGCTACTTACTTGTAATGACTTAATTTAACTATCACAAGGAGTATCCAGAAGTGAAACATTCCCAACAGCTGGGATTGGCATCCCTCCATGCTTTCCCACACCCATCCCTGACTTTCCACTTCCCAGTACTGTGGTGAATCCTGTGGAAACCCTTTTGCAAAGATTATGCATCTTGTGTGAGCAAAGGGAGGGAGACAGACACACGGATTATCTGAGATGTGGTACAAGATACTGTGAACAATAAAAGTAGTGATGTCTGGGTTGGATCTTCCAGGTGTTTTAAGAAAGGAAAAAAACCAAAGCAAAACAAAAACAAAAACAAAACAAAACAAAAAAAAAAAAAAAAAAGAAAACAAAAAAACAAGAAAAGCTTCAAGTTACACTGAACTCAAAAAAAGGATTTACATTTATTTCAGTCGTCCTTTTCCTCAGGCCCTAAATCAAATATATAGTCCCTGGAGCCTTTCTGTCAGCATATATATATGTGTGTGTCTGTGTGTGTGTGTGTGTGTGTATTTGTATATATATCTTTCATAAGTATTTATAGGAAGCATGAACATTCAGAGGAAACTATAAGTAGTAAGAATTAAAATAGAATATCTGTGTTCATATCTTGTGGTCTCACACAAGGGAGAAGTGCCTTAGGAACTCTGGTTTCTAACCTTTCTATCACATGCTAAAAATGACAGGATGATTAGGAATTTGAAGATATTTTAGCGCACTGTGTAACCACTGTTTTTGGGGTTTTTTTTTATTGTTTCCTCACAGAGTTATAAATATAAATTTAACCTTAGCTGGGTTACAATAAATAAATAAATAAATCTGGTGAAATGGGTGCTTGTTTTGGAGGTCAGAACTGTTTTATCAACAATACTCAATTTTGTAGGCTTTTCCAAGAAAGGCTGGATAATCCCCCTCCCTTCTCCTCTTAAAAATACAACAGAAGAGCGGGAGCTGTGTTTACAAATGCTCACTTGGCCCAGCGCTGACAGCAGTGGGGGGTTGACATGCCAGCATTACAGCTCTTGAATTATCCACTCCATAAATGGAAAATCAATTTGCTTCTGGGATTCGGCATGTTTTCGGCTGTGTTTTTGTTTAGACTCACAGCTACATCCAGGCTAGGAAAGCAGAGTGTTTGGGGCTGTTCTGCAGCACAGAGCACAGCTGGTGTGGATGGGGCTGTGCACTGGGGCTGTTCTCCTGAGCTCCCTTTCTGACCCTCCAAGGCACAGTGGCAGCATCCCCATTGTGTCTCTAAGGTTGGCATTCCTGAATTGTACCCAGGAATACTTCAGAAGATTTCTGGTTAGTGTAAAAACTTCTCTCTGAAACATTAAAGTGAATGCAGGATGGTTCCCTGATTTACTGGTGCAAGGAGCCCAAGCAGATGGGGTTAATAAAGCCCTTTGTTATCCAGCCTGACCCACTTGTCAGCTCTTGAGCTCCTATAAATGCATGTGGAGGAGCCAGACTTAAAATAAATCTCGGGGCATTTGGCAAACAGCAGCTAATTGAAGAGCACATGCTGCCCATCACATGCTGAGGAGGAGAAACCTGGGCAAAGGCTTAAACCCGAGGTCTGAGGCTCCTGTTTTCAGAATTAGCTATATGGGACTCTGTAAATATTTACAGACCACCTCTAAAACCCAAGCTGTTTCCAAGGTGCGGTGTTAAACCCCTTGGAAAAGTAGTTTGGCGTGGGGCAGCTCCTCGCAGATCCCCAGGAGAGGAGCCGGCAGGAAAGCTGGGGATGCTGCAGCTGCGCTTCCCTCCTGTCTGGATAAACAGCACCAGTTTGGGTGATGCAGTGAGGGGGGTCCTGCATCAATGCCATGCACAGAATGTGTTAACATGATGAGGTTTCATGGTAACAGTTGCAGTTTTGCTGGCTCTTTGCTGCTCTGAAGACTGCAGCTGAGCAGTGATGTGACTTCTTGCACTGGGCTTTCACTTGTTCATAAATTGCACATATTCTGACATGGTTGCTTCTCTGATTTTTTTCCTACCTTCAAAAAAAACCAAACCAAAACAAAGAGTGTTATTTAAGCAATGGCACTTGTGGGACTTTTTGTAAACATCTGAAGTTTTATAAACAACGTGTTTTTCTTCCCAGAAAACAATGCCTGTCCCACAATGGCATTCCCGCAAAACACTGTGGGATTGAAGGGATTCATTTTAAGACTTTTAAAAACTTCTTTAAATCACTGCTCCCAGGCAGGGAACACCAGGAGGGGAAGGGAGAGCAGCTCTGGGTCCCTCTGTACCTCCAAAGCAGCTCCGTGCCTCTCTGCCTAGGCTGGGGTCAAGCTGCTATCACTTACTTTTCCTTGACAGAAAAAATAGCAATTTTCCATGTGAAACAAAGGCCATTTATACTTTGATTTCCCCTGTTTGTCCCAGGACATATGAGCTGGTTTTGCTTGGCTTTCTCTAATCACAAATCCAATCCCAATCCTTAAGAAATTAAGCTGGCTGGGGAAATAAAGAGAAAAGAACTGATTCATCTTCCTCCCTATCCTGCTCCTCCCTCCTTTGCTGAGTGCTTGCTGTTCAGCTGCTCTGAGTTATGAATACTTTGCTGCCTATCTTGTGGCTATCAAGGTCAGCCCGAAGGAGGGAGGTGAGTCATTGTCATTCAAATAGCTACAAACTGTAATTCAAATAAGGTCAGAGCAGAGCCAGGAGGCTGATTCAATGTCCACAGGTTGATGCTCTGCCCTTTCCAAAATTTCACCCTCACACTCCTCAGTGTGCAAATACCAGAGCAGAGCTTGAAGCGAGGGCTGCTGTTTCAAGGGCTCTGATTTGATCAGAAGTTCTGGGATAGGGAGAATAAAGCAGAGAAATTAGGTTGGGAGGAATGAAAAAACATCTGACCATTTTTCTCTTTTTTTATCTGTGTGTCTCTAGGTTGCAAACTTCTCTCCATGGCTTGAGTGGATATCAGAGCGTGTCTCTCTGATGGAATGTACAACTCCAGATGATCCGATCCTTCAAGAGCTCAATTCCAAGAAAAAAATTACAATTCGTTCTACAGTTTGCTTGTTTTAATGTATGGCTTGCTCTCACACACAAAAGCTGAGTTCTAATTTCCGTACACAGAAAGACAAGGGTCTGTCTTCAGTAAACCCTCATCAGGAGAGGTTAGCAACAGGTCACTGAGAGCTGGAAGGAACTTTGAAGCACCACGAGAAGGTGAAAGGAAATACCCAGCTTGTCCTTTTTTAAGCTCATTTGGGGAAGATGAAGCTTCTCCCTTATGGCTGGAAGTAGTGGAGTCAATCTGTTCAGCCTGAGCCTGGGGAGGTAAGTGGCAGGCACCTGCTGCAGCCTTTCCTTTTTGCCTTACATTGGACCCTGCGTTGGTCTCAGCCAGCGGTGGGGGCAGAACCCAAGGGGCAAAGATGGTTGTGGTAAGGAGGAGGAATGTGAAAATGTTCACCTTCGCCTTTTTGCTCATCACGCTGACGTCCTTTCTGCTGAACTACACACACCAGGTGACCACGACCACCTGGGACCCCAAGCATCTCGTCATGCAGTTTTCAGAGCATGTCCAAAAACTCTTCAAGTACCCCAGGAGACCTTGCAGCTGTCGCACGTGCATTTCAGAGCTGGGACATTCCGTCTGGTTTGATCAGAGATTTAACTCAACTATGCAACCTTTCCTGACCTCACAAAATGCCTTGATCCCAGAAGACAGCTACAGGTGGTGGCTGGTAAGTAGGGGGTGTGGGTACAGCCCGGACTTTGGGTGACAGTGGTGGTGTCAGGCTTCAGGGGTGCTAAGCACAGAGAAGATGTTTTCTGTCCAAAGCATTTGCTGTCTCAGCTGACAAGGCGGAGGTGGAAGGAAGTGGGTGTTTGTGCTGCTGTTTAGCTTGCAGGGGCTTGGAGTGCACATTCACTTGCCAGCCAGAGAAGTCCCTGACAGAGTTAGGTGGTAGATCCAGAATATGCAAATATCAATTCTTTCATTTCCTCCCTTCCCTTCCAAAGACCAAGCTTTGTAACCCCGCTGTTTCTGCTTCAGGTGGGCTTTTTGTCATTCATCAGGGTGGATAACAAAACTAATTGTGAAGTGTGAAATTCCCCTGGGGTTCTCCCTACCATAAAATATATAAATCATTAGCAGGATTAAATGGAAAATTACTAATTCCATGCATATGATCATATTCTCTGTTGTGGCTGATGGTGTAAAACAGATCTGGAAAGCTCATGAGTGGCTGTGGGTGACTGGGAAGAAACAGCCCCAAGTGTATCCTTGAGCAGGGTGGTCCAGCTACCAAATGAAGCCTGATCCAAGCATTATGAAAATGAGCAGATGCCCTGTTCATAAAGCACAGAAGTGTAAAAGATACATCCTGTTGTTTTGCCTAACAAAAGCCCCTTATTTGTTCTATTGAAACAGGACATCAGTTGTTTGATTTACTCATGGCTGTGCTGCTGAGGTGCTAAAGTTCAGGTTCTGCTGCAACAAGCCCAGTGAAATCACAGTTTCATTGCACTTGTTTACCCTCTCTTCTAGAAAATCAGTCCCCTGTGCTTGTCTTTTGAACACACATCAGCCTGCAACTTGGTGTCTTGCAGTGAGTGCAGCCCTTGTTGAATTCTGGGCTTTCAGGCCTTCTCTGGCACCCTGAGGGCACCTCTCCGACAGGCACCCACTATTGCAGAGGGGACATTTGGGTTTTGGAGGGGATATCAAGTGCTGTGGGAATGAGGCTATATCAGTTTTATCACTTCTCACTCCACTGGCTGTTGCATTTAGTGTTAAAATAAATGCCATTGCTGCCATCTTCAGCTGTTGTGTAAATGATATCATTGTTTTATGATGAGACCCTCCTTTTTGCAATGAGTCTCAAGTACTCCAGGTGCTGTATCTTTTCACCTGCCCCTTGGCCATGACTTTGATTTCCCATTGTTTGTGGTTTTTCTTGCAGCGTCCAGACACTTTTCCATGTTGTCCCCATGTTTGTCTGAACTTTGCAGGAGCCTTGAGAAGGGAAGATTAAACGCTCAGGTCCTTGCCCTTTCCCTGGCTTGAGGTTTCACCAGGGAGCTGGGCTGATCTAACAACTGACAATTTTCAAAGGTGTGGACATACCCCAGATTGAGCTCAGTAATGAGAGGATGGACATCTCATTAGGATGTTACTTATGGACACCATGAGCAAAGCCACCCTGCATTCTGCACTCAGAACTCACTGATTTGAGCATGAGGTTTGAATGTGTTGTCTCTTAGGAAAAAAAATAGAAAAAGAAAAAGTTTGGGACTCAGTACAGAGATCTGAATATGTAATGCTCCTTCTTTTAGTGAAACAGAAAAAAATAAGCAGTGCTTCCTGAATTCACAGAATCAGTTAGGTTGGAAAAGACCTCTGACATCATCGAGTCCAACCTGTGACTGAACACCACCTTGTCAACCAGACATGGGTACCAAGTCTTTCCTTAAACCATCCAGTCTTTCCTTAAACACCTCCAGGGATGGTCACTCCACCACCTCCCTGAGCAGCCCATTTCAATGTCTAATCACCCTGTCTGTGAAGAAATTCCTTCTAACGCCTAGCTTAAACCTCCACAACCATAGTTTTAGACTGTGTTCTCTCCTCCTGTTGCCATTTCCTTGGGAGAAGAGATTGACCTGGCCACAATCTCCTTTCAGATGGCTGCAGAGAGTGACAAGGTCACAGCTGAGCCTCCTTTTCTCCAGGCTAAACAACCTCAGCTCCCTCAGCCTCAGTCACCTCACTGGACTTGTGCTCCAGACCCTTCACCAGCTTTGTTGCCTTCTCTGGACTTGCTCCAGCACCTCAATGTTCTTCTTGAAATGACGGGCCCAGAACTGGACACAGAACTCGAGGTGTGGCCTCACCAGTGCATTAAAAATTGAGCTCAAACTAACAGAATCTTTCAGAGGAGGTTTGGGTTTTTTTCAGCAAAATGAAAAATACAGACTTTCAGAACAGCCAAAAGCTGTTCATTAATTTTCAGGGCTGTCTAACCATGTTTTAGTGTTTGGGGGGTTTTGTTTCATTTTTTTGTTTGGTTGGGGTTTTTTTGTTTTTTTTTTAATTCAGATCAAGTTCAAAGGGAATACACCACTTCAGAATATAAAATCAAAGCAATTTTTTTTTCAGATAGTAAAAATAAATCTTCTAAGATTCCTAGACTTTTTCAGTCTTCAACCAGGATGTGTGAAATATTTTTATGCCCCCCATAACTTTATTGTGTATTGGAAGTTTTTACTTACTGAAAGTCTTTGTCCTAATGTGTAGTGGATGGAGAAAGTGCCCTGACTTCTCTGAAAGATGGTTTTGGGTAAACCACAGGCATAATGTGGCCTCACTCCTCATTGCAACTGGTTCCTTATGTAATGTTGCTTTGGGTAAGTTTTTCCAAGATGGTGTCATTTCTTCAGTAAATAATTCCCAGGTGCATCCTGAGGACAACTCCCTTTATGCTGTTCATTTTTAGGCTCATCTTCAAAGCAATTCTGAGATTTCGGACAGTCTTTAAGAAAACATTGCTCATGGCCATGTTTCACTCTTGTGTGCTCTGCCAACTCAGTAATTTGTGACTTTTTGCTATATTTGTACATAAAAAGGAGGTATGAGGAAACCTGAGATGCTCAAACTTCTTTTCAGGGTGGGAATGACTGTGTGTTCACTCTCAGGAGCTGATTTAAAACAGTGTGGCAGTTTTGTTGAACTGAGGTTCTGAGATGCACTGGAGCTCTTTTTTACATGGCTGTGACTTCCCTGTCATGGGGAGACCTGTGTGATGTGCTGGTCTAAAAGCAGGCAGAGCCCTTGCCTGTCCACCAAACTCAGTCTGCCCTCCCTCCCCCTTAACCCTGTTGCTGTAGATGTGAATAGTGCTATTCATCCAAATAGTCCAGCAGCATTAGTATCCCTCCAGTATTAGGACAGTGAGGACTGATTTCAGAGATTATTGACCAGTATTGGAGACAAAGGGACATTTGGGACCAAAGAAGAGGGTGGTTTCCCTTGCTTGCAGTTCTTCCCATGGATGCCAGGCTGCTTCATGGTTTATTTGGAGAATATATAGTTTGAACACTTTCAGCCTGGAAGGATGTGATCTTTAGGAGGGAATATTCCTGATTGCTCTGAAAAAAACAGTTTGTGTATATGGGATTTAGTGGTAGCACCTGGGCAGGTGGGAAGGAGCAGGGGACAGAAGGTCAGTGCCACCATCCCTGCAGTGGCTCATCTTGCTCATGGGGCAGGGCTGCTCCAGAGAAGGCCCCTGAAAATGTACCTGGCTGTTTCTTTGTTCATGCAAACAAGGGGGGTGTTGTCAGGAATGCTCCCTTCTTCTCATTTGCTTAAATATACCCAGCTGATAAACTGTTCCTTTGTTTTTTTTAGTTGGAGTTGCAAATAATGACCCAAATCCTCCTTTCATGTACACGCCTGCAGTTGTTCTGTACTTTCTGTGACTTAAAGTTAAATTGGAATCCTCTAGTCTCAGGGAGGATCTGGGCATTAGTAACACCTCAGGCTGTGAACATTTTGTTAGAAATTCCTTCCTTCTTCCTTTTTATCCTTCTCACCCTTCCTGTCTCTCGCCTCCTCTCTCTCTCTTTCTCCTCTGCCTTCCCTCATCTTACGCACAGGGACTGTGAGAGTGTTTTTTGCAAGGTGGCACCTGGTGTTACGTGATACATTCCTTTCTGTTTATATTTTCTTTCCCACCTCCCTGAGCTGGTTTCACCTGCAAATTTTCCATTGTTTTTCCATGATACAAATGCTGTGGATGTTCTCACTAAATTTAGTAACCCATATATAAGGAAACATGGCAAGAATTACATGCTGTAACAAAGCACAGCATTTATTTATTGTTTTCTTGTTTTGTTCTAAGAGGATGTATTGTTCTGGGTGGTCAGAAAGTATAAAAAATAGGAGATCAGAACCTGCTGTTATAAACCCAAATGTTGAGGTTGATAGATTGAAGTTGTGATAAGTAAATTTAGGCTCAGAGTTTCCTGGCAATCTTCTCTGTAGCACATTGTTCATAAACTATCATGTTATAAACACTTTTATCTCTAGTCTTACCATGTATGAGGGTTTTCCCTTTTCTTTGGAAGAAAGCTCAGATCTTGGGGCCTTGTTATCAGCGTATCTAAAAGAAAATATTAGTTTCAACTCATTATTTTTGTAGGAAGAATGTAATATATGGCTTAAAAATTTGCTTTCAGCTGGTGAACAAAGGGGCATCCCCAGCCAACACATGTTCTAGGGAAGTTGGGGCAGCTGGACTGATTTTTAAGGCAGCAGCAGAGCTGCTTGGCACCTGAGTCATGCATTTTGAATGCTCTCTGAGGAAAATGTGTCCAAATACTTTGATCACCAGAAGTTCCTTTGGAACTGGGATGCTGTCTGTGACACTTTGAAAGCAATACAGAGGGCTCAGCACTTTGAAGATAGCGTGTAGCTACCAGATCACTGCAGAAGGTGGTACCAAATCCCAAATCTAGGCCAGGCCCAGGCTCTGGTCCTACTGCCTGCCACATTCCCAGTCCCACCTGCAGTTGAGCTGTAAGTGGTTGTAAGTGTGACATTTAGACCAGATTTGGACATACAGGAAGAACCTGACCCTGGGCCACCCCTCACTCTCACTGGCAGCCCCCACGTGAGTCCAGCTGGGCTGGAGCTGCTCCTCCTGTGGTGAGGTCAGATGGGTGTGAAGGTGGTCCAAACTCACAGGTCTCTCTCAGCAAGAGGGTCAGAGTAGTGTGGAGGTGACCCATACCAGCCATGGAAGTCAGAAATTGTACAACTCAGCATATTATTGTGTGTTATTTACAAAATATATGCACGTATATATTTATATTTGAGTATGTAAATTTTTTGACTACACAGATCATTAAACAAAACCCAAACTCTTGAAAGCTCCTCTATTCTTCCCCTTCAACTCTTAGATGCATAGTAAATGAAGGGCATTAAATATAATAAAAATAAAGCCACATTTTCCAGACCAAAGAGGCATTTTACAATTGATGATTTCCATTTAAGCTCTCCTTGAGTCTGTAGAACAGAGATTACTTGGATTTGCCCTACCAAACAGTTGCTGGGATTAATCTTGTAGCTGAGAAGTGTTGCCTGAATTAATGCCTTCAAACTGCAACAGTGAGGCAATTAGTAGCTGTGCAAAAGAGATTCTCATGGGGCTTTATTCATAAAAACAGTTTTAAAAAAAGTAGAAAATCCACAAACCCCAGAATTGCTGCCCCAGCTTCCCCCAGGCTGCCTGGCTGTGTGTTGGCAGGACTGCCTTACCTGTGCCAGCTGCTGCCAGACCCACAGCTGTACCTGTCTGTCCATCACAAGAGTTCTGCCTTGGTCCGTGTTCTATCTGCATCTACACCAATGATTGTAGGCTAACCTATTCTACCTGCTAATAATTTGGCATTTTGAAGTTGTGCTTAATATGCTGCCAAACTTGGGTGCAGGATGCACACCAGGAGAGCTTTCCTTTGAGGGTCTCCTGACTCCTTTGAGGCCCCAAGATAAGAAGGACATGGATGTCTTAGGGCAAGTCCAGAGGAGGCTAGGAAGCTGGAACACCTTTCTTGTAAATACAGACTAAGAATTTATGCTGTTGAACCTGAAGCAGAAAAGGCTCTGGGGAAACTTTATTGCTGGCTTTCAGTATCTGAAGGGGCTACAAGAGAGCTGGACAAGAACTTTTCACAAGGGTGTGTACTCCTAGGACAAGGGGGAGTGGCTTTAACCTGGAAGAGGGCAGGTTTAAGAGTAGATATTAGGAAGAAATTCTTTGAGGGTGGTGAGGCCCTGGCACAAGTTGCCCAGAGAAGTAGATGCTCTATCCCTGATAGTTTTCAAGGCCAGGTGGGATGGGTCTTGGAGCAACCTGGTCTAGTGGGACCCATGGCAGGGGTACTGGAATGAGGTGATCTTCAAGGCCTCTTCCAACCGAAACCATTCTGTGATTCCATGACTGTGGCTGTGTCCTCACCACTCCAAGCCATTAGCTCTGAGCAGCCTTGGCTTAACTCTCACTCTCCCTTTGGAGCTCCTTAGCCAAGTTTGGGGTATTGCTGCTTGGTAGCACTGTCAATGGTATTGGAGAGCCCAGTGAAGCCTTCTGAGAAGTTTAAAAAGGCAGCAAATCCCTTGTCATCCTTAGTGGGGGTGTGCACAGTGATGAGGAAGGAACAACAGGCTCTTCTTTGGCGAGCCATTCATGGGTAAAGAAGGGGGTTACATAAACTTTGAGGGTTCTGTTTTCTTGCCCCCTTTTTTTTTTTCTTTATTTTTTTCTTTATTTTTTTTCTTTTTTTTTTTTCCTTATTTTTAAAATTAAAAGATGCAAAACCAGCTAGTTCACTTCTGTATGTGAAATGGGAGTTTCTAAGGCTGGGAGATGAATTAGGAGACTTCTCAATCTGAACTCCCAAATATAGTCTTTAACAGCCTAAGGTGGAGAGTTTACTCTCAATGATGCACGAATATTTTATGGATGGAAGCTGAACTGTTTAGTGATCCAGTGATATTTTATATGTGGACACAAGATAGGTTAAGATGCTTTATGATCTTGGACAAAAAATTGAACTGCTTCTTTAGACACACATATTACTGGCACAGACTTCTGAAAAAAGCAAGCACTTCACTGAGGATACAAGGGTCAAGTATTTCAGTGTAAAGGCCACTTGTAGCAGCTGTATCCATGCACATATCCCTGTCACACATCTAGAGCACTTGGAGGGTGGATGCTGTCCTAGCAGAGCCTGATGGCATTGCTGTGGCTCTGCCTTGCACAGCATTGACAGACTTTCACACTGTGCTTTTGTTGATTTATGGGAAAGGCCAGACTAGTGGGAGCTTGAGAAGGAGAAAAAAAAAAAAAAAGAAAAAAAGAAAAAAATGTGGTGTGGGAAAGTGAACTATAATCGGCTTGTAATTGTAATGTTATTAAAATGGTCTTTTTTCAATAAGCCAAGCAAACATTGTGCAATAAGGAACTGTCTGCATGCTAAGTCTGAACATTTACAAACTGAATATGCCTTGGAGTTAACCAGCTTTGTTGCTTCCTTTTCTCTGTTTTGCTGAAATGTCAGAGACTAACCAGTGTTGATAGAAGATTAGGCCTGAAACATATAGTTCAATCAGATAATCACTGGGAAATCAAAACAGAGCACTTAAAATGAGTTGAGGACAGATGTCTCATTGTATGGATGTTCAGCACAGAGTACAATAAGGTCATCACCCTATTTGAGGTCACTGAGAGAATTTCTTACATTAATAATGGTCTTTCCCATGGAAGTTGTGTAAAACAGAGGGATTGTAGGACACTGGTGTCCTGCTTTCAGGTTGATGTTGGTTCCCATGTTTCAGCTTGCTTGCTGTGGAGTTACTCTAGACAGAGGCAAAAAGAATGGTAGATGCTTGAGCTCTGTAAATGGAGATGCCTATCTAGGTTGTTTCTTACTATTTTAAAGCAGCAAAAATGCATCAGTACTCCAGGTCTTTCCCTTTTCTGATGCTGTCAATCTGGATGAAAAGAAAATTTAACTTTCAAAGGGCTCCCAGGTACTTGGAATTTTCTGAAAATTGCCTTCCTATTCTGAATTTTCTCAGGCAAAATCAATTCAAGAATAAGTTTTTGACAGGTTTTCTTTTCATTTCTTAAAGACAATTATGAGTCAGCTCATATTTACAGAGTATGTATGGCTGTATGCAAATGTGTATTCAAATAACTCAAAATAAGTTCCTTTTTCAAAAAAGATTGTATTTCAGTACATTATACACCTGTACTACTCTCTGTGATATCTATGAAGTCTCAAATTATTTTGAAGGCTGCAGGTTTCCTAACATTGTTCTTCTTATTTTCAGAATAAGACGAGGTTAGAGTCATAGATAACACACAAGAGTTTAGATACGTGGTCATGTGTTTGTTGCATCACGCACAAATTTAAAAGATCTTTTTTATTTATGTAATTGAGCCTTGCACTGAATAATGACATACATGGTCATAATTACGGCGCTTGTCCGGTCATCCTAATTATCTTGCATCCTAATCACCTTGTGCATTTTCAAGTATACAGATTAGGAAGGATTAGTGGGAAGATTAAGTCTGTGTATGCTTTTCTTTGTCTTCTTTGTTTCAAGTTTTTCAAACTCTGAGCTCCAGAGACCTGTTGTTTGTTTCAGTGCAAATAAGGTCCTGCAAAAAGCACAGAATTTAAACAAAAATTACAGTGCTGCACCTGTTTGTGGTTGTGTGAGAGAGTGAGATAGCAGGAGAAATTAACAGTTCCTGGTGCAGTCAAGGGAAACACATTGGAAACTAAAGCCAAATTTGCCCGGGACATTCCTGAGAGTCGTGGGAAAAGGTGTTTCTCTTCTCTTCCCTCCCTGTCTTTCCATGCCCTGGGCTGGCAGAGTAAGACAGAGCCTTTTTGGCCCATTTTGTGCTGGAGCCATTCTCCTTTCATGAGCTTAGAATCAAGTGGCACCAGGAGGGAGGGCAATGCTGTTTGTGAGCATGCCAGTACTCCCAGCCTCTTCAGTAAATCTCAGAGAGCTGATCCCCAGAAAGGGAGTGTCTGACCATCACCTGCCCTGCACCTTGCCTGTACCTTCCCAATCCAGCCATTGTTTCCACCATGCACCACAGAGCTGCTACAGAAGAGTTTCCCACCATGGCAACAGACACAATGACCAAGGTCCGGGTGGTTTTCTTCATCCTGGTGATTTTTTTTTAGATGATTATACATCTCCAGCTCTCAGGGTTAACTCTAGTAAAGTTTCTTATTGCATGAGCAGCTGGTTCTTCCACAATTCACTTCCCATTTCCCTCTCCCACTCCTGGCATATGCCAAATTTGTGGCAGGGATATCAGCCACTTCTGTCTTCCATCAGCTACCCTGAGACTTTTCTGTCATTTGTAGGAGAGTTAAAAGAAATCTTACACATATCCTAACAGAAGATACCTCATTCAGAGTGGGTTTAGGTTTATGGAACACCATAGAGGAACATTTATTCTGCTAAGTCCAGCCTTGGGGAAAATACTTGATCTGTTCTATCATGGCTAGATAGAGGCTGAGGAAATGTGGGAATCTGATGAGAAGGAGGAGAAAAAGGAAGCCAAGTTTAAAAAGTTAAGGGGCTTTCCACTTGTTTTTTTTCACACTTTGGCTCCCAACCCTTGTACTGCAGAAGGCAGTGTCTGTGGGAAGATGCAGGAATGCTCTTTGAGGAGATGTTTCAAGCCATCTCTAGCTCACAGAAGAGCTCCCTGTGTTGGTAACCTGGAGTGATTTTTCCCCCAACAGAAACTGCAAGGAGAGAAATCCCCGAAGAGTTTGAATACCACTCTGACAGAGCTGTTTGGGGTGATCCCTGGGGACGGGGATCCACTGCAGGAGCGTGGCTCCTACAGCTGCAGGCGCTGCGCAGTCGTGGGCAACTCCGGCAACCTCCGTCAGTCTCACTACGGCCAGGATATTGACTCCCATGACTTTGTGCTCAGGTGAGTGAAAGCCACCTCGGCTACAGAGGCCTTTGTTGTCTAAAATTCACTGGTATTTGGGGGGGGCAAGTGAGGTAAACAAGGTTTCAGGGTCTGTCTAGACTTAGACAAGTCAAGTCTAAGTTTCAGGGGTGTAAACTATGTGTGTTGGAGATATGACCTCATGTTTTAGCTTGGACAAAAAAAGATTTATAGGTAGTGATACTGTAGCTTGTTCTGTACAATCCATAATTGCCTGTGTTAAAAAGTATAGGAGAAAAAAGATTTCCACTTATGAGTAAGGGTTATTTCTGCAGCCAGTGCTCACAAGTGATCTTTTAGACATTTAACTGACTGTATTAGATTTGACTTTTTTCGCTAGTTCATTCTTAAGCAGTGGTAGGGTGGGGAAGCCAAAGATACTTTTCAGTGGACAGGAATCACCTGTTTGGCTGCAGGTAATTTGTAAAGGATGGTATTGCTTCTCCCTTTCAAGGGAGCAAGGTTGGCTCCTTTGTTCTAATGAAAGGCAAGCAGGAGCTAGCTAAACAGAGTTTGGCTACCCAGAGGGTGGCCAAAATATCTGAACTGAGTTCATTTTCGACGTGTCATCTGCCTTTCACACCACAGCTGCCAGCACAGTACACTTTGGAGAGCAATAAAGGGCAGGAAGGGAGGGATTGCTCTTGAAATGTCACATGCGGGATTATTCTCTCAGAAGCAGCAAAAGCTTTAGTAGGAAGCTGTGCACTGAAGTCAAGAATAAATCAACAGAAGATCAACACTGTTTGAACTGTTAAGCCACCTTGGCTTCTGATGTGGCTTGAACATGGCATTGGAGACATCTAAATCTTCACAAATCATATCAGGAGTTGCTTCCTGAAGTTGCATGTCTTGCTCCCTGCCAAAAGTACTTCCCCAAATGCAGAGGCACCAACCTGGCCTTCAGATCCATGAAGGGAAAGGGAGAGCCCTCAACAGCATTCTACGAATGTGGGGCAGCTGCAAATGTGGGAAGCTGCAGTGCATTTATGCTTAACTCTGTGTCCTTCCATATGGAGACAGCCCCATTCCTGTGTGGACTTCATTATATTGCCTGTCTGTTAAATTTCCAGACTCGTGCAGAAAAGACTTTGCTAGACTCAAAAGCTGGTAGTAATAACTAAAGAGTAACACACCCAGGTGCATGTTTCTGCTCCGAGGCCTTGCCCATCCTATAGCCAGCCATCCCTGGTAAGATCAAAACTCTCAGTGACTTAGTGAACCTTCCAGTCTCAGATTTATATTTCAGCAATCTTAAGCCAGATCTGAAAGGACTGCACAAGGTTTTAGGATTCACCTTGGGACTTTGTGCAGAGAAGGTGACCCCTCTGTGTGTCAGACACAAAATCTCTGGTGACCTGAAATTCACTTCCACATGCTTTGGCAATACAGCCAGTGCAGGGGAGAGCCAAGGGGTCTGAGTGGGCACCTTTCCTTCCAAACAGTGTGTTCCAGCCCATTTTTATTTGTATAACTATCTACTTTCATGACAGAAGGAAGTTCCTGCTTGGTCCTTCCTGCTGAGACTGGGTGTGAAGGCTGCCTTCTGCCACATGGCACTGACAGCCCCACCATGTGTGGTAGGAAAAGTACATAGACCCAAGGGCAGATTGTAAGATGACCAATGTGTCACCATCGTCTTTGTCTTGATGGGAAGAAACACCCATATTTTATACCTTTGACTGTCTAATCTCAAGGTAAAACACAGAAATTCCCATGCTTTTCCAGTATTTCTACACAGTATGGTATGGGTCTCTGGCAGGGAAGCCAATAACAGGGGACTCTGTAACAAATCCACGAGGCTGGCAGGATATTCTAACTACACTAATAACTCCCTTGAAGGGAGTTAGAAGAAACTTAAGTAATTCACCTGGGGGAGAACTGCAATAACACAGCCTGGCATAGACTTGATAAACAGATTTTGCCTCTCCTGTTATCATTAACCAGGACAGCATGTTGTCTGGCAATGTATGATGCTCCTCATTACCTCGTCAGCTACATCCTTCCTTGTCCTCCCTGTGCTTCTGCCAGGAGCTTAGCTAATGTTATTGCAGAAAAAAAACCCCACATTTTGCTTGGAGACAGCTGAGGGGTTTCTCCATGGTTTTGCACAGCACCATGGATATATACAAGTTGCTTCAGGGATCTAATGTGCACTGTGCAGCACCACAGAAATATGCAAATCTCTGCCACTGAGGAGCTAAAGCATCAGGGAGAGTGCTGATGTGTTCCCAGATTTGCTTTCAGAAATGAACACAGGCATAGAGGCATTTCTGCAGTCCTGAGTTCAGAAATCCCCTCTCTGTTCCCTGTATGGGCCACTCATTTAAGAGTTGGCCTCAATGATCCTTTTGGATCCCTTCCAACTCAGAATATCCTCTGAGTGTGTGAATCTGTGATAAATCCAGCAGAAGGTAGGGTAGCCCTGTTTAGCCAGCACTTCTTAACTGAGCCCTGGAGACCCTGGGCAGATCTCCTTGCTCTGACTCCAGGGTTACCTAAAGCACCCCAGGAGTGACCCTGAGTATCTGCAGACACTGGATGCTACAAAGTAGAAGTAAGGTTTGAGTAGATGAAGGGTCAGCAGCAGGTCCTGTATTTGTCACTGTTTTTGTGTCTATTTGGCACTGACTTTGGTTCCTTTTTTGTGGGAGAACCATAAGGAATATTTGCTGCTTCTTGTCACACATAGCACAGTTTACTACGTTGACCCTAGACATTCAGATACACCTGTATGGATAAGGGGGAAATGGAACTGCAAGAAGTCAAGCTGATGTACTTCAGGTCAATGTTTTTCTCACCAGCTGGAGGGTGCAGCTTTAGGATGAAGTAAGGTGTGTCCTCATGAACTCACCACTCTTGATGACTGTAAAGGAAGCCCAGGGATGTGCTCAGAGATACACCTGCTTGGTAGACACTCCTGTTCAGTCCAAGGAATTTCACACTAAAGCTGAGCTTTCATTTACTGTTCAGTCACATGGGTCATGATCATTCCAGCTTGCCTGAGGACCCCTACACCCTGTCAGGGCTGTCTGAAGACCCTGGATATAGCACTCCCCTCAGCCATGGGAACATGGACCTCAAGCAAATGGCTTGGTGAAAATTCACATGTTCTTACCTAATTCCTCCTCCTTCTTAATTCTAATTTTTGGACTGCAGAATGAACCGTGCCCCCACTGCTGGCTACGAATCAGATGTTGGGAGCAAGACCACTCACCACTTTGTTTATCCTGAGAGCTACAAAGAGCTGGCAGCAAATGTGAGCATGATCCTGATTCCCTTCAAAACTCTGGACCTGCGCTGGGTTGTCACCGCTCTCACCACAGGCACCATCAACTTGTGAGTAAGAGCAGGTACAGGGGGTGGGAGCTCCATACTTCTTGTTGCTGCAGGAGATCATAGCATACTTGGGGCAAATCCCTGCTTCAGGGATCCCTTCAAGCACTTTGCTTCAAGCACCTAGGGGTGATTTACAGACCCTCTCAAGTCAGAGTTAAGCCTTAAACACTTGATTTCTAGGAAAAGGTTAATGTTATGATTCAGTTGTTGAGGCAAAGGTCGAGATCCAGTCCCTTACATCCCCAGTGGTCTCAGAGAAATGAAAAGAGGAGTTTTTACTGATTGAGCTGGCCAGTTTGATCAAAAGGCTCATGAGCTTTGGGGTTCAGAGCCTCATTTTAGGCTTCTGCTCATCCTTCCTCCTCTCTGGTTCCTTGGGAGTCAGTCCATTTGCAAAAGAGGATGAGGAGGCAGAAAGGGGTGTGCAGGTTGCTCACCTGAGGCAGTAAGAGCAGATGCAGACCACAGCACTTAGAGCCCCATCCATAGGATGAGCACCCTTGGGAAGGTTGGTCAGGAGTTTGGTCTGTCTTTCCTGGTGGAACATGATTGAGAACTGTGCAGAGGAAACAATGTTTTATGTGTCACCTGCATATCTTAGCCTTAAATTCAGGAGTTCCACTTGGCAATAATGTGACACACAGGAATTT
Organism: Certhia americana; assembly: GCA_018697195.1. Lineage (NCBI taxonomy): Eukaryota > Metazoa > Chordata > Aves > Passeriformes > Certhiidae > Certhia > Certhia americana. The sequence goes on along the minus strand of CM031858.1, from coordinate 146,082,384 downwards.
ATTCTCCAGTTCTTTTTTGAGTACTGTCAGAAGTAAAGGTTGTCTCCTGCTAGATACATTTATGGCAGCACCAGAGTTAGAAACATGATCAAAATGCATGTTTCTTCTGGAAGCCTGCTAGCAGATTCTCTTCTTTACTGTAAGCTGGCTTTTCCTAATCTAGAGAATGAAATACATGACATTTGTACAGTGTGAGGTTATCTGCTAGATGTGAAACCACAGCCTTGTGGGATTGCTTGGTGACACTCTGCTACACATTGACAGCAAGAGCAGATCAGATTGCTTTACTCCAGGGAGAAATATTTCAAGACATTTCAAATTTTTCCCAATTTCAAAGTCTCAGAAGATTTAAAGTTTAAAGGAAAAGTGTGTCTTGGGCATGCTGACTGGGCATAAGACCCACTTTTCAATTTTAAGTAAAACTCTTTGATGGAAAACAAATGAAGTTTCATTTCTTCTCTTCATTTTCTTTTCTCTCTTTGTAGATACATTTTAGATTATTTTCATTTCTTATTAAGATTCTCTTAACTTGTAACAAACCTGTGTTAGTTTCCTTTTACCTTTTTTATCACCAGCATTTCATACATAGATTTATAAGCTGGCTTGAAAAAACATCCACCTTCAAGACACAATCATAACTTGGAAAAATCAGTACACTTAGAAAAGTGTGCACTCACTACAAGAAAGTCATTGAATTGCTGAAGCCTGTCCAGAGAAGGGCAATGGAGCTGGGGAAGGGTCTGCAGCACAAGTCTGATGAGGAGCAGCTGAGGGAGCTGGGGCTGTTCAGCCTGGAGAAAAGGAGGCTCAGGGTGGACCTTATCACTCTCTGCAACTGCCTGAAAAGAGGCTGTAGCCAGGTGGGGATCAGTCTTTTCTCTCAAGTACCAAGAGACAGGAAAAGAGGAAATGGCTCAAGTTTCACCAGGGGAGTTTAGATTGAATATCAAAACCAATTTCTTCACCAAAGGAGTTTCCCAGCACTGAAACACTGTCCATAGGAGTGGTGGTGTGACCACCTCTGAAGGGATTCAAAAAATGTGTAGGTGTGTCACTTAGGGACATAGTTTAGTGATGACTTGGCAGTAGTGGGTTAACTGTTTGACTCAATGATCTTAGATGTCTTTCCAACCTAAACAATTCTATTGTTCTGTAATTAACATGGACACACGTTTTGCAGGCAGGTCCACTGCTTGTCCCTGCCCCAGGAGAAAGCTCTTGGTCCTTCCTGAGCTCTGAGCCCTGCACTGATTTCAAGTGAGCCCTTAGGCTATTAGGGAGATATGACTTGTTGACCACAATGCAGTCACCGTACATGAAAGGGAAAATACCTTTGCTTAATAAATTACAGGATATATTATATATTTATAATTAGGTTGTATACATGGGCTTGGTAAGCATCTCGTATAAATTAGTGTGTGAGTCTTTAACCACATGAAAGAAAAAACACTATTTTAAGATATTTGCAATACTCAAAACAGGGAAATTGCATAATTAATAAGCTGGAATAATAAAAGCAGAAAAAATCATAAGCATAAAAATCATAGCAATGTACATAGCATAATTTCAGCCTTGTAAAATTAACCTATGAGCATGCATTAAATACACAGTGTCATATAATGGGTATAAGGAAATTGTTGAGTGCATGTTTTTAAAGAGAAGAAAGTATGAAATGAAAATAAAACACATTTGAAAGTCAGTATTTTTTTAAAAAGTACTTTTCTCCTTTTCCTGGTCTGTTTGGGCATTGTTCCATGTGCACAGGCTGCATAGTGTCAGCTGAGTTTGGGCTAACAAGAACCCAAGTGTATACTCATAGCTTAAAAAGATAAGCATCCTGTATAGGTTAGATTTTTAAAAGTGTTTAATTTTCTATATTTCAGCCAAATGAAAGAATTTCCTAAAACTCAAAAACCTGTGAGTCAAACATATTCTTCCCATAGTATTACAATTCTTGCAATTTTTACAATTCAAAACAAAAGCCAAACTTCAGATTGCCTTAATATTAGCTTTAATTGATAGCTGAGTGATTCTCTCAGACATTCTCAGTCCCATTTGACTGATGTATTTCCATCTAAAAATGTCTCTCCAGGATGAAGCATTGTTCCAGAAAAGACTAAGAAATACATTTTCTGGGATAGGAAACTTTCAGGCCCTCATTAACCATATATTTACCCTGGTTGGCTTCATTTGCAATTCTTTTAGGAATCTGCATGGCGAAAAAACTACACTTACTTTGGCAAAGGCAGTTATTGTATTCCTTAAAATGTTACACATTTTGGGTCAAGGGTTCAGTGTTTTCGACAAGGTGGACAGGGACAATGACAGAGTTCACTAGAGCCCTGCCAAGTGGCTCATGGAAGATGTTTCCCAGGTGATATGTTGCACTGCCTGTAGCCACCTTCATCTCAGGTGTCACTCTGTCCCACTCCTGTGTGGTACCTCCTGGGACACTCATTCCCTGGCTGCCCTGCAGCCCAGGTTTTACATGATCATAAGAGCAGAGGTGTTGATCAGTGTGCAATATTTTCTGTGTCATTTTATGAAATTCTGCAGCCACATGACAGCAGGACTTGGGTATTTCTTCTGAAGCAATGATTCAGCCCTTGGTTAAAAGGGCATATATATTAGTACATATATATGTAACATATATATGGTATATATAGTATATATGTGTAGTACATATATATTAGTATATATCATCTGACAAGAGCTACAGCAGTTTCCTGGTTAGATCAGAGATGTCCACAAGTACTGTCATGAGCACTGCATACTCATCTCTTTGGTCTTCTACTGTATCTATCCATGAAATACAGCCCTTTTTTTTCTTCCACATCACCTTTTTAGAAAAGATGAAATGTTTATTTCTATTATATTAAGGAGATTCTACCAGCAAAGGAGCCCTTTTTGTCTTCATGAGCACAAAAAGGGCATGGGATCACCAAGGCTATGTTTACTGGTTTGCTGGTCTATGTCAGGCATGGGCTGCAGCTGCAAGGGTATATTTGCTGAGACCAGATTGAGAAGCCTGCATGTGCATCCCTTTCCCCAACAGCATCACCTCTTAGGAGTGTTGGAACCACCCAACAACTTCTCTCACTGCCTCCAGTCCAGAGCACAGATTGCAGATCAGGAGAAAGGTTTGACAAGTTTGAAAGATTTGACATTGACAGGTCACCACTGGTTTGGGAAGATTTAGACTCATTTTTAAAGTGATGATGTGTTTCTGTGTTTCAAAGAAAATAAAACCTTAATGACAGGAACCTTTTCACCAAAACCCAAGTGAAAACTTTTAGACTGAATTAATGGAAGGCTTTGGTGATTTACCCCAACCCATCTAAAAAGCATGCAGGATGTATTTTGGGATACACTCCAATTACAAGGCCAGCTCACCTGATTTTTTTTCACTTGAAACAAACTCAGGATTATTTTTTTCTTGAAGCACTCATGATGAGCTGTGCAATGCCAGCACACACTGTGCATGAGATATGGGAAATAAAAGTTTTTTTCATTTTCAAGTCATGACTTGTGATTTCAACCCAGTCATAAGGTGTAACTTCGAAATTTTATGCTGGAAACTGCAGGAAGCCTTCAGCATAACCCTGGGGTGGAGGGAAAAATAGCTTTCTGTGAGGGGCTGTGCACTGGGAATGCCCGAGTTTCGTATAACCACAGAACTGGTGAGCTCTGATGCCACAGGCTCTGAAAATCATGCGGTAGGTCCGAGTATTAGGAGGGGAAAAGTCTCCCCCTGGTGGGAGAAAGTTTTTCCGCCATGAAATTAAATGGAAAGTCTTTCCCATCATCAACGAGCAAAGACTGCAACAATAATGATCCCAGAATTAGAAGTCTCGAGGTCCACATAGTATTGACTCTACACTGTGTTCTCAACTAAATCTTTGGTGTCCCACTGTCAATAATTAACTTGAATATTTAAGAATGTAATAGTTTCCTATGAAACTGCTTCAGCAACAGCTCAGTTCTTTTCCTGCTGTGTTACTTAATTGCAGCCTCATTCTACAACAACTTCTTGAATTTACTACTTTTGAATAATTTGAATTTATTACTGTACGTGAATAATATTCTTTCTTTGTAATTACATGAAACTACTAGTAAGTTTGGCTTCTATTTATCATGGTGCTGTCTTTCTTTTTTCTTTTACAGCACATATGTTCCAGTTCCAAGGAAAATCAAAGTCAAAAAAGAAAAGGTGAGCAATGCTGGTCTGTGGATTTGTTCTGCTTATTTATTTGTAGGTCTTTTGCCTCTTTGGGAAACTGCAAGAAACCAAGCAAACCCTTGACATCCATAAAAACTTGTGGCCAAAATACAGACACATTACAAGGCTCAGCTAAGCTAAAGATTTGGCTCCTGTGTGCCATTTAGGCCATAGATCAACCACTAAATAACTGTGGTTGGAAAGAAATTGCTCTTGTGGCTATGCCATTGCATGAACACTGTTCTGAAGGTTGCATCACTTCCTCTGGTGCTGTTCAGGGACAGTAAAAGTGCAGCATTGTCCTGCACAGTAACTCCTCTATTCCCATCCATTGCAGTCATTTGTATGTAATGATACTGAGGAGTGGCTTTGGAGGTTTTCTTAAATAGTTTTAATATTTGAACACCAAGGATGTTTCTCACTCCCAGGTCAGTTCCTTGTAATAAGGATCTAACGGAACTCTCAACAAATAAAGCTGTGTGTTTCCATGTCTGTGGAGAATTCCATGGTAGGCTCTTAGCCCACAGCTGCAGTAATTACCTATACCCAACTAAACAAGCTTGGAGGCTGAGCTCAGGCCAAGTCCAGGAAGGTTTTGTTCCAGGTGTATTACAGGTCTCACAGGCAATGTTCAAGCACAGTTTTGCGTGAGAGCACAGACAGGGACAGGCTGGAGGCAGGATTTGCTGTGGGGCAGGATGTAAATTCCCATGTAGGAACTTTAACCACTGCAAAGATTTCTGTTGTTGTAGCTGCATGCTTTGAGGATATAACCAAGGCAGGCTGTGTGAGAGAGGAAGAACCTCTTCTATGGAACTTCTGGAAAAATAAAGGTCTCGTTCTCTCAGCCTTTGGAAAGACTGATTTTCCAAAGAAGTACAGCTGTCTAGTCCATCAAGGGCTGTTAAATTATGATATCACCTCCAGAACATTTAAATTACAAATTAAAGCACACACCTTTCATTCAAGCGGCCAGGTTTTGCCAAAGCCTTCAGGTGAGACCCTGAACTAGTATCAGTTTATTTTCCTTTGCTTCAAACCATGGACCTCTAGGGTGCATTAAATAATCCCTTAGCTCATACTTACCTGTTGTGAGGTACATGATAAATAACCTCTGCAAACCCCCTGTGAGAAGCACCAGGGCAGGTTTTTAAGCTCACTTCACAGCTGAGTGGCAGCAGCCCAGGGTATGGTGATATGCTGCAGCTTCCTGGGCATGAGAGGAGAAGCCTGTGATTCTTCCCACACTGCAATGCAAAATACCCTGTGAGAAGAGATTACACACAGATGCAATATCAGCAATTAACCTCTGACTTTGTAAAAAGAAAAGCCTTGCAGCTAACCAGATACCACTGAAATGCTGTCACACTAATTACAAACGCAGCATGGAGGGAAAAGCCTCTGTTTGCCTTGCTCAGGGGAGGGGCTTGAAACCAAAGGTTCCTACCAGTCCTTGGATTTACTATACTCTCACATCTTATCTTAAGTTCTCCATCTCTGTGAGATGACTTCTGTGAGATAAACAAATGCATTTTTTGTCTTGTAAGAAAAAACATACAGCATAGAAAAATGGCACATTTGAAAAACCAGATTAAAGAAGCATACACGACTTGATAGGCTTCATTTGATAGTTTACATTTGGCCCTTGGTTTCCTTAGATCTGTACCTATAGAGATACCAAGATATGGCTGGCACATTTTTCCAAGAGGCACTTGCTCTTATGTTCCCACTCAAATTACAGTTAGACTGATGATCTTAGGGTTATTTTCCAACCTAAATTTATCTATGGTTCTGTGAAACGTGTCATGGCATCTCATGCTTTCCTTCAGGACTCCAACTCCCCAGAGCTCACCTGCAGGATGCTGCAGGGAGAGATGAATGGCTAATGCCTAATTTCCATCTCACTTTTGCCATTTCATATCCATTGGTTTCAGTAGGAATCTCCAGGATTTACATTACTGTAAACAGAAGAGATATCAAGACCAAGGAAGGGCTATTGCTATGTAATTGCACATGAGAAATATTCCTGAATGCACTTAATATTTGACTTAATTTTGCCTTTGACCTGCCTTCAAGGAATAACTATTATTCCTTTCTTACCCAGTCCCCTGGTGTCCTTTAGGAATGATGTGCTACCATTGTTTTTTTTTTTAGGGTATTTTACCAATGAGTCTTTGTCTCCAATTTTCCCTAGATCCTGGTTTATAATCCAGCTTTTATGAAATACATCTATGAAAACTGGCTTGAGCATCATGGGAGATACCCCTCCACAGGCCTTCTGTCTTTGATGTTTGCTCTCCATGTATGTGATGAGGTAAAGTCTGTGTTTGGATATATGGATAAAAAATCAGGACATTTCACACTGAGGAGCCAAGATCAACTCCTGGCCATTCACTCAGCCTTTGTTTTCCCCTCTCCACCTTCTCTGCTATTTGCCTCTTCAAACGTATGCAGACTTCTCAGAAACACGCAGGCATGCTCAAGTGACAGTGATGGATTTTTTTAATCCAGCAAATCGTAGGGTTTACAATGCACACCAGGAGAATATAATTAAATAGAGATTCCAGCTAGTATCAGAAGGCATCTAAACATGAATGGTATCTGTGCCCAATATGTTAGTGAAAGTCTGAATTATGTTTTGTCTCATATTTTCAAACTCAGGCTTGTGGGTTTATACTGTAGATTATAGTAAACGTCTTTGCTCCAGCAGTTTCTTGGGGAAATTCCCTGGTTTGAGTGATGTGATGTGATGTGCTCCAAGGTGACTGGAGACTCAGTTAGTTATAGTAAGGCCATGTCAGCTCTACAAAATCCTGCAAGCATGGGCTTGTCAACTTTGCTGGCAAAATCCCTGTCCTGGACACACATCTGCTGATGTGAATTTTGGTCACCCAGGCCTGTTTTGCTTGGAGAGGTGATAGAAATACTTTGAAAGATACTGGAAGAAACTATCATAGTCACAGCACTTTGCATGGAGCCTGTTTTCTGGTAAGCAGGCAATGAACAGAGCTCTGACATTATCAAAAACAACTTAAAAATAGTTCATATTTGAATGGGCCTGGGTGTGGTTGGTTTAGGGAGCTGGTTTGGGGCTATGACCCATTCAAATCCAGTCAGACATATCACCTTCTCTGTTTAAATAAATCAGTGGTGGTGTTTGGACTGTTACCATCAGAGACAGGCATAGCCGTTAACAAATGAGCCTTTGGGAGAGGAGAGGCTGTAGGTGGGTACACACAGAAACATAAAATCCATCTGTCTCTGAAGTAACTGCAAGTATCATAAAATCAAGCACATTAGTGTGGTCACCATGAGTCATTATTTGGAAGACCAGGACCAAACCAAATTTTCTTTCACTCTTTGTGACTTAAATCAGCCAGATGGGAGATTCCCATCCCAAGACACAGATCTCCTGAGGTCAGTCATGCTTAAGGGATAGGAATGCATTTTCACATTGCTAAACAAGAAGTAATGGATAGAAATCTCCTTTTCCCTCTGAGTTCAGGTCTGGTGGTGTCTTAGCGTAGTTTAGGATGTCATGTGCCTTGGGTAGGCCTTGTGCTGTTTCTCTGTGGTCATGTCATGCAGCAGAAGAGCTCGGGATGTCACTGAGGACCACAGGTGCTGCTGCCTGTACATACACTGAGAATAAAGTTTCTTCAGCCTTTCAAATGAAGAGCAATTGCTTTCCAGTCTGTAACACTAGTTCTCCCTTCCATCCTAGGTGAATGTGTATGGCTTTGGAGCAGACAGCAAAGGACACTGGCATCATTACTGGGAAAACAACACTTCAGGTGGGGCTTTCCGGAAGACAGGTGTCCATGACGGGGATTTTGAATTCAATATAACTTTGACTCTTGCCTCCATTGAAAAAATAAAATTTTTCAAGGGCAGATGACCCTGGTCACGGGGACAAGTGGGGGCTGCAATTTCCAGCATGCAGCAGAACAAAGCTCAGTGAAGATGATCTGGGCACCAGCCAGGTTTGAATGCGTGGCTCTGCGGTGGATTTGGAGCATCTTACACTGCAGGGAACGAGGCTGAGCACCAGCTTCCAAGCTGCACATGATTTCCTATCTACAGATAGCCAGGAGCTACCAATCAGGTGTGGGAATAAATTAATCTCTGCTTAGGCTCTATGGCTCGATTCTTGAATTACTGATGAAAGCTCTGCCTGTTGCAATTAGAGGAGGCCTGAGCACAGGAACTGCTGTCTGTGTGTCTGTTCTGTCCTCGAGCAAGGCAGGAGATCCTTGAAGAAGAGTGAAAATGACTTCTGGGACTTGAGATCCACTAAGGCAGCTGTGAACATCATAGTAAGGATTACCTCAAAGAAATGAATTCACTTCTGCTGTTGATCTTCTTTTTGAACCACCTCTTCTCTGTTCTCTTATTACTTTTGTTTTCATGCTTTATTAAGGAAAAACATGATGAAGTTGCCTGGAGGATTAAATATTTCAACCATTGCCTCATTTTCCATTGACAGTGTCTTGAAAATATGAATCAGATCATCTCATGTATTATTTAATATTGCTTCCTACACAGCCATAATGATGGAGAAAATAATACTGAAAGCTCCAGGAAAAAAATGGCCTTTTTAGCCACTTGTCTTTCTCATTTGGTTATATGTAATTTTTGTTTTTTTGGTATATTTTGGGGTTTTTTTGGTGGAAAATACTCTGGAATGTTTTCTTTTATTTTTTTATTTAATGAGTTTAAGATTGGAGAGTGGAGTTTCTTCAAGTCATTTATATGTGCCTTTTATAATTGTGCAACAAATGTGATTTTTTTCTTAAGATGACAAACCCTAAATAAAACATTTTTATAAAAGGGGGAAAATTAACCAAAGTTTAGCTTCTGTCTGGTATGCTTTTGTAGTCAAAACCAATAATAACAACTTCTACATTGTATTTGATCAAACACAAACAAGACAATTTTTAAAGGTAGCTCTTACCTTTTTTAATGGGAAATTATTCAGAAGTCCCAAGGAAAATTTTCTTCTTAATTTTTTTACAATTTTCAAAATGCAGTATCTCTTTACAAGTGTAAATAGAGTGTATACACTTCATTCTTAGTAACCAGTTAATATCCCAAACCATGATATTAACTAGTTTTACTCTAAGAATCTTTCTCTCTGTAGCAGCACCTACCAAGACACAATCTGCACAAGCTGATTTTAAAGTATGAGAAAGATTTCAAAATCATGTGCATCTCTGGAGAAATGAGTATATTGATGTCAGTACCTCCAGGCAGTGAGAGGAGGGAAGTTAAAGTGGAGCTTTTATATCCACAGATTTTTGCTGGAATCAATTCATTAAAGCTCCAAGGACAAATAAAGTATAAATCCAAATTCAATGAAGGCAAGGCAGTGAAGAATGGAAAAGAGTGGTCTTCTCGATATCATGAAAACAGGACTCATGGATTCACTTTCAGCCTGGGTAAAACCAGGGGAATTCTTGCCACAGATTTCAAGGGACTTTTGATCAGGCTTAGGAAAAATGGTATGTTTAATTTTGAATGTATGACATTGGTTGGAGTTCATGGCAAAAAGAAATCATTATCTAAATGTCCTCTCTTCTATGCACTACTTGTGGCAGAATATCCAAGCAGATGGAATATTTGAGGTGGTGAAAGCCCTTCAACAGTGATGTGCTTCATCCAAGATTTATCCCCTTGTCTTTCTGCAGCAGTTGGTAGCAGTGAGGTGCCCTCCAAGGCAGCAGTACGTGGCACAGTGTCGTGGTCAGCTGTAATTTTGGGCCACAGCACCACTCACCAACATGAATTGCTTTACCCACATGAGTATTGCTGGACTTTTGGCGTATAAAGAGGCAAGGATACCAAATGTCTGTGTGGGAATCAAGCTCCCACAGCTCATGTGACCCTTCAGTTCAGCAGTATGGAAAGGGCAGGATTTTCAAATCCTCTTGATGAGACCTATTCACGATCCTGATCACGATTCAAAGAGCCATTTCCCAGCACGGTGGCCAAGAGAACTCACCAGCACGTCACAGGCACAGCAGATTTGATGGACTTACTGTCTTCTACATGTCCTTTGTAAAAGAATGAAGCATTACTGCCTAAACCACATTTGTTTGCTTTAAGCATTCCTGCTTGTTTAAATTGCTGTTAATCAATATGCCTCTTGTGAGATGCTGCAGTAATACAAACAAAGCAAGTTTAAGAGGTAAAAGACTACATGTAAGACACCAGTGATAACTTCACAATGTGGCTGGATTTTGGAGCTTCATGTACATTTCTTTTTTTTCTCATGGACAAATATTAGTAATTCAGAAACATTGACTGCTCTTTCATTTTTAGAAATACTTGGAAGAAAACTCCTGGTGGTTTATCCCCTTGGTGGTTTGTTGGGTTTTTTTGGTTTTTTTTTCATCACAGGGGTCAATTTGGAATCAAAAACAGTGGAAAAAGAAGCCAGCTATATTCTAGCCTGTGTTGTTCTGAAAGTTTCCTTTTGCTATTCTAATAACATTTCCATTTTTCCCTGAACATTCTGCCTCTGACAGCACATATAAAACCTCATGGCTCATACATGCACATAGATTTAGTGTCTTCATCATGGAACAAGTTGCAATTCCCATTTAATTTTGTTGCCAGCAGCAAGCAGTAACTATGTACCACTTATGTCCATTTTTCAGAGTGTGAGGAAAGCAGAGTGGATGTCACCAGGTGTAGGATGAAGAATAGTCTGTGCCATCACGTCTGTATTCTAGGGCAGCTTTTTTCTGTAGTCCTTTAGGCAGCTGACTGTTGTATTAGATTCTTGTCTCTGTTTCTCCACAATTTTGCTGCTCTTTCAATTGACTTCGGAATCAGGAGATACCAAGAGGTGTTGCTAAGGGAATAATTAATTCCCACTGGCATTCTTGAAGACTGTTTTCCTGCTAGAAACTTTCTCGGGTTTATTTGGTTTAAAAGAACCAAGGAAAACATTTAACAACATGTCAAGGCTTCAAACTCGTGGACTGTATTTGCCACCACTGCAAAATCTCTGAAGCACTGCTTGAGTGTGTGTTTTGTTTTTTACCAAAGCCAAATCTCTTGAGCACTTTTTTTTCTCCCATGAGCAGGTTTTCTTTGTACTTTTCTCTGACTACACACTCGATTATGATGTTTTTCTCTAATGGTGGGGAGTCTCACACAATCATTCATAGATATTTTATTTATTTAATTTTTCAGTATATGAATCAAAATAAATTTTTTATTGTAATCAAAGTGTTTCTGTGCATACTTCTTTTTCCATGGTATTTTCAGTAGCTCCTAGAACCTCCTAGGTCACATAACAGTGTAATGAAGCTTATTCCACTTCCTCACACCCATCCAGTCGTACTCAGTGATCTTAGAGGTCTTTTCCAACCTTTATGATTCTGCGATCCCTTGGGTGACATTGGCTTGTTTCAGGCTGCTTGTGGTCCTGGCATCACACTGCTCACATGGCAGCTCTAGGCCTCTCTGGAGAAAAGAAATTGAGCTTACTATACATGTGGCCTCCTAATGGACCTGTGTTCTATTTAGGAGATAAATAAGTGAAATTATTGCAGATTCAGAAATCAGTGACTCGAGAAAAGATTCAACTTGTCTGACCTGGCTGAGATCTGAGGATCCACCCCAGTTCCCTGTTTTCAGGGCCTGCTGTGGTCACACAAGCACTGCAGTCGTGTCTGGCTTAGAGAAGAACCCCATCCAGGAGATGGATCCCTTTGATCAGGCGTCATTTCAGCAGGTCACACCCCCATATGCCCACCATGGCTCTACATGTGGAAACACCACCTTGGCTATTTCTCATGGACCTTATCAATTACTCACTTTCCTTATCTGTCCTTTTCATTGTTTAAGGGTCTGAGTAGGGTAGATGGCCTGGCAGTGATGCAAGCTGCCTTTTGATTTGCAACCATCCTGATGGTAGGAGCTCAGGGTGTCATCAGAGGTCAGCTCAGGAAGCTTGTGTTCAGACACAGGCAGTGGTAAGTTGGTCACAAGAGTAAGAGCTCTGTACAAGTAAGAGCTTCTGTCTAGTGTAACCTTCAGAGGATCAGGTTCTCAGAAACTGCTTTACACTTTGCTTTTCAACCCAGGCCCTAGGCATGCTGCATCAGTGAGATACTAATCACCATTAGGGGATATAGCCAGCCAGAATCACATTTGTTGAAAATGAGTGGGAAGTAGAGAGACACAGGTCTGAGGAGCATTCTAGTCACTTCAGGTGCAGAGGAGATTTGCTCCTTTGTTACCCTCAGCAAAGCAAAATACCACCCAGGTACAGCTTTCTTAGAAATCATTTTGTATTTTGCTTCATGTCTGTTTACAAGAGGTGCAATGCAATTTGGCTTCCAGATGAAATGATTTTGTCAAGAAAGTAATTTGCATAAAATTACAATCTGGAAACCACTTGAGACTAGTAAGACATGCAGCAACAACAACAGCAGTATGCAGACAGATGGACTGACCACAGGACTTGGACAGAGGACTTTGCTTATACCATCAAACAAAGAACAAATGTACCCACGGGGGAACTATATGGCTTCAGTCCATGACATGGGTTCCTTTGATGGCTCACAGTCAGAATAGCAACTAAACACAATGAATGAAAAGGCAAAGGAGTCCCTTGACACCCTTAAAAATCTGTTTTCCCTTGTCTTTTCTATAGAATTTGAGGGAGTTGATCTCATTACATTTATTTTCTTAAAATATGAAGGCAATATGAAATAAAATAGGGTTCACACAGTGAAAAGTTCTTCATGTATGCAGAATGTATGCAGAGGTAATCTGTAGTTTCTGTTAAATTTTCTCCTGTAGGAAATTTACCATGATGGTCTACTCCTTAGTTTGTAGTCTCTAAGGTAACCTTTGGCTGGCAGAATATAAATACATCCCTGTGGGAGTTTGTCTGTCCCCATGACATTAACACTCCTGCTAAGGGAGGATGTTTTCTACGATAGTTACTGTTTCCACATATCAGAGACTCCAGAGTTACAGAGCAACTACCAGCTGGCCTCCCTGTCCAACCAGACACTAGATCAGTAAGGAATGCATCCTAACCTGTGCCACAAATGCTGCATCCTGCAGCACCATGGGTTCCCCCAAAGATGCTCCAAATCAAATGTTACATCAAGGAGCCCCCAATGGCCATTTCTCCCCATGTGCATTTTTGTGTTCCTCTCCTTGCTTTACTGGGATGGTCCCAAAGAACTGCCACCATCCACAGAAGCTGCACATTGCTGCCCCACCCCAAACCCACAGTCTGGGGGCTGGGGGTGTGAATGGACTGGCCATACTTGAGCTGTGCTTTGAAGGGTGTCCAGTTTGCAGCCACATCCCATGTTCAGCCTGTGCAAATACTGGAGTGGGTTTGATATGGTAGAAAATAGCAGAGTGATTTCATAGCATCAATCATTGAATCAGTTGTAGAATCATTGTGTCCTGGGGTGACTTTAGGATGCTGAATTGTATCCTGCTTAGCCAAGGAATAAGTTTTGTGCCTTTAAAACTAGACCCGAGAGCAAAGTGAGGGAGAAAGAAAAGCAGTGGAATTTTTTTACATCTGTATTCAAAAACAGAGAGATGATGGGAAAGAATGGTTGGGTTGGAAGGGACCTTAAAGCTCATCCAGTTCCAACCCTGCTGCCATGTGCAGGGACACCTTCCACTAGACCAGAGTGCTCTGAAATCCATCCAACCTGGCCTTGAACACTTCCAGGGATGGGGCATCCACAGCTTCTACAGCAACCTTTGCCAGGGCCTCATCACACTCCCTGAAAATAATTTCTCTAATAATATCTAATCTAAATCTCTGGTCTGTTAATTTAAAACTGTTCCCCCTTGTCACACCACTATTTCAACTTTTCTTTCTCCTTTAAATGTTGAAGGATTCAGGTATCAGAGGGTGGGTAAGTGTGAGCAAGTTCCCCAAGATGCTGATGAGGCACAGAGCTCCTGCCTGCAGTGGTAGGGTCACAGGAAAGAGGCATGGGAGAAATTGATGACCAATGGTTCTTCACTGGGGACACCAACGAGTTGGCTGCAGGGAGAAATTCTGCAAGCTGACAGGCTCTATCATTTGAGGGTTTGATTTGAAGAGGTAAGTAAGGAAATAGAAATGAATAGATTTAAAGGTGAAGACAGGATACATAAAAATAAAGCAAATGGATCTTTGGAGAACCTTTCAAAGAAAATAGATTTTTACCCATTTGTTTGGTTCATCAAAGTTGGTGCACCAGGAGTGAATTAGGTTGGTGATGCTTTGGGGCACACATGTTGTGATCTGACCCTGGTCAGTAGCCAAGCACACACACAGCCACTCACTCACTTCCCACAGCCACCAATCCAAAGCACAGCACTATATGGGTGCTAGGAATAAACTAACTCCATTCCAGGCAGATTAAAATAAACTAGATACTTGAAGAATCCTGTGGATTCCAGGGGATCTCTGGAAGTCTGCGAACGTGTATTGCCAACAACACCTGAAATAAGTCCAGGTCAAATTTACACGTAACTACTTCAATTGCTGGATATTTCTAATTACTCATCCATTCCAGGGATATCCCACTGGAATCAGGTGAGATGAATACTCATCACTAGCAGTGAAGACATGAAACTGGCTGAAAAAATCTACAAGCTGCTTCAGGAGGAAGGCACCTGGGACATTGGTGGATCTTCAGTTCTTGTTACTGGAATAACAGCCAGGAGCAATGAGAAATCACTCTTATGTGACTGTGGACACCATGTTTGGTTCCTTCCTTGACGCTGGGTGTCATTCCAACTCTATGTGGTGGCTTCCTGTGGGCCAAGGGAACATCGCTTCTTTGTCACCAGCTGCAGGTTTTGCAAAGTGGTTTTACAGCTTAGCAGAGAGACCAGCAGATGCACACAAATGGAGCCAGAACAATGTTTTTTATTTCCTATAATAAGCGAAGGAATGGGAAACATCAGCATGCACACAGATTAATGGGCCTTTGAGCAGTGAGATGTGATTAACTCATTTTAGTCAGTGCTGGGGATCTCAGCACCTCATTAGCTTTTTCATTAATGGTTACAACTAATATCTGATTAGCATCTGTTTGCCAGTAATGAGTTCTCCTTCTTAATGGAGACAGTTTTCCACTGTGTGACAGTGAAAGGAAGAGGGAAGGAGCTTGCTAATTACTGTGCTGATGGTACACTTCGCCATCAAGGTCTGACCCAACTGTCCTCCCATGCCCCTCTTACTGGCCCTGCCACACTGGCACAGGCACATGTGCCCTTTGCCAAGTGCACTCAGCCAGGCAGAGGGAGAAGAGCCAATTCTGGCTCCTTAAATCAGCCCAAGCTGTGTATCAGTAGGTGGGACAGCCTTGGAAGGACTGTCCCTCTGCCTGGACTAAGGGGTCCCAGGGGCAGCAAGTGACAGGAGATGCACAGTGATGAGAGAAGAAACACTGGATGGAGATAAGAAGCATGCTCTCTGTCACATGCAGTATTCAGTGCAGCTATTTGTTTTCTAATAGACTTTATTAATTTCCCCACTAGAGCGTGCTGTTTTCCCATTCCCATGAATTATCCCGTGGCTTCTGGAGCACTCTCGCAGCAGTGTGTCACATCACAGGCTGAGTGTGCTCCCTTCTGACACTTCTATCTTCACAGCTGTAAGGCTTGGGATTTATTTGCTGAATCTATCTATTTTGGCCTCTGGGTAATAACTAAGTGCAAGAGTCCACAGGCCATGAGGGAGAACAAGATGGGAGAAGGTCTGCAAGGCTTCATACCCTAAAGGTTTCCATTAGTGCTGCTTTCTGTGCAGTTTTCCTTTCTGTTTGAAAGGGGACAGCACTTTCAGATATGTTGCAGGTTTTTGATTTTTGTTTGGGTTTTTTTTAACTGATTCTTTAGAAATACGCTTCATTAAAAAAAAAAAAAAAAAAAAAAAAATTCTTCCTTGTAGTCTAATTTCCTGATAAGGAACAAATATTTTGGCCTCCTGGCTATGTTTTAGTGGTATGAATCTTTTATTTGGGGATGTAAAAGACTTTAGTTATAGCAGATCAAAATGTCCTTTGAGGACCATAAACACAACTCAGTTATTTCTGAAAGGACTTTCATGTTATGCTACCAATGCCATCAGCTTGTGTAGTTTTGGATTTATTTGTTCTCAGCGGTAGTACCCAAATGTTAAATGAGGCACAGATATATTGTAAAAAACAATCAATGCTGCAAATTAATTATCTGGGTTCAATGAAGACAGAAGGTCTATCTGGCTGCTGGCTGCCAGCAGTGTGTGAGCTGTTTGCCCAGTGCTTTCTTCATGATAATGGAAAGCACAGTAAGGTTCATCTACCAGCTCTAGACATCCTTCCAGGAACAGCCAACTACTCATTCCTGTGGCTACATCAGCGCTGCTCAGACATAATTTTCTGAAGCTGGTCTCATCCACTGCTGAGGATGAGTTCTGTCCAGCTGATTGACCATATCTGTTCTGATTAGCACCAAACTCTTCATCTCTTGTTCCCCAAGCACTGTCCCTGTTACCTAAAATAATGTCATCCCTTAAACTCGTAGATATTTAAGTAAAAGTATATAAAATAATGTAAGAGTACTGCACCAGCACCGTCAGAGTGGGATTCCTATGACACAAAACTGTGTCAAACAGTTTACACAGTGTCCCCTAAGGTGGCAGGAAGGGAATGCTGGACATTGCAAAGGGTGAACTGGCCACTGCCACTTAAGAGGTGTGTTCTGGGACATGTTTATATATGTAGATATATAAACATAAAAGTAGGATATAATAAGATAGGTCATATCCCATTTTTGTGACCGAGGGCATGGAGTATGACTGTATAGCTAAACCTCAATGTCTTAAAAGTACAGGATGACTTCATCTCTACTGTCTTTGGGAACAGTTTTTGGCTGATGCTGTGTCCCAGGCCAAGCCTGGGCATAGTCTGTAGGGGGGATGAACACCCATGAGCTAAAATAGTGCCAGGAAACACATTATGGACTAAATAACATTGATGATATCAGATCCTAGTTAGTTTCCTAGCCTGAATGTGTACCCTGAGCCTTTTTTTGTACCATATGAGCAAGCAGTGTATAAAAAGGCCATGAAATACTACTGTCTGGCTTTGATGTCCTTGCCCTTCTGTTAAGGAGACATGAAGATGGCCAAGACATGTTCATTTCTGTAGTATCAAACAGCAGTAGAAGCAGTAATGGCAGTGCATTACAGCTTGGGAGGTTTGTGGACATTAAGCAAGATGCTTTTCTCACTAGGAAGGTGAAAAGGAGACAGGTCAGCCAGGAGAAGAAATGGCACCTCTGTCCCTGGAGGACATCAGGGCATGGCTAAGTAAAGCCATGGCTGCTTTTATACAGTAAAAACCCCTCTTGGGTCAGACACCTTCAGACAGTCCTTTCAGCTGAGGTCTCTAGGAAGCTCTGGTGAACAGTTTTTCTGCTGATTTGCAAAGCTGGGGTTATGGGGTTATGGCAGTGGGCTACTCCAGGAGGGGAATGGCTCTGGTGAACCAGCTGACATTGCAGGGTTTGGAACAAAGGACAGAAAAATTCCTTTAAAATCATCAGCAAAGAGTCTCTGTCATCCAGGTTTTTTGGGAGAGGCTCTATTATGCAGGAAGTACAGAGAGATTAC
The DNA here is from genome assembly GCA_018697195.1 of Certhia americana. Classification (NCBI taxonomy): domain Eukaryota; kingdom Metazoa; phylum Chordata; class Aves; order Passeriformes; family Certhiidae; genus Certhia; species Certhia americana. The sequence goes on along the minus strand of CM031858.1, from coordinate 146,064,523 downwards.
TGTGCTTACAGCACAAATGTTGGCCTCACGACTGGTACAGAGCAGCTTTAGTTCTTTGTGTTTCAAGTATTCACTTCCTTTGATAACAGTGCCCTTCAGACCCTCCTCTCCTGTGCAGTCATACAGCACAGTAATATTTGGCCATGTTCTCATGGACGTAGATAATCTCCCAGAGGTCAAAGACACATCAATTTACACCAGACAGCACGATTTTCCATTAGTCCCAGAAGAAATAAAAAAAGGATTAAAAAAAAATCCATTTCTGTAATCACCTATACCCTCTCCTTGAGTTTAACTTTCTGGATCTGGATTTATGGAAATGCCACATGGCATTTATAGATATGCCATACTTGATATCCATTCCATTCAACTCTTTCAGCTTGTCTTTTGTCTAACCTCTGCCTGGAGCTTAGTACAAGATCTGGGCCTTGACCAGACAATTTTGATCTACTCAGCAGCCATGAGAAAGAAAGCCTGGCAAAACATGTCTGTCGGTGAAATGTTTTCCAGTACCTCAACAGGTTCCTAAAAATCCTATCACTTAATGGCATGCAGCAGGACTACAGGTTGTCACTAAAATTACAGTGACATGGTAAGTTCTTGTTGCTGCAGCAAAAGTGTTCAGTGTCTTCATAATGGTCTGTCCTCAGTACCAGATGTACAAATGCAGAACAAAAATTATTCCTATCCCCAAGATATGCAGGGTATGTAAATATTTAATGTATCTACTGTGCTACCAAGAATAATCAAGAAATGGAATTAATGACTATATAATTTTCAAAATTATCTTAAACCTTATCTTATTTTTATGAAGTGGGTTGTACAGAAATATGCATATATTTACACAACAAAAATCTAGATATCCTTGGAGCCTAAGTTTTAATTTTTTAGCATGTCATCCAAATATTTTTTCCCGCCTCCAAATTTTTAGGGGTTGTGGAGTAATTTTGAAGGTCAAAGAAAAGAGAAAAATAACCTGTGTTTACAACATAGCAATAAGTTCCAGAACAAAGTAAAATTTTTCCTCAGAAAAAATTAATAACTTTTGAAGTCCCATTCTCCCAGGCTCCACGCAGTAGCCTCAGGAAAGGCTCTGGCTCATCAGTTTGTTATTCATCCATGTTGTGACATGCACACACACATCTATGGAGGGAGAGTACAGCATGGCTGATTGAGGCATGAGGTTAACAGATTTCACCTACAATCATTCTGTAGGTCAGTCATTAACCATTTTCCAGGCAACTATTCTAAATTTTACCCTGACTGGACTCATGCTCACAGTTATAAACTCCTGGACCTGATGACCACCATCCTTCCTGGCTTTGAGGAAGCTCTCATCCCTCAACACCAACCCTGCTGCTGAGAATTCACACCAACCACTCATCTGTCATCAGCCTAAAGCTGCTTAGGCAGTGAGGTTGGCCTGATCCCATGTTGGCCTGAATTCAGTTTAAGACATGACACAGAGGCTGCTGAAGCCCCCAGGAGATCTTTCCATTGTCTTTAGTGAGTTTGGATGAGGACTGCAGGTGATGTCCGTGTCAGAGGTCACAAACATTTAGTGCAGGTGAACATCACATCCACCCAGCCAGCTGCGTTCAGAGCCTTGCTCCAGGTGTTGCCTCATGGGAATGGCCCCCAAAGCCAGGACAGCAAGTGCACAAACAACCAAGCAGAAGGGACCCTATGGGACAGAGTTTCAGTCTGTGTTTTATTTATCACTAAAGATCCAACTCCACCCTGAGTCAGCTCAAAGCCAGGTCCCACCAATGCACTCCTAAGCAGGAGGAAACACCACCATGCCAGGGGCAGGTTGAGCCACCCCCATGTTCTTTGCCATCTCCATCATTGTTCCTCCCCACTGCCAAGCAGGTGTTGGCCACCCACTGTTAGTTTTGACTCAGAGCAGGTTTGGCACTTCTCCTTTACTAGCAAGGGAGATGGCAATCAAAGCCCATCCATGTTTTCTTTTCCACTCAGCGGTTGGACTGTAACAATGGAAAGTGATTTATGCTGAAAAAGAGTTGTACAAAGAAAACGATGCCACAAATGCAGTCCCTACCAAAAATGGGAATTGGCAAGGGAAGGGAGTTCACAGCAGACAGATCAGTAAAGTAACCTTGTCCTGGTTAAAAGGTTAATTGAGTTGTGGGTCCTGATACTGTGTAAAGGACAGAAATGTCTTGTCATGGCTCATTCACTTTTTCCTATGGAAAGAACTACCTCTCTTGGAAAATTATAAGTTCACTTCATAGCACAGTTATATGTGGAAGGACATCCCTGAACTGGCCCAGGGAATGGAGAGAGAGAGACATCAAGTGCTACCCAACCCCAGTTAAGTCTATGGCTGATACCAGCCTGTCATCAGGAGGTGATAGGTCCATCATACCTTCCCATATATTTTCTTCCCCATCATCACAAGTGTAATCAGCTCAGAGAGGAACAGACAGCAAGCCCATCAGGAGGTCCTGCTGAGTCAGCCCTTTGTTCTGCCTGATTTTGGGTTGTTACTGACCTTGATGAGACAGGAGGTAGTGAACTGAAAGCTGCAAAGCCTCCTGCTCCATTCCTCATCCTGTGCTCCATGCAGTAGCCTCAGGAAAGGCTCTGGCTCATCAGTTTGTTATTGATCCATGTCACAGCAGTTTTAATTGCAGGGATGGGAATCACAATTAAAGCAGTGGAAACAGTGTAAGCTGTGGTGGTTTCCAGAGGAGGAACATCTCCCATGGAGGAATGGGCAGAGGTGGTCCAGAGACTGCATGGTCAGGAGCAGCACACTTGGTCTCTGATTCCTACTTTGCAAACCTGGATGGAAGCCACTCCATTTTCCTCAACCCACACCTGATCACATGTGCATCCACCTCATTTCTTCTGGCCTGAGGATAAAAAGACCACTTGAACTCTTGAGGGTTGTTCAAAATCCTGGAAGGCAGAACTGAACAGCTCCGATGGGCACGTAACATTTGGACAAGGGGACCCCACACATACAAGAAGGCATACAGCACATTTCACTCACCTTGAGATGATCTGCATAGTCCATGTGGTCTGCTGCTCTGCGCTGGATAAGAGAGCTCAGCATCCTAAGATAACACCCTTTTAAGAAATAATTAAGCAGATTTTAAGCAAGAACAATTTCACAGGACAAGAACAGACTAGGATCTCCACTACTTGAGCTAACAAAGCAGGATTTAATACAGTAGTTTTACCGAACAAAAAAAAAAAAAATTGTTTTACAGAAGCTGGTAGAGCTCCAGCCCCATTGATGCTTATTTTTCCCCTCCCATCCAAGCTTGTGAAAGAGAGCAAGATTGCGCTGGTGCAACTGTGGGGAGGAAAGGAGAGAGGGAAAAAGAGGGAGCAAGATCTGCCCCTTCCAGCACCAGGAGATGCCAGGATGGCTTTCCCATTTACGACACAAGGAAGAGGCTGTGAAGATGCACAACCACATCACTGGGCACAAGCAAAAACAGCACCAGCTGCTGCTCATGGGGTGGAGCCCATATCTCCTTTCATTTTCTCCCCTGCTAAATCCATACTGATATATGAGCTGCTCTCCACACAGTATAGGAGCCAGCAGTAACCAATAAACACAATTAACAGATTACATCGTCCTGCTTCTGGCAGAGAAACCTCCCCAGTTCTTTCTGATCTTTTACTAGAAGGGCAGACAAGGACACGTGACATATGTACAGCTTCATTTATTGTGTCCCTGGTTTGCATTTTAGTCCTGATTCTAGTCTCTTCTCTGCTTACAGCTAATGAAATCCCAAAGTGGGCTTGTTCTGATTTTTCCCACCCCTCCCATTGCACCCATTTCTGATTTCTGAGATGTTCTGAAAGTAATTCTGCTAGCAGGAAAATAAACAGGACATTACTCTTGATGGCATTCAATTGTATTTTCTCTTTCCCTGATGTCAGGCCCTGGCAGAGGGGGGTAAAGAGGAACTCAGGGCCATCAGAAAAGCTTTTCTGGCACAGAGAAGAAACTTGCATGCTGCCAAACCCTTTGCTATTGTTCAGCGTGCACCCTGCTGTTTGTTTGGGACCTGGAAAATAGAGCCTTACTGTGAAATTTTAAGTGAAAAAAATTAAAGCTGAGCATTGCAAAGGCAGGTCAAGCAGCAGAATGAGCTGGTCCAGCAAATGGGCATTTTTGCTTTCTGTGACAGCTAATGGTGAGAAACAAGAGTTTGGATTCTTTAATGGCTATTGTTTTTGGCTTATAATTGAGGAGTTTTAAAAGAGACTGAGCAGAAGTAAGAGAGAACAAACACCAGACTTGGATCTTTTCAGACTCCGTTCACAGGACATCCTTTATCCCCAGAGACAAAGCTAGACCCTCCTTGGCTCAGCTCACCATGGTCTAGCATTCCCTTTCAGCCTGATGGGCCCCTGACATCCTGCCCATTCAGCAAGCCAGTGTCCATCTCTACTGATGGTACTGAGTGCTTCTGTTTATTTCTTCACCACCTCAGAGTGGAGCAGAGATTGGGGTGTTGCAGGATCAGTTCCTTGCCAGAGAAACTTTGCTTAGGCACCAGCTGTGTTAGTTAAAAATGCAGTTATTAAACTTTGGAAGGACTTCTCTGCACCACATGGCAAAACTGCCACTCTTCAGGGAATCACATCTTCAGGAGCTTCCTCACATCCCTGCAAGAACTCAGGGTGCTCTAGTCAGGCAGCATAAGGAAGAGCCAGCAGCTGAGAAGGCTCAGCTGAACCCTTGATGGCAGTGAGTGCTGCCACCTCACTTCTCAGACTTACCTCCAGATGGCAAACAGCATGTGCTCAGTCAAACCCCAGTGACAGGTTGCAATAACAAGTGACAACATCAAGACTGACATCTAGGGTGAGATATTGCTTGAGGCAACACTCCAGACTGAATGCAGCTGGTCGGGTGTGGGAGGGAAAACAAGATGCTTCAGCTGGAAGAGGGCATCTACAATCACCCTTTTTTCCGCTCACAGATGAGCATCAGCCTGTCCTCCATCCTGCTAAGCATGTTGCACTGCTTTTGCTGTGATTGCTCCTGAAATGTCTAAGTCTCCACTTTCCCTTCCAGCCCTGACTTTTCCCTGAGAGCATAAGCCTGGCCATAGACTGACAGACCAAAGGCTCAGCTGCTCCAACATCCCATCTGCAATGGACACCCTGCAGCAGATGCCTGAGGATGTGCACACACAGCAATTATTCCTTCTCTTCTCTCCCAACTTCTGGGAGTTGACACCCCAAAGAAGAGGTTATGTTTCAATCCACCCTGTCCTACATGGATTTCTCTGGCTGTTTTGTTGCACACTGAAAAGCACTGCAGGTGTTGAAAGGGATATGAACTCTTTCCATCAAGAGAGGGCAGTGCCGTCCTCACTGTCACAGCCCAGGAACACCCTGGGAGAGATAAAGTGCATTATAAGTTATTGAAGTGGCACAGCTCTGTGTTTTGGTCTCCCAGTAAGCCAGCTGAAGAACTCTGGGGGTTACAAAAGCCACGAGTTAATCAGTAACTCAGATGTTTATCACCTGCATGTTTAACCATTTTTTTCCTCCCTTGAAATACCTGCTGGTTTGGGTTATTTTGCCTTCTTTTAATGAGTAACTACTGTGAAGTGGATTAATTACACCTGTTCTCTCAATAGATTATGACTTTCAGTGGTGGCCATTTTGACTGTAAGCAGCTGTTTCCCTCAGTCATTGACACAGAGAGAGGAAAATTTGAGTGCTTTTAGCAAAAAAAGAGAATTCAACCTCTTCAATACTCACCATGTCTAGTCTGGCATGTTCCCAGTCCAGTGCTGTTCTGCAGGCATCTCCATACACACCTCAGTATGACTTTACCCCTTATATGGTCTCTCAGCATCTCCTGTTGCCCTTTACCTGTTCACTCAGAACCACAGAAATATTTGGAGAAATGAAATTTCTGAAAGCTTTGTGTCCCACACACCTTCCCTCTGCTCTTTGCCAGTGCTTGCTGGGAGAGGAACAAGGAGGAAGAACCATTCTTTATTGTACAGTGAATTTTGGATTAGGTACTTTCCATAGTTTTGCCAATGTTACCTGTGTAGATGAAGGATGCCAACAACTCTGCCTGCTCATATACAACCTGAAGCAATATGGTCCATGAATACTGCAATGCTAAGCCAGCTGAGCATGAAGGTTTTTGACATCTGTGAAAGTATGTAAAGGCAGCATTAAGCATTAATATGCACTTTTAAGGCAATTCTTTCTTTAAAAATGATGTGCTGATCTCTCTGTGCCCCTTCCCACTCTATTGCTCTGATTCTTTCCTGTGTTTCATTTCTCCCCAGGTCTTCACTGTGTTTGGTTGCTTTTCTCTCTCTCTCTTTCTTCAAAATACAGCTTTTAATGAAACTGTTAAAAAAATTCACAGTGTTAATGCTTTGTTAATGTTCATAATCCACTCTTCTCACTACTGATAACAACATGCAATAATCCAAGTTTAACTCCTCTTCGCCCACCAGAAGTGCTACACCTGCTCTCCTTAACTCACCTCCAGGTTCCTGGTAGGGCTGTCTGTCCCAGAGCCTCTGCTTACCCATATAACCTCCAGCAGAGAAATAGGCTGTGAACATGGGCCTGAGCTCACTCAAAATAAAAGCCAAGGGCATATAATTAAATGAAGGCACAATGCTTCTGCAGTACATGCTCCTGGTGATGCTGGCGGAGCCTGAAAGCACACAGCTAGATGCCAGCAGCCCAGGCAGCATTTAAAGGAGTGGTTCTGAGAAAGTAAAGATGGATTGATAGACATATTCTTCCTGTAAACTGGAAAAGTCTAACCATAGAAAGCCAGAAACAACAAATCCAGAACTGCACAGGGCAAAATTCATGGTTGCTTTTGAGAGAAGAAACTCTCTTGACCTGGCAATGATGCTTCCTAGCATTGATTCTGAAATTCCCTTTTCTCTTTCCAGCCTACATTAAACACTAATTAAAGCCACCTATTGCAAAAACAGCCCTAGGTTCATAATACTATTTATTAAGCTGCCTGAAAAGCCCCAGCTCCCTAGTGAGATAAGAGAGAACAGTATTTTTGTGTTACCAATTTTTTATTAACTGTTTCAGTGATATGCAGTGAGATGAAAGAGGCAAAAGGAAGAAGTTAGGAAGAGGTGAAGATCTCACCAGAAAAAAAAGGTCAGTAATTTTCCATTTTCCTTTTGCTGGAGGTAGAGTAGTACTTTGGTCACAAAGAACAGAACAATACAGAGCAAGCAGAGGTTTATGCTCTGCAGCATGAACAGAAATCAGCCTCCACATAACATGCCAAGAAAACCTCTGCCCACAGTGAGAGGCAAATAGTGTTGCATAGATTGGTTTCCCATAGCCAGTCTCTTGTTGAGCATGAAAATACATGAAAATACATAAAAATACATGAAAATATGAAAATACATACAATATCATTGGTCAGGCTGAAGAGCTTTGGTCTTACAAAAGACAATCTTCACATGAGAGCCAGAGTAATCCCTAGAAACAAAGCTCTTTTTGACATTTTCCGTAAGGCTCCAGGCAATCAAGAGAGTCAGCCTTCTCCAGTGCAAGGGGCTTGACTGTAAATTACTGTATTTCCTGCCAAGGCATTGTCCAGGTGTCAAACGTAGTATGGGTTGAACCTTAAAATCTTCTCTGCCCCCATTTCACCCTACAAATCTGAATTTATGGTGGTAAGAGACAACTGTGAGGGCATACATGTATTTACCTGAAGTGCAGTATTTCACATGCCATTAAGAGCCCCCCAAAGCTCCTTACACAGCTCAAATGTGTTTGCTAATTACATACCCAGGGTGAACCTCTCTGAGCTGAGACATCCAGGCTTGAATTGGTCAGGGGCTGAACAACCACCATATTGCCCTATTCAGTGATTGTTAACAAGGAAGTAGTAAGTTTTTACATTTTTATTTACATTCAGCTACTCCTTGTGCAACCAATATATCTTTTCTGCTCAGTTGCTGATGCATCATATCACTTCTATTGGGTACCTTCAGTCAAGTGGCTGCAGGTGAGAGGAGCACACATGGGCTGTATGCTGGCAGTGGAGGTAGGAGAAGAGTTGGATGGCTGCAGCAGATAGGGGGCAAGACAGTAAGTTCCCATAGTTGCCCACTAATTTCCCTCTAAGTTTTCCAGAGTAGATGTCCTTACAGTGTAACTTCCTCTGAAATCTTCTGATGAACACTGTTCAAGGCAGACCCAGGCACTATAGGCACATACGCCCTGTGAATCAGGAAAGGTAATTTTCTCTGCTTGGAAAGCTTTTCTGCTTTGCCTGAGGCAGATGCTCTTTTTATCTGCATTGCAAGAGAAGGCCTTATCTTTCAGAAGCATATCAGCATCTTTACATGGAAACAAATCACACACAGGCCTGTAGTCAACGGATATGAGCAGAAGCACTTTTCACGACCGCAGATCTTAATTCTCAAAAAAAAAATTAAGGGAAGAGGGAGGATGAAAGAGAAAAGCTCATCAGAGGCAATGACATGCTCAGAGTGCATGCAGGTCAAAACATGCCAGGCAGCACTGTTATTCTTTTTTAGCATGGAACTCAGGAACATGGAAGGTGTATGTCCCAGGAAAGGACACTCCTCTGAGACGTGACGGACGTGCTTGCAGGGATGTGATGTTAGAGAATTTGGTTGCTGATTCACCACTGTGATTTTTTCTGAGTTAAAATTTTACTTCATTTTCCCAACACTACATGGCCCAGACTGCAACTCACCAAACCTAGCACAGTTTATAATCTGCTGATCTTCAGCTTTGCCTGTGGTTTTCACCTTGCTTCCTCTCCTGTGCTACTAATCATTGCTTTGTTTCTGGAAAGTGGAAGCTAGACATGTGGAAAAGTGACCAATCAAGCAATAATATTCCAGTTCTGGTCAGTGCCGGACATAGAACTTCCTAATTGTGTGCTTACATGTACAAGGATTTGGAGTCCAAGACCAGGAGACTGGAGATTACTGCTCCTTATAACCACCTTGAAGGTATTTCTTGGCACAGTTTTTTTCTCTCCTGCAGATCAGACACTCAAAAGATCCAAGGCATTGCCAGGACTTAGTTTCATTTAAGCCAAAGTGGATTCTCAGCAGAAATTCAGTGTCAGTCTTTCCTTGGACTTTGGGCACACCTGGAAAGGCCAAATGCAATCTTAGCATTTGTACCTGCACCATCTGCCATGCCTGGGAAGGAGCTCTCAGATTGCCCTGTACTTTCAGCATAGCTTTCCCCACCATTGCCATTCTGGAAGGTGCACAAGGGGGGTTTGCAACACACAAACACACCCAGGCACACACAGCGGTTTCACAGGAGGTTTCTTAGTTCATCGTTTCTCTTCAGGTATCAGTAAAACAACAAACTAAGACCCAAAGGAAATGAAAAGCTGGGTCTTCAGGTCATGTCTTCCATGACAATTCTCAGTTTTCTCAGGTGCCTTTCACCCCATCTGATATTGGTTGTCTTGATAAAACAATCTCTATCTCTTCCCGCTACTGCTAAGTTTCCATGAGTCTTGGCAGTCTTTTCTGTTTTAAAACACTCTGTATTACCCTGAACTTGTGTGGGAAATATTTCAGCCTCCAAAATACCTTTCAGCACACTAGGAATGGAAGAGAGGTGAACTTCACCCTGCCTTGTATCTGTGGGAAGAATGAAGTCATGAGATTTGATGACTCACTTCGCTCCTCTATGCAAGGTGAGACATTGTTTTGTCATCAAGGGTGGCTACAAAGAAAAATCTTGATTTAAACATCACCTTCCTCATACCAGAACCATGCCTGTGTTCTGTGTGGTGCACATGTGCTGATACTCAAACAGCACAGCATGCCCCATTTCAGAGCTAAAAGATTAAGAGAGTCAGGATTATTAAAGACATAAACTCTTTTTAAGTCACCTCTGAAAATCTTATCCTAGAAGTCTACAGGTCTGGGGTCAGGAGAGAAAAAAAATCAGTCTAAGCACGTGACAAAGAGGAAGAGAGGTGATGACCTTAAGGAAATGAGTGTGAACCAGGATATAAGTCTCTTAGTCACACACAGATTGTACCAGTGCCAAGAGCATCACCCTTCACACACAAACATAGCAGCACCCTCTCCTTTTTGCTGCCATTTATAGTATCAAAAAAATACCAACCAACCAACCAACCAACCAACCAACCAAACAAACAAACAAACAAACAAACAAAACTAACCAAAACCAAAACCATACCAAACCAAACAAAACTCTACCTTGTATTTAATAGTCTGAACACTCCTGCTAATAGAAACTAAGATTGGACCTGCACAGGATTTGAATGGGAAATCCCTGCTGTGGGTTCACAAAAAAGAATGAGAGTTGATCACTTGATAGAAAAACAGTAGAGTAAAACTGAAATGTTCTGTTTGGTACCATCTTCACAGAAGAGCAAACAGAAGATAATGGTGACATGACCACCCCCCCCCCCCCCCCAAACTGTGCTTCCTGACAGGGCATCACTAAGAGCAGGGACTTGCATTAGCAGCAGGGAGACTGAGTGTGGCAGAGGACTAAAGAATTTATGAAGGGCCTGAGGAATTATTAAAACACAGTAGATCTGATCTTAGAATTTTAGAGGCTCTCTGAGTTTGGGATGTCCTGTGATATCCTGTATGAAGAAAATACTTTTTTACCTTCTCCAAGGTTTGAGTATGCTCCATCCCCAAACAAATCACAATGAAATCATTGATGCTCCAGACATGGGCCACGAAGATGTGCCTGTTCTCACATGCCCAGCTTGATGGTTTCTTGTGCTGAAAGGAAAACAGACATTCCCCAGATGAAACTCTTTTTGTAACCACTTTTCCTGCACTAAAATCCTTTTTTACTGAAAAGCAGAGGTCTTGTGTGAACTGGGATGGGACCAGATTAGCTGACTAGATTTTAATGCAATTGAAAAATGTCAATATAAAACTGAGTAGCAGGCACTGGAGTTCTGGGTAAAACTTAAGTTTTTCCTTTGCTCTAAAAGTGCTCAAATCCATAATGGAAGAACCAACTCAAAGAACTACTAAACTCAGTAAAGCCCAGGATAAATCATATCAATTCAGCTATTGGCACAAAACTTTTGTTTCAGTAACTGATTTCTGAGGAGCTCATCAGTTAAGTGTTTCCTTTCCTTTTGTTTCTTCACTTAAGGACTGCAGGACTGAGCTCAGACCATCCCCCCCTGACCAGACAAACACTGCCAAAGCTGTAAAACAGCAGGTTTGTGCTGGAAACTGGAATCAGGGATGTCACTTTTACACAGCAGTGCAATTTCTTTAAAATCTGCAAGTAGTTCCAGGGTAAATTATGCCAGAAAAAGGTTTGCTAGAGAGGAAAACACTTTGCCACATTCTGGAGAACATCACTCTATATCAGAACTGCCAACATTGTTTCTGGATTTCCAGGTTTTCCCGAGAGTTGCATTGCAGTCCCAATGCCACCCAGCTCCTCACAAAGTACTTTACTCCTACCCTGTCCTATAAAAAGTCCTTTCAAGAGGAGAGAGCTAGGGCGATCTATCAGAGGATATCTAGCTAAGGTGTCTTCAATATATTCCCTGTTTCACTGCCCTGCATTTGAGAAATATGCCCTTAATCTATGGCAGAAATCAAGAAATATTAAGATGCAAAGTTCTACACATATAGACCTGGTCCTTTAAAGGACCTGTGAATATGGAGGAACAGATGCTTCAGGGAATTACCATGTGAAATCACAGCATGCACAATGCCATACAAAAATGCTGTTTATGCTGATTAGGTCAATTTTTTGTGAAAACAAAACATGCAGCAAACAGGCTAGGATAGCACTATTCAAATATTTCAGAAATGCAAAGCTTCTCCAGTGGTAGTTGTTAGAAGCCTGATCTTTCTGCAATGTAAATACTCTCTGGGAGGATAGAAAATATAAAATATGACCCCAAGTGTCTCAGTTTGTACTGAGAGTCCAATCTAGGATTAATTAGTGCACCTGTAGATTGAATTTCAGTGACAGAGAAATGTTTAACCTTCAGTGTAAGGCAGGCTGCAAGTCACCTGCACTAGATGTTATCTAGGAAATAAATCTAGCCTACAGCAGGCTTTCTCACAGGTTTTCTGGCAGCCATCCTATTTTCATCCCTCCTAAGAGGCCCACCCAAAGAAATTGAAAAGTCATGCGAGGAGAAGCAGAAGTCCTCTTTCCCCACCCTCTTCGCAGGTTTGCCTTCCATCCAGGTGCTTGCAAGTCCCCCACAACTCAGTCCTACTCTGTAATTACAGGCAGATCCTACCACTGGTTCTGGCATGGAGCATCCTGCTGTATCCAGCTGTGACAGAACAAGTCACTTCTGTGGATACCCTGTACAGCACTGAAAGTGATTCTGTGTCACAAAATCCTGTGGTTTTTCCCATCTCTGCCAAAACTCCAAGAAACTTCAAGAGCATTTAGCTCCCTGCAGTGAGGCAAGAATGCAATGCAATACCTTGCCCAAATTTTTGTAAAATATGTAGCACAAAGGTAACTTCCTAGAAGACATTTCAAATCTTCCTTTCAGGTGTTTAATTTTCTATCAGACCTTACAGGATTTGTTTGCCAAGAGCAAGTCTTTTCAATTTAGCATAATGTTCTCTTCAGGCTCCAACTCCTTGGGCTCCTACCCAGGGAACTCTGTCTCACGATTTTTCCCATTAAAAGTAGGCTGGGCCTCACCTGCTGAGGGCTGGGTTGTTCCCTGCAGGATCCCAAGTGAATTCCTGAAATAGTTGCTGTGTGGAAACTCATCCTGGGGTCCATCTTGCTTGAATATGTAAAGGATTCCAGTGTTATCTGGCAGGTTTTGTGCAGGGTACTGCCTGTGCTCTCCTCTCTTACCTTATCAGGGGTTTCCTAATCTTTGAGAGCAGCCAGGAAGATGGTGGTGGTGCCCTATTACCTACAGCAATGCCTCTCTCCAGTGGGTTCTCCCCATGAATCCCATGCAGTGGGATGTCTCCACTTGCACACACTTCTATTCCAGCCACAAGCAGTCCACACAGTGTTTTTTAAGTCTAGTCCCATCCTCATGAAGACATGACATTAAATATTAATTATTGATAACAATAATAAATATTAGTATTTATGTATTTATTTATTATTAATTATTAATTTCTTTGTGGTGTATAGGAGAAATACCCTTTCTGGGTGTTGGTGGGACAGGTGTATGTTTGTGTGTGAGTGTGCCTGTGTGGGAATTCTGCATATACTCTGTACCTGCAGCACATCTCAGGTACAGTGTTGTTGTGATTACAGACTGCTGGTAATCTTCTGAGAAATCTTCATATTTCATGAGAAAATGAAGATGCAAATAAACTCAAAATGTATCCTAGGAAAGGGTCATTAATGAATTCATCATTTCAGACAGAAATGTCAAGAAAAAAACAATCCACCTAATCAACACCTCATGTGGAAAAATCTGTTCACTTTTCCAATTAAAAAATCAGGATTCCAAGTCATAAATGGCCTTTTCTTTCATAACTTAGAGTTGCTTGATGGAGCTGGAGTTGCTTTGTGCAACACCTGGGCAGGAAGAAGTCTACAGCTAGTTTGTTTGCTTCCCACATGTTGTTTTCATTAATTTTTCTTTTTAAACTCTAAGTTGCACCTGAAAAATCAAGTGGCAGAGGTATACTTTAAAACATAGAGCACCTTGTGCCTTTGTGGGAAACAAGTGGCAAAAAAAAAGAGCAACTCCCTGTGACTCAGTGGCGAGTCATCCATCTTCCATCAGTGCAAGTGATAAATCCTCATTTGGAGGAATACAAAACCTGAAAGATGGCTGTGGCTGCAGCTTTGCTGCTCCAGATTTAGGGATGTTTTTAAGATGCAATCAAACAATCTGTCAAGTTAGTAAAACTTGTGACTCGCTTTCTCCCACTCACACAGCCCAGAGCCAGCACAGGATATAATAATGTTCATTGTTTCAATTACAAGTAATGTGGGGGAAGTAATACTTCCCTTTAACCAAGGCAGTCTGAGGCAGCATTTTAAAGAATGCTGAATCGTGTTACAGGACATTTCAGCTTTTGAGAAATGCAGTGCAAGGTCTCGATAAATGCATATCTGCTCCCAACAGGCCTCTCAGTAAAGGTCAGTGGGCAGACTGAGTAGTTGTCTGAGGTTTCAAAATACTGGTGTCCTTCAGGAAAGGTTATCTTTGGCCAGACCCTGACAGGTTGGACAGGGCAGTGCAGCCTTTGGAGGCAGAACTGCCCCAGTTCATGGTGCAGCTGAGCAATTTGGTTGGGTGAGTGGTGCAGGCTTTTGGCTACAGGCTGGGATTTGTTTGCATGGAACAGGGACAGTGACCGATGTGAACCTGGCTTCTGCTCACATTGGAGTCCATCTGACCTTGTTTCCTCTCTCATCCCTTCCCAGCTTGGGTGCCAGGTCCAAGTTGCTGCAGCAGCAGCTGAGCTGTGGCAGTTCTACAAAGGAAGGTTTATTTTTCTGTCATCTTGTTCATCCTTCTCAGGTTTGCAGTTGCACAGCCTTGTGTGTTTCACTGCTGAAAGACATGCTCCCTGCAGTAAGCCAGGTGGTTATTATTATGGCTGCTATTAAAACATAAAAGAGAGATAAAGACATGTTTCAAAGTGACAAAGGGACAGAAAGACAGATGCACACAAATGGCTGAGTAGTTAACGCATATTTCTGGATAAGTCTTATCTGAAGTCAGAATTTCATGTTTACATTTTGGACTCTCATAAACGTCTCCTGAGCAGAAAGCAAAGTACAATAAAGCAGTACTTAATTTCAGGATGGTATTGACCAAGCTTTACCACAGTCCTCAGCAAATCCCGAGTGTGCAGAGAGCTACCTTAGTACAGTAATGTATTACAAATGATAACAAGAATTTAATCAATAACTGATATTCAGGGGGTTTTCAGCAGACATCACAAATCAACACTGATCTTTGCTCAAGCATGTGACTGCTCTGAATAAACACATGCAAGAAAGTGAGTCCAAGTGTGGTAGTAAATAGTGCCTCCAGAACAGTAGCAGGAGCAGTAGTTTATCTCCTGGTTGGTATCAAGATGGCAGCTGTCATTTTGGAGGTGTGCAAGGTGAAAACAACAGACACTGATCCCAAAAGGAGGAAGTTCAAGTCTGTGATTAGCATTGTGTCCTTCACAGGATCTTTGATGATCTCGGTTAACTCCTATTCCTTTG
The DNA here is from genome assembly GCA_018697195.1 of Certhia americana. Lineage (NCBI taxonomy): Eukaryota > Metazoa > Chordata > Aves > Passeriformes > Certhiidae > Certhia > Certhia americana. Next base: position 146,049,328 of record CM031858.1, on the reverse strand, counting down.
TCACAGGCCCTTTGAGTTGTAGATACAAACACACGTCTTGTGAAAGAGAAGGGTTTCCTCCCTTAGGTACATGGAGGGTACATTTAGGGTCCATCAGAACTGTTGATTTCCATCTCTGATGAAGGCTTGTTTTCCTGGTGTGGTGTTGTTCCTATGACTGATGACTCTTCCCATGGGCTATTCCAAGCTGTGATCACTGTGAACAGGTAGCATCCAATCTGTCTCAATTTTCATCATCATACAATGGAAAGGGCACCAGGCTGGGGTCAGAGAGGCACAGGGAGCTGCTGGAAGAAGCTTGGGGATGTAACCATAAGCAGAAACCCCAGCTCCTGCCACTGCTTGTGAAGAGGGGCTGTGGATTTGCAATGGTGAGTGGGACAACCAGAAAGGAGTGGAGAGATGCTGGAGAGCCCTCTCTGCAGAGTGTGAGTTTCTGAGCTCTACCAGTATGAAAACAACTGACACCGAGTAAAAAAGTGTTAGTTTTACAAAAACTAAAATTAAGAGGAACCTTAAATATAAATTACATTTTCCCAAAAAAAATACATGTATCTCCATAATACTAAATTGATTTCTTAATTTCTTTATCTTGCATCAAAAAAAACAGGCAAGGTGTTATGTAAAGCACTTGTTGCATAAACTCCAGTGATTCACCATATTGGTGAACATCACTGCTCATTCCCAAGTACCAGCCTCCAACACCAGAAAGCCTGGTAAACTGAATACAGCAGTATTTTTTACTGCTGTAATTTACAGCAGTACCTTGCTACCATTGAAAACATCTCTTGCATAACTGACTCCTTTGATGACACCTTTACCTTGGAAAAGAAAACAGATGTATACATTATTCTGTTGAGAAGGTGTAACATGTTGCTACTGGCTTTACCAGGCAAGTTTGGAGAAATGGAGAATGTGCTCTGTGACACTGATGGGGGAACAAGATACTGCTCAGAAGTGCTCCTATTCCTATCAGAGGTGATCAAAGAGCAGTCAGAATAAAAAGGGTGCAGATCTGTGCTTGCCTTTCAATCCGACCACTCTGCCCAAAAAGAATCTGTCCCCTGCATGTTGGAATTATATAATGTATTCAGAAACGGGATTGGGACAGCTGGAGTAGCTGTCTTTAAGTTTTTATTCCATTATAAATATCAGTCTCATTTGACAAGGTTATGCAGCTTCAGCAGCTTCAACAGCAGCCACTGGAGATTTCCCACACTGCACTTTCTTTGAGTCACTCTACTTGGAGCTGTAGATATTCTTCAGTTCCATCTTCTCCAGACCTTTTTTTTTTTTTTTTACTCATATAGCAGAACCAGGAGAACAGGTAAGCACCTTTCTCATGTGCTGCATACTTTCCAGCTATGCAGATGGTCCACCCCTCAGCCATGAAGATATGGCTCTCACAGGACTGCCCTATCCTGAGCCACAAACACATATGGAAGAGGGTCAGCTCTCATGTTGCTGGGAGAAAATCACCTGCATGATCAAGGATGGCTTCCAAACCTTTATCTTACAGCTAATACTTTTGGCCTTGAAAGGTCACTGGGAATGGCTCTGACATGGCCTCGAGGACTGGGGAAGGGATTTCCCACCTGCTCTCCTGTAGGAGTGCAACCACTTCTCACTGTTATCTTGAATGAGCATTGCCCAGCCCTTAACAGTGCACATTATCTGACAATATCGGGCAAATCTTACTCAATTCAAACACTCAGCATAACTCCTGATGTGAGTGGGAGCCCCCCATCAGCACCGAGGTCATTACTGAAGCTATTTAAACACTCCCCACTCCCCTCCCTCCTCCTCCCCCTCTGCCCACTTCTCCACACTCCAAACCAAACAATTTACCCTTTCTGGGCTATATTAAGATAATAGGCAGAAAATCCAATACATTATCCTCAGGATTAAGTAGCATCAGCAGAGCATATTCACACATTGATGCTGTGCTTATATCAGGGGCACATTTATTCTCAGCAGGCACTAAATGTTCCCAACAATTCCTTGTGCAGGGAAGGTGGGTAGCATACCAAAGCCATGCATTTAGAGGCTGTGGAACAGTTTAACTACAGATATATTAAGGAATTTGCCTCAGGAATGTAAACAGATCCAGAAGGTTTTGTGTGCCAAGGCAATTAATTTTAAGAGTTCCCTTGCATGCACACACATGAGTATGCACACGTACCTGCTACACCCTTCTGCTGTATCATACATAAATATGCAACAAAAGCAACATTTCTGAGGCAGTAATAATAGTAAATGCTCTTGCCACAGAGATAAAAATTTCATACTTGTTTGGGGTAAAGTTGGAGGTCATTCACTGGTCACACAAGAAGTTGTCCATTCATGACACAATATTAAAGGATGACTCGGGCTTAGTTGCAGTGCATGGAGAGTGTAAATAAAATACATCTTTGAGGAGGTGAATGTGGTTAAATAAATTTACTGGAAAAAAAGAACAGATTGACCTCAGGAAAGAAAAGTCAAATTTAATCTTGTCAGGCATTTATTGGATCATCTTGGGTCATCTTAATCCTTCAGTGCAATTTGTTTATTCCCTGTGTTTCTGTGTAGCTCTCAGACACCCAAATAAAATGTTTTTACATGCCCATGTCAGTCAGTTCTAGGTTTAATTGCTGTCACACTCTCCTTTTAGGCATGGACTGCTTCAAGGATATGCTCAAAACACTGCACCTAAAATTTTCCATGACCCTTTGTCATAAAGGTATCAAGACATTAAACAGGACTTCAGCATGGATGTTCAATAACACCCAATTAATCAGTGTACTGATCAGCCTCTGAGCATGCACTCAGTTGCCCTGTCCAATCAACCAGGGCAATTCCTCATGTTGGCTAAGTTTTGAAACTATGTTGGGTGATATCTCAGACCCTGAGGTCCTGTTCCATTTTTTGTGCTGGTAAGACCATCATCCTGGAAAGATCAAGCCCATCTCAAAATCAAAGGGTGGGCACTTTTTTTAAAAAAGTGATCTTATCACTCTCCACAAGTCTCTGAAAGGAGGTTGTAGTGTGATGAGGGTCAATTTCTTCTCAGGTAACAAGTGACATTTTCTGACATAAACGATTCTATCATTTTATGACCCTAAACACAAATTTTCTTCAGTCTAAATGTTTGGGATACAAGAGTCCTTCAAACATATTTAGGTCAAGGAATTAAAATTTCAGAATATTTTCTCTGAGGCTTCTCTGTTGAAAAAAGAGTTCATGTCCCATATTTACAGTTCATGTCCACATTTAATTTTAATATGGTCATTTGGATTCTTACCATGCTTGAATTTTCCTGGGTTTTTTTTTTCCTGGGTTTGTTTATTTGTTTGGGGTTTTTTTTTGCCTGTGGACTTGAGAATTTAGTGTTTGTTATTTAAATGAAACAAAATAAATATTAAAACAAAATGTACTTAAGCAACTAATTCTATTGTCAAAAAAATTCTGCTAACAATTGTTCAGAGATTGTTCCCAAAACATTACACATCACAAATTACCCAACTGCCATTCTTCCTTGTTCAAATTTGTTCATCTTGTTAAAAGTGTTAAGAAAATTCGTCTTTACAGCTTCAGATGTTATAGAATTTAGTCTAATATAGACTATAGGTCTTAGTCTGATTTTATCCAAGTAAAAGCTTAATTTTTGTTCTCTTTTTTAACTTTTATTGAGTTTATATGTACTGTTGGGTGTTTTTTTTAATATAGGCAGCATCTAATAAAGCCCTCATCTGAAGCATCCATGCAAATACCATAGAGTGGGAGTAGAAGGAGAAGGGAATTCTGTGCTCCCTGCAAAAGGGAGGCACATAAAAATACTTCTGAAGGACTCTGAGCAGCCTAATTCTAGTCAATATGACCATGGTAGGAGGTTTCCCTAACACATCCTTCCAGGAGGAGCTGCACCAAACTCTTGGCAGACCCACACACACAGGTTCTGTGTGACACTGTCCCCACAGAGCTCAAGGGGACACCTGAGGTGGCTCTTGGAGGAATGTGTTGGTGTGAGCTGGTGCTGATCCAGCACCTCCACGGCATCCAGATGGAGACTCACATCCCCTGGTGAGGACACAGAACTCACCTACCCTTTCCTGAGTGCAGGGCACTTCTGCACCTACAAGGGCAACTGAAACAACCTGGGGCTTTTTGAAAGTGAAGTTAAGCTTTATGGAGAACACAAAAAAATCCACACACCTCCCTGATGCACGACAAAGAACAGTTCAACTGCTGGCAGCCTCATTCAAAACCCTCAGATTGTTTTTTCTTGGCAGTAGCAATATAGGCACAAACAAATATTAGTGTAATAACTGGGGCTTTTCTTTACTTTTCATATTTTAGTAAATGGATGCTTCATTGCTTTACAAGATACTTGGAACTTATGACTAATTGAATCCTGATTTTTAATTAGTTCTGAGGTCATGCCTAGCAATCCCAGCCACAGCCCCATGATCTGGCTTTCCCAGTAGTGGCAGAAACACTGAAGGATGGCACCCTTTGGCTGGCAGAGTTCAGTTCCTCCCTGTGGACATGCAGAGTGGGACATGGTGGGCTCCACTCAGTTCTAACCATGTGGGGTGCTTGGACATTTTAAGCAAGAGCAGAAAAAGGCTTTCCACAAACCTCTAATAAGCTCTTATAAGCTAGATGTGAGGTCTCACTATGATATCTGCTCTCATAAAAGGGGCTCAGATTTTCTCTTCCTGTTGTTCTTAGAAGCATCATCATCTCAAGGATGAGATTGTCTAATTTTGTCCACATAAACTTGTGATAGGTAATACAAACTGATCTTGTACTCTCTCTCTCTGTAACCAGTGGAGAAAATAAATACATGGAAGGACAAGCCCCCCCCTTAGACACTTCCTTGGAGGATAGGAGAGATGATCTTGCATAGCTTCTGCATTGCCTGCAAATGATTGCTGTGCCTTTTAGTAGAGAAGAATTCCACTTTTAAATCACACTGGGGACAAAAAAAGGGACAACGCCAACTACTCTGGCTTTTCCCAACTCTGCATTAAAACTCAGCTGTTTCAGCAGTAAATGGGAAAAACTTCTGACTCTGTCAATTGTCAACATCACAACTCGCCCACTGCCTAAGCCTTTATGTGAAATTTTTCTTTCTCTATTTATAGCTGGTTTTCATTGAATATACTCACCTGACCAGAGGGCTATCACATCACTCTTCACACTGTTTTAAAGGGTGGGTTTATAGCAACCTACAGTTGCTGTCTTCAGCATTGTGCAGCCACAATTTAGGGTGGCTACTGTATTTTTTAAAGATTAAAGGTCCTTTCCATGTATTGGTGATAAGCACGATGGGAAGAACAGTCCAAGAGCCAAGAGAGGCATCAAAATCATTTTGTTGTATCTGAAATCACAAGGAAGTTCTGGCACTTCAAGTTTTCATGGATATAACATTTAAATGTTGTCCCATTTAAACTTCTGCTCAGGAGCAGCTCAGTGTCATTTGAAATCCAAGCTTAATCTAGACTTACAGTGTGGGCAGCTCCTTTTGGGCAGCTTTTCTCAGTGGTGAGGTTTGACTGCACAGGAGACACCCAGAAATCAATTTCATGGAGACCTACCTGACCCATGTCCTGCATGTATCCATGGCTAATCCTCTTTCTTCACTCTGTTTTCCTAAAAAACAAAACAAAACACATTTCTAAAAAAAAAAAAGGCAGCATGAGTCATCACCTTGAAGTTTCTTTCTCTTTTGTCTTGCTTTGACTGGATGCCTGCCTGAAATTAATCATTTCCAAGCTGCCTTTTCTCTTTAATCAGAAGCCTACTGATTACTGTGATCTAGTCTTTGTCCCTGTTTTCTTTGGAGAGGATTTTAATTAGTAGTCTACAGTTTATTCCCTTGTACAAGTGCTCCAATTATGTTTAATGACAACCACTGTACATACATTAATTAATTAATTAATGTTAAACCAGAGAGAGCTTGGCATTGTGATTCATTGGTTTAATAATCTTTAGTCTGTTATTTGGCCGCTTTATCTTCTATAGTTTGTGGAGCAAATCCCTTGGGAATCTGGTTCAGTGTCAGGACTCTCAGATTCTGTTCCAGTGTTACCGATATGTAGTTTAATATCCAAGATCTCCATTTACCAGCACGCCAAGTCTATTGTGAAGGTCTTCAGAGTTTGCTGAAACCAAATGACCTTATCTGGGGTAAAAGGTGGCATGGTGTGATGGGGTTGAGCTGATGAGCAGCTGGAGGAGAGCTGAGTTTTGCCAAACAATGTTATCAGTTCACCAAGGAGAAAATCAGGGACATCAGAGGCTGTGCAAGCACCCATCCTGTTGAGAAGAAAAGCTTTGCCTTGCCAGGGCACAGCAAACCACAGCAAACACCCCCAAATACAGGCCAGTGACACCACCTTGTCTCAGCTCTGACAAAGGCCACTTCTTTCACTGCAAGTACTGCTCCTGGATTTAAAATGAACCTGACACTTGACAAGAGGCAAAGCAATGGATTTTGATTAACCATGCCTGCTTGAGAAGCCTCCACATCCAAAGACACAGTTTTTGCATAAAAGGTGAATTTCTTTCTATCAGCAAACTAATCAGTGCATGGAAACTCATGATGTAAAAGATGAAGTTTTTCAATAACATGTCCAAAAATTTTTGTTATCCTGTTTTGAGAAATGATGTATCAGAGGACAATTTTGTAGTTGGAAAGGGGAAAAAGTTTCCAAAGCCCTCAAAGTTCACTTTCTCCCTGAAATCTGATATGGAGCACCACTACCTCACTGTGAACACTCATCATGTAGCAGGAAGGTAGAACAAAATAATGGGCTTTAGACACTTCCCAAAGAAAAATATCATGTGCAATAGAAGTTTTTTTTCTCCTTTCATTAAACAGAAAATTTAAACCACATTTTGCCAGCAAAAATAATTTCAAACTTGAAGGGAGGACTGATATAAAAATAAGCATATCAGATTCCCTGTGGCCTGGCTAAAACAATATTCCATCCTTAATCTTCATTATAGACGGTATGAGGAGCAAAATCCAAAAGAAACAGAATTATGTATTGATGGTTCATGCAACAAATAGAGTTGAGTGAGCACTTCCAAGCCTTTTCTTCTGCACAGGTTTTGGTCTCCTGGCCAGAGCTGGGCTGCCGTGGTCCTTCCCCCAGCTGTGTTCTCATGACTGAGCTAAGTTCAAATATTTATATCTTTAAAAAATGTAAAAGCAAAGAGCTCATCATGTCCTGTGCTCATCACATCATTTAGTGGCTGCTTGAGCCTTGAAATTTCTGCTTCTGGAGCAGAGAGAAATTGCCTGGAGTTGGCTACTGCCTGAGGCAATTCTTGTTGATTTTAATGGGGACACAAATACACAATGATACTCCAAACAGAAGCAAAAACCAGTCCAGTCCCTTGCTGAGGCACTCCCTCATGCAGCAGCCTCTGTGTAGGAGGAAGCCCACATCTGAGACCCTCTGAGCATCACTTCAGCCTGGGGGTGATCCTGGATCCACAGCCTCCAGCAAAACACCCCTGAAAATTCTCAGCACCAATTTACAGACAGTTCAATATGTGAGTTGAGAGCTACATCCGGAGAGCTACATCCAGAGAGCTACATCCAGACCCCTGACTTCTGGCAAGTGAAGGGTTGAAGTCCAGGATCAAACATTTAAGCTGGGACCAGACCAGTCGAGGCTTGCATCCAAGCAAATCAGGAAACAGCACAACACTCCCCACACTTCCAGCCTAGGGCAGATCTGAAACACAAAGATTTACTGGCATCTCTGCATTGATCTGGGGTGGGAAAGAATCATAATGTGAACTAAAATAGCAATATCACAAAACTCTCCACAGAGAGGCAAGATATACAAAGAAAAGAAGCATATTTATACATATTTTTACAGCTGATGCAATCTGAGAGAAAATTTGATCAAATGTTTTTGTCAACATGAGCTGACTCATCACTGGCTAAATGAACTGAGTCCATGTGTATTGCCTAGTTCTCCTGCCTTTTTCTTGGAATTACCAAGGATCTCAGAAGCATGAGCCTTAGCATTGCAGTTGTATGTCTTCATAGTCACATGTGGATTTTTAGGTTGAAAGTGGTTACTATTTGGTGCAATTGTGTTGTAAGAAAATATCATTATTGTACTCCCCTAGCTCAGTGACTGAAACTGATCCATCGGACAATAAATCTGCCACTGATACTTATATTTTTCCCCATGGTCTGAAACCTCTTTGCCTTGTCTGAAGCCTGAGGTCAACGTCTGTATTCTTTGTATTGTTATTTGTTCTGCATAGACAACATATTTTGTACTCATTTATGCCCCCTTTAAGTGCTGAAGGTTGTAGGAAGGTGGGTAATTGTCTGAGAACTGTACAGACTCAACCTGCCAGCAGCAGCCAGCCCTGTCCACTCATCTCTGGTTTAGAGATTGATGGGATCCACCACCTTCCTTGCATCCATTATGTAAGTCCATGTAGCTGGACAAGCCTGAATAACTCTGTTAATTGTGTCACATTGCTCTTTATGCATTTCTTCACTCAAATTACTTTTGCTAACTCAGATCAGACCCTGATATCCTGCCTTCAGCAGCACTGCTGTAATCATCTGTGAAAGAGTTTAAGTGGACTGCCAGGTCCAATCTTCAGATATCCTCAGGTTGATCATAAATGCACTCTGGTAGGACAGATACAACATAATCCTGACAAGCAGATCTGGGCCCCAAATTTATCTGTATTTTCTATCATCTTTGGCTTAATAATGCCATGAAAATTGCTCTCTGGAATATCTGAATTTAAAATTAAGCATTTTTCTATTTAAGAAGAAAAAAACACTGAAAATTTTTAATCAAAAACATGTGAAGAAGGAGGGGGGAAACTGAAGGTTTTATGGAACCTTTCAACTGGAAAAAATGCATTTAGCTTTCCTAATAATAATAACTGGACACACATGTGATCTGTTTTCAGGAACTACCACTGAGAAAAGAATAGAATAAGACAGCAGGAGCACACCCAGATCTCCTGTCCCTTAGTGGGCTGATTTCTGTGTGGTGGCAGGTTTGAAATGCTCCAACAGGGCTTACCCTCACTCAGCACCCGCTGCCTCCTCCTAAGCATGTAAACAGTCAAAGCATTGCCACTCTTATTGCCAGTTTGGTGGAGAACAAGAGAGGCTGAATTGTCCTGTTTGCTCACAACTTATTCAGCAGCCTCCTGCCAGCCCTGCTTGAGCCATTCATCAAGGGAGGGGATCTTTCCCCCTGCCCTGCTCTGCTGAGACCCTACTTCCAGTGCTGCTTCCAGCACTGGGATCCCAGCACAGGAAGAACACTGACTTATTAGAGCGAATCCAGAGGAGAGAATCAGGATGATTATAGGGGTGGAACACCTCTCCTATATAGAAAGGCTGGGAGAATTTGGATTATTCAGCCTGGAAAAAGAGAAGGCTTTGTGGTGTCCTGATTGTGGCCTTGCAGTACCTGAAGGGAGCCTACAAGACAGGTGGAAAGAGACTTTTTACAATGACCTGGAGTGACAGAAAAAGGGGAAATTACTTAAAACTGGAAAGGAGTACATTTAGATTGGATATTAAGAAGAAATTCCTTGCTGTGAGGGTGGTGAGGCCCTGGCACAGCTTCCCTAGAGAAGCTGTGGATGCCCCATCCCTGAAAGTGTTCAAGGATAGACTGGATGAGACTCTGAGCAACCTGGTCTAGTAGAAGGCATCCCTGCACATAGCAGCAGAGTTGGAACTGGATGATCTTTAAGGTCCTGTCCAACCCAAACCATTCTGTGATTCTGTGTTGGAGTATGGAACATTGCAAGGGAGAAGCCCTTGGCCCAGGATGTCAGGTTTGGTCATTTTGATAGAGGATGGGAAAGATATGAGGACCATCAACATACAAGTGCTTTTATGGCACAAAGTATCTGCTGTCTGAACTCCATGTGCACAGTCCTACTTTTCCAGTGTGTATTTTGTAGGGACACAGGCATTTTCTAACAGAACACCGCTGCTTTCTGGACTGGGAGCTACTGTGGTTCTCGAGGACCCTTTGGCAGGATCCTCTTGTGGAGGAATTATGGTAAAAAATATGCATTAGTAAGGGAAGCCTAGAGGTACGTTGTCTGCAAATGGAAGTATTTTTTCCAGACTTAGCAGGATCTGCTTTTCTGCTGGATACATGCATTTATATACACTTAAGAAATGCGATCACAATATATGTTCAAGATAAGAAACAAAGAGTGTGATATCCAAATGATTCGGTCTGACTGGTTAATAAGTGCCTAAAATGGCAAACATCAAAGTTCAGTGGAAAAATTGTTATATTTGAAAAACATCAAAGCTATTGTTAATTACTTGTGGAGAACAATAAGGTGCTGAAAAAAACAGTCACACTTCCTGCTTCAGCTTCCCAAGTAAAATTAGGCAACTCATGTGCTGGGTAATCAGACCCAGGAAATACCCAGATATTTCCATCAAATTCCTTAGGAAACAGGGATGGGTGAAACTGGGACCACTTATGTGTTTTCATGTTGACTTTTTGGCTCTAAAACCTTCTTTTCAGTAACTGGAAATGCTGCTGAATTTCAGAGCACTGGGCTGCAATTTTTCATGTTGTTTCCATACTTTAAATGAGTCTGAACCTCGAGGATTGAATCTTAAGATTTTTTTTTGCTTTTCTTGTGAGTTTAGGTTTGCTTTGAGTTTTCTTGTTGAAGTATTCAGCCAAAATTATACTCAAAGATGGGAAAGGCAGGAAGGCAGAAAGGCAGGAAGGAAGGAGCAATAGAACAGAGAAGGATAAAACTGCCAAACTGAAAAATGAAAGAGATCATAAAACCCCTAAAATAAGAAAAGTGACTACAATGTAGTAAAGGACTTGATGCAAGAAGAGGCTGAAAAAACACATGGATTTCCAGTGAAGCAGAGCAAGAGTAGGTTCTCCATCCTTCAGCTCTGCCAAAGCAACAGGGAAGATGAAGTTCATGAAGAGTTGAAATGACCTGTCCTATTTCTTTTTTAAAAAATCAATATCCAGTTGCAACATTCCCTTAAGCAAAGATTGCACTAACATTAGAAAATAAAGCTAACTAACCTACTTAAATTGGGAGGAAAAGAATGTGTGTCCATGGCCTACAGTGAAGAGAAGAACATGGGAATAATAAAACCTCTGTTGTCCACTCCAGCATGAACATGTAAGATGATCTTGAGAAAACCATCTGCAAAAAAACTCATAACCAAAAATTGTCAGTATCTCACAGGAAGACTGTGAGGCCACATAGAATCCAGTTTTCAGTTACTACCATGTTAAATTCCATAGGATAGCTTAAACAATCCTTTTTGGTCTATACATTTTTTCCCAATGTTGCTTTGAACGCTTTCTGAACCAATGGGCCTCACATCAGATGAGCTCTGTCCTGCTGATTTCTATCAGAGGTTTGCTTTGAAAAATAGAAAACCTATCAGAGGTTTTCTATCAGAGGCTGTGGTATCATGGTACTCTGGAGATCTAAAAAGGTGAGGTGGATTCACAGAAACCCACATATGATACCTTTATTACAGCCCTGATCACCCACCCCTGACGCAAAAAACCTTGCCAGCAGGTACCAACTGCTGCTTATTCTGCAGGAATGAAAGGTGCTGCAGCACAGAGAACTACAACTCTGGATCCTCTTTGGTTGGACCTGTGGGGCTTCTGACAGTGACCAAGGGTTCAAGGCACTTCACCAGCCCCCATTTTCCTGGTAGTCAGGGTCTAGCAAGCAGCCCTACCCAGGCCAGAAGGACACACAAAGGCAAATCAACCTATCTGGATCTTCTACAGGTGTCCTTTAGCCTTTCCATCTGCCCAGCAAACCCTGTTCCCCCCAGACACCACTCCAGCTTGACCAGGTTGCAGGTACTTCATGCTGGGAATGCAAACCCCTCCCTCATGGGGTGTGCTGGGTTACACATTGGGACATCCCAGCCCAGATGCCTGCATCCAGACATGGCAGAAAGGCACCAATGGTGCAAAGGAACCTTTTAGATGCCCACTGCATAGGATTTTGCCTTTTCTTCCTCAAAAGCCTGCTTGAGTTAAATCCTCCCTGGGGTGGCTGCCCATCCCTTCCTGCTCCCGTTAGAGCAGAGTCCAACCCTTCCTTGGAAAGGCATCGCTGGTGATGAGATTTCCAGCTGAAAGGGATTCAGTCCCTTTGTTTAGGAACAGAAATGAAACATGCTTCACTGCACCTCATGAATTCTTCCAACATAAGCATCTTCAGTTACATGTTTCTGTAGCTGGACATGTGTGCCTGTCACTATGGCAAGGGAGAGAGGAATTTCCAACAAAGTGAAAGTGTGTTGCTCCCTTTTATCCTGTTCTCATTGTTAAACAAATGAGCTGCCTTTAAAAGCACTGCAACATTTATTGGTGCCTCCAAAAGAGGTTATTTTCACCCTGTCCCAGTTTGCACTTTAAGTAGCAACATTCTTTTTACAGGCTCTGATAATTAAGGGAAATAGTCTTAATTTCAGTTAGTAAGATTGTTTTGTGTGGATGTGGGTGTGTGAAAATAATACAGTATCTTATTTCAAACCTCATGGGGTTTCAGCAATTATTGCTTTGATAGAAAATCTCAAAAGTCAACAGCCTTATATGCCTAACTCCTGAGAACCAGGGTAAAGGGAAATTAAACATCCATCTTGGAGTTTAATGATGTAAAAATATGTGTGTAGATAACTGCCATTATGTGCATAATTCCCTCCTGCTGAAATGCAGGATGCAAAAAGCTCGCCCAGCAAGGTTAAGCCAGATCCCACCGCTCCTCCTTGCCCGTATCAGCCTGGAGGGGAACATTGCACATGGGGAGGAGAGAGGGCTGTGCCCGGGCAGACATTTCCAGGTGTAAAGCAGCACGTCCCAGGTGAGGAAAGCCTCACCCACTTGTGAATATGCTTTTCCTCTTGGCTGTTCCCTAACCATCCCACCCTTCTTCAGCTCCTGGTCTTTTTTTTTTTTTTAAATTTATTTTTCTCCTGATCAAGGATATGCAAACGCTGCTCTGAGTCACGGCTGCTGCAGTAGGAGTTTCATGTCCTCAGCAGGAGCAGCACTGGGTGAGTGTGTGCATTTCTGCTGTACGTGATTGTCTGCACGCCCCTTGGCAGGAACCAAGTATGTCTCCTAAACCACGGCTCATGTCTAATCACTTCCACTCCAGACTCTGGAGGCTGAGTTAGGGACAATATAATAACCAGCTTCTTGCAGGCAACTAGGCAGTGGTCCAGCCAAAAAAGTTTAGTGTATCTGCTGGCTGACATCTAACTCATCTGAAGTTCAGTTCCACAAATAATCTTCTACAGTCTCTTGGAAGAGGTGAGATTCTGAGAGACCTGATCTTCTTGTGATTTCCTGCACTTGGCTCTGTAGAACGTCCTGCTCTAAAATTTGGAGGGAGTTAGGGTTTGTTAGGTGTTAGGAAAGGGAATCTGCACAATTCTAGAGATTGAGGGTTTGTGCTTGTAAACCAGACCACCATCAGTTGAAATTCATTATTTATTTGCAACAGAGAGTTTTGAATTCAAGTTGGCATTTAAAATTCTTCTGGGCCTGAAATGCTCTAAGATGTTCACACACAGTCCAGTTTAATGGGATCTGGTCCCAATTAAAGCAAGTTTAAGTTCACATAGTAAATAGCTTGAGGAAATGACAGCAAACAAGACCTTTACATGAGAGCCACTGAAGTGAAACAGCATGCAGACAACAGAGATATTGAGACAAAGACTGGTCCCACATCCCCATCCTTACCCAGAACCTACCTACCCACCTTGCTTCCTTCCTTGCTTCCTTCCTTCCCTCCCCATTCTCTGTTTTCTGTTTTCAGAAGGTTTCAGGTCCAGCAGAAGGCAAAAGCAGACCTTTGTCCATATTTGGCACATTGCCTCCAGGAAGATTTTATTTGAGAAGATAACGCAGGGGTGGGACCAGTGATGCACCCTCCCATTCCCAGTCTCATCTTCACTGCAGTGCACCTGAAGTGGGGGGGTTGGGTCAGGTATGACAGGGTGTGTGTCGTGACATGATCTGTGACTTTTAGAATCACCCATCATTGAGTGATCTAAGAGGGTGTGAGGCATTACAGACTCTTCAGACAGTTCAGCAATTTTTTACAGTGCATACAATGAATCTTCCTCATACTAATCACTATGCCAAGTGTTATTCTGTTGCACACTACAGTGTGCTCTAGCATGCACTTCTCTACTAGCCTTGAAAAAGAAACTCATTAATTCTTTGTGAGTCCTTAGAGTAATCTTATCACATAAATAACAATTTTAGTAATTTTATAATCTTTCTATTGAAATGTGGCTTAGTATTAAAGGGTTTTCTCTTTTGCTTTTGGCTTGTTTGTCTATTTTCTTGGTTTTGTCATTTAAAAATTATTTCTCACTTAGGAAGATACTTTGTGACTTTTGTCTGAACCAGGAGAAATGGTCAGATCCTAATTTGGCTCTGTCAGTAGTGAAGGGAAGGAGGAGGAAAGATGGAGAGTAAATTTTACTTTGGACACATACTGCAACAAGTTTGCAATACCTGTTTACAGGCAGAACTGCCCAGTTTGCTGGCACATATGAGTCATATGAGCCAGAGCAGACTCCATTCCAGACTGCACAGCTGTTAACCAGTGCTTTACTCTGACAGAGGCAAGGAGGTACAGGAATTGGAAAGTCCTGCTGGGATAAACCTGAGGACAAGCAAAAGTATGATAAAACTCAGTGAGAGTGGTCTGTAGCTCACCAAGCAGCCCAATACATAATGCAAAAGCTTGGGCAGGAGCAACAGCAGGCTGGAAGGGGCACTTTCTCCAACTTCTCTTAAAGGGAGGCAAATAAATCACTGTGTAACTATGGGCTTGGTGCAGGTGCAGTCTGACAGTGTAGGAGGGCAGTGGGCTAGCAGAGTAATCAACTAATTCACTAGTCAGTCTTATCAAAAGGAGATTACATAAGTCCAAAGTCTCAGCAAAAGATATGTGAAAACTAGTTTTCCTAGACTGTTTTTGGCTCTTTGCACTAGGTAGGAGATGGCTATTTGTGGAAGTAATTTTGTTTAAAGAATTGGTGGACAGAACAGTCAGGGTGGTTTCATTTATAAGATTTTTTAAAGCATTCTTCAGTGACAAAAACTGGAATGAAGAGAGTGAAAGACAACTTGGTCTGGGTTACAGACAAATTTTAATGGAAGAAGAAACAATTTTGGTCCATGCTAGCATATAGAGATGTGGGTTTGTTCAATCATCTTTCTCATATACCCCACCATAGACAGCCCTGGTTTTGCTGTTCTGGCACAGATGTCTGTTGTTGAACAGATGTTGTCTTGTAAGCTCCCCTAAGCAGCTCCATTTTCCAATCAGAATTGTAACTGGAATTATGTACAGAAGATAATTGCAGCATTTATAAAAGGGGAGTCCAAAAAACTGGCCCTGCAGCTCAGTGAATTGAGGTCACCCATCAAGCTGCTGCCCTCCCCTCCTGCTTGTTTCAAAAAGCCAGATGATTTTATTAGAGTCAGCTGCTGAATAGAGACTGTTGGCATTACAGCCCAGGAAAGACAGCTAGGATACTCTTGTCACTAACTTATTTCTTGGCCAGAGAACAAACCAATGCTTGCTGTATCGTCAAACAGGTAACGGTTTCTTGTGTAATTAGATCAAATTATTATAACACTGATTATAATAATTTGTAGCTACTCATCCCTTAAACCAGCTTCTTCATCATGTTTTTCACTGTCTGCTCTGTGACTGTCTTGTTGAAATCATGAGCCTTTTGGGCAGGGACTGTCTGTGTCATAGGCAGGGCTGGTCACCCTCCTCAGGCCTAAGGAGCAAGGTATTGGTAATTATATTGTATCACTGAAATCAGCTGATAGTAACAGGGGCAACAGTGTAGCATCTGGATCAGTCAATAATTACTGCAAGGAATCACAATATTATTATCCCTGCCCTTGCTCTCAAGACCTGTGGAAATGTGTAAATCCACTAGGACTGGGTTATCTGTGCAGTTGGCTAACCAAACATTGCCAATTAGTTTAGGCCTCAGCTTGTTAGATGAAGTGACCCTGCTATTCAGCAGGTGTAAATCACTATGAAATAGTTGTTGAAAATCTGACCCATAGATTACAGAGCTCTATGTGAAGCCAAGGACTGATCTTTGGATATAGCACTGCCTGAATTTAGAAAAACAAACCAAAAAAAGGTTTGGATTAAATCTTCAGTCTTCAATGCTAATGTAATTATAATGTCAGAAAAAAGAAAGTGTCAATCATGTTAAATAAACATCTCTGTGGTAGAAAGAACAGAACTTTTTAAATAGGCAACATATTTAACCTGCAAGCCAAAAAAAAAGCGCTCTAAACAGGCTCTCCAGAGTACTTTTGTTCAAACAGCTTAAGAGTTTCTCCATAGCTCCCTTTTTCTTCCATGTTCTAATCACAATGAGATGATTTTCTAATACCAATCTCAGAGTATGGCAGATAGACGAAATATTCCACTGCAGACAAACTTGTGTTTTGACTAAGTTCCACTGGTTTTGGAAGAGCTTCAGCTTGATCCATAGACTTGCTTGCAAAATGTCTGTAGATACAGAAGTGCGTACATAAAATCTAATGTTGAGAACTAAAAAGGGCACTTGGATAATGGGCCATGAAAACAAAGTGTGCAAGTTGAGACTTTGCTTCAGTCTCAGCTATTGAAAGATTGTGCAGTGGCAGAAGTGATATCCACTGGAAGCTCACTGCAGTGACCAGCTCAGACTCTACCAATGCAGTGACAGCATTGCTTCTCATACAATAAATAGATTTGGTTGTTGCACTCTGCACAGTGCAAAGCACACATGGATATATTTAAGTATACTAAAGTAGATGGCTATATAATATACACACATGCACCCCCTGAATAACATGTATATACTTACAATTGAAAGGAACAAATACGAATATTTTGAAAAATAAGGACTTCATTGTCTTCATAAGTTTTCAATTTCTCTCAACTATAATTTCAACATAAATAATGTTCACAATTTTGACCTCATAAGCAGTCAGACTAATGGGGTCAAACCAGGTTATTTTTCTTGCCCACTTAATACAAGCTCTTAAAGGACAAAGCTGGTTAAAGTATAAGTGGCATTTCAAAATACTGGAAGCCACTGGGATGGTGGATGAGTTGTGCAAACCCAACAGAAACAAGTGCGCTGGCAAGTGAATAAAGGTCTGTCATACATGTCTCTGCAGTTTGTGTGCAGATTTTTGTAGTGTTTAGATTGATGCTATGCAACTCCCATTGTGTGACAGATATAAGGAACAAACATTTTCAAACATTCTGTGAAATCTGCTAAGATCTACCAGACACATGAGGGATATTGTTCTCCTAGATTCAGAGTGAGCTGGGAGCTGGAATTTCACCCATGCCTGTTGTTGTCATTATGGACAGCAAGGGGTTAAAGCAGTCAGAGTCAAAAGTATGAGGCAACAGAAATCACAACAAAACCAGTGATAACAGAAGGTTGTGTTTGTGATGTGCTGCAATTTTAGAACCACTGGGTGTTTCAGTTTTATGTTGAACCTAGCAGTTTTGGAGCTGTAAGGTTTCCCCTTGGTCAGCCCAGCAGTTGTCTCCGAGCTTGACAAAGGAGCCAAAGCAAGAACCAGCTCTTCTTCCACAGAACTTCCTCTGTCCCTGCCCCAGAGACTGTGCCAGGGCAGGCTTGGCTGCCCTTGGCAGGGCTGGTTTCCTTCCCCTGCAGTGTCCTGGGAAACAAACTGACTTTAGGGAATGGAGAAGGGAGGTCAGACCTCCTGCTTGAAACACAAAAAAACCCCATCCCTGCCTGTGGTTTAAACAAACCATCTTCCAGAGAAGAGAGACAACTTCCATATCCTGATTCAGTGAGGCTGTTGAGGTGGCCATCACTGAACATACCCTGTGCTTCCTTGCAATTCCCTCCCCAGGAGGCTGCTTTAGGAGTAAAAGTCTTGTGTGCACTACCCTCGAGGTACTCATGGCTCTGCAAGCTGCCTCTAAGATGAGGGGCTCAAAAGCAGGTGACAAGCAAGAAATCAAAGAGGAATCAGTCCCCAGCTGGCCATCCATGGTTAAGAGAAAACTCTGGCCTCATGACAGCTTAAAAATATGTCAAAGCTTCCTTTTGCTGGCCTAAAGATGCCTGGGAATTATGGCCTGGTGGCCCAGAGACTCTCTGCCCTATTATGTCACAATAAAAACAACCTCCTTACCAGAGCAGCCAAGGAGCTTGAGAAGGGCAGAGGAAGCACTTATATATATGCTGTCTGGATTTTGACTGACAGATCTCTCAGGAGAGGTTGGATTCGTCACAAAAATGCTTGGTGGGGAGAAACTTCATAGGAAGGGATTGTTCTGCTTTGTTTTGAACTTAAAGGCCTCCAGTTGACTTGGGACACTGCCACCAGCCATGTAAGGAAAGCCCTAAACCTTCTTACTCAGGGTGGGGTAAAATCCAACTGTGGGTGTACGAAAGGCCTTCAGAGACATGACTTTCCCTGGGACACAACCTTCTTGCCACAACATATTTTGTGGTTGAATATAAACTTGGTGGTTTGATGTTTTAATGACAAAACTCTACTGAGGTTTCTCTTTTCTCTCCCATCCCTCTGTGACTTTTACTCCAGATTTTCCCTGGAAATAATTTTTTGTGAGTCTTTCATGCCTGCTGTAATTTTTTCCCCCAATGACTTTTTTAATGAAAAATCCATAAACAATCCAAGAAGCAAATGGAAAACTAGTTTGTCTGCTCAGGAATAGGAACCTTCCTTACTGGCTTGAATATCTTGCTGTCACTTAACACTCTTTGTTGCTCCCTGAATGTTTCTTTTTAGGCAGTACATCCTCACGGGGAGGGCAGAGACTATTTTACTCCCATTCTTTGTTTCTCTTGGTCCCAGCTTTAATGCTTCCTCCCATGAGCCTGCCCTCCCCACCAGGGACAGTACAGTCCCCTTGGGCTAGAGGAGCAGGGATGCTCATGGGTCCTTCTACACACTCTGACCATGGATTACTGGGCAAAGCATGGACGTTTTCATGTCCAGCTTGGTGCTGAGGGCTCCCAGTTGTCACAGCAGGGGCTCAGTGCTGGTGTAGGAGCAGTGTGCTGGGATGACTTGGGTACCTATTGCCTGCTGCAGACACTCTCAGAGCTGCAGTCCACAGGTTTGAAGGTGATGTCATGGAAATTCTGGGCTCCTAAATATCAAAGTGACCTAGTGGTAATTTTGTAGATATCTCCTTAGGTTTAACATCCAATTTCTGCCTAAGTTTGCTCTTGGGGTCCTAAGCGCTATTTTGGAATATTGCTGATAGACTATTCTTCAATCAGTTTCTTTAAGTATGCAATGGAGGTTACAATATTTTCTGGCCTTGCAAGTTTACTGTGATTATGGATGTGTTTAGGACACTCAGTTTAAAATGAGGTCAAAGGAATTTTCTACATGTCTGTAATAAAATACCTGAACTCTGGTTATTTTAGTGATTTACAAAAAGACACCTGATCAAAACCCTACACCCTGAGCATGACCTGTATGAATTTGCAGATGCATTTTTTAGGAAGTGCAATAAAAAACAAACAGGTACAGTGTTGTGACTCCTAAAACTTTTGTCCAACTAACAGTTTCTAAAGATATCTTCATTAAAGATCAAATCTGTGACAATGTAAAAGATTGTAATATGCTGTGGTGAAAATTCTCCTTCTTTACAGAAGGAATACCCTTAACCCAGAAATACAAAATAAACACATCTTCTATTATTGAATGTTTCTAACTGTCACAGCTTCCAAAGCCATAGCATGAACTGCCCTTAAATTTGACTAGCAATACAAAATGAAAACAGAGGTAGGCAGAGAAATATAGGCAGAGCTTCCTTTTTTTTTTTCCTAGTGAGACAACAATGGGAAACTGCCTGCAAGATGCACCACAGCAATTCAGCTTCAGAATAGGGCTGGGAGCTTGACCTCTCCAGGTCACAGTGTACAAACTGTGCCCATGTCCTATTTAATTGATGTTCTGCTTACCACTCTGTTAAGCACCAGATTTGGAAAGTGTCCAGCTGGTGTGGCTGAAAGAATGACATCTCTTTGCCCCTATTCATTCCTCCATTGCTGTGCAGAAGAAGGTGGGATTTGCATCTCTGCTGGGATTTGAATCATTACTCTTCAAAATGAGTAGAGAGCATTTATGATTTTGTTTTTGCCTGTTAGGACTGAACTGTGAATGGAGCAAAGTTGTGGTGAACTGCTCTGCTTTTGGCCCTTGTGGAGTCAAAAACTAACTTGTTTCTCATTCAGCAACCCTATTCCATTGAAGACATGCAAGTGACATATTTTAAAATAAGATATCAGTGAAAGGATTTGGTTCACTTCATGTTAGGCACATCCTCCTTTTAAATTATAAATGTCTTTCCTCCCTTGCCCCATCCCATTCTCAAGTGTGCCTAAGAGGGATTACTATTATATTTTTGAACTACAGAAAAATGGGGTCAGTGAGCCAAAATAGTTGTCATTATCAGTGTTTTAGTTTTAGATAAGAAAGAAGTGCTTGTGAACAGCGCATGTAAAGAAATTTATTGACCAGAAGAGATCCACATACAGAACCAGGCTGCTCACAGACATGGAAGGAAATGTGAATGGAAGAGAAAGTTAAGTTTGTTTAATATATTAGTATGCAGATGTTCTCTTTGTTTACAGATAGACAAACTGAAACTCATAAGGACTGAATTGCTTGCCAAGAAAAGACAGAAAAAGGCAACAGCAGGTCTGGGGAAAGACTTTGGATCTGCTGTCTCCAAATCATCAGCTCTACCAAGAAACAATTACTCCTTTTGATGAATAATTCTCTTTTAAGGGTTTGGAAACAGCTGATCAACTAGCACAATACAATAAAAGACGTCTTGTTGGCATTTTTTTTGGCAGTGAAGGATGTGATTTAATATTCCTTCTTTTTGGCATTGAGAAATCGTGTATATGGCAAAGACCAGCTGTGCCTGGCCTTCATGAGTGATTAAAGGTGAACAATTGATTTACTATTTTTTGCTGCAGATCTTGTTGGCAATCATGCAAAATGTGAGTTTCCTATTTTTTTTCTCTCAGTAAATGTAGTGCTTTTAGCATGATAAGTATTTTTCCTCAAATATTTATCTCCCTGATGACCTCTTCTTTTGCCTTGGCTCTGTTGTGTTAAACTATCACCTCTCTTTTCAACCTTATCTTCCACAGGGAAAATTTCAGACCCTCTCTTCACTCATAAGAAAGAGAGGGGGGGAGAGGGAGAAAATCCCCTGATTGTTTTTGATATACAGAGATTACTCCCAGCAGCTGGAATATGTCATTAAGCAAATTCTTTCTGCTGGTTAAGACTTCCTCTTGGTATTTGACTTTAGTGTTCTGTGTTTGGACTTTCCCAGGTCAGGTTCTATGAATTATCAGCTGTTTGTGTCCATCTGAGTTTGGCTGCTTCCCAGGGTGTACCAGGTGCCTTCAACAGGGATGCTCTGCAGACATCCAGTGGGCAAATGCAGAAGCACTTCCCTAGCAGGAGTTAGAGAGGATTAGGAATAGAGACAGTTTAGCTGGGGTCCTTCAACCCATCTAACTTTTGGGGTTATTTTTCCTGGAGAAGAGGAGGCTCAGGGGAACTCTCTCACTCTCTACTCCCTGAAAGATGTTGTAGCCAGGTGGGAGTCAGTTTCTTCTCTCAGATAACAAGTGATAACACAAGAGGAAACAGCCTCAAGTTGCACCAGGCAAGATTTAGACAGGGTAGGAAAAAAATTCTTCATTAAAGTGTTGCCAAGCATTGGAACATGCTGACCAGGGAGGTAGTAGAGTCACCATCCCCAGAGATGTTTAAAAGACATGTAGGTGTGACACCTATGGACGGGGTTAGCAATGGATTTGGCAATGCTGGATAAATGTTGGACTCAGTGACCTTGCAGATCTTTTCCAGTCTAAAAGATTCTATGATTTTAGAAGGCTTAATATGGCTTCAGGCAGCCTCAGTGCTGTTTAATTCTCTGAGGCACAGGGTCTGCTTGCAGTCCCATGAACAGTGTGATGGTCAGATATTTGTGGGGCCTCCATGTGGGTTGAGGTTCTTTGTGCCCATGATTACCCTGAAGGGGAACAAATAGTTCATATCTTACAAACTCCTGCATTCATGTCTAATTTATTTATGTCTGTCTTACACATTGAACAAACTGAACAGGTGCCCACCAGATCACTTTGCCTTCATAGCAGTGTCACTGCTGTGTAAATATTCTGAGCATTTATTCATTCTAGGTGTTATTTGTGTGCTACATCCACATCTGTACTGAAATCACTATCCATGAGTCCACTTTCTCTCAAAGTCCAAATATTAACCCTCTTTCTGCCAGGAGAGAAAACATGTCCCTGTGTTGCCCACCAGTGCCAACTACCAGATACCCAAACATGTGAAGGATATCCAGAGGCACATTCCCAAGTACACAGAGAAATGATACACATCCTCATATAATGTCAATGAACAAAGTCTGAAGGATTCCTTCTTTTTCACCATCCTCCTGTCCATGTGCTCAAATATTTGCTCCAGTTAAATTCATTGACCTTTCCAAAGCCTTTCCTGTATTTCCATTCTTGTTAAGCTCATGCTTACCTTCTTTTTCTCCCTGTCCCACCCTTTACCTCCTGATACCTGAGTCATGCAATTGTTGAATCATAGACTCATTAAGGTTGGGAAAAGCCTGAACAATCATTAAGTCTAACTGTTAAACAGCACTGTTATGACCACCTTTACATCATGTCCCCAAGTGCCACATCCACATATCTTTTAAATACCTTCAGGGATGGGAATAAACTATCATCATAAATCACTCCAAGACAGACAGTGAGTCAACCCCTTCCCTAGGCAGCCTGTTTCAAGGCTTGACAACCCCAGAAGCAAAGAATTGTTCCTAATTTTCAATCTAAACCTCCTCTGGTGCAAGTTGAGGCCATTACCTCTTGTCTTAGTGCTTGCTACGTGGGAGAAGAAGCCAACTCCCACCTCAGCACAACCTCCTTTCAGGGAGTTCTAGAGAGTGATAGGGTCCCCCCTGAGCCTTCTCTTCCCCAAAATGAACACCCCCAGCTCCCTGCAGTGCCCCTCATAAGACTTACTCTCCAGACCCTTCCCCAGCCCTTCCCTACACATGCTCCAATGCCTCAATATGTATTTTGTAGTGAGGGGTCCAAAAACTGAGCATAGGATTTGAGGTGTGACCTGATCACTGTCAAGTACAGAGGGTTGATCACTGCCCTGGTCCTGATACCTGGTCCTGGTCCTGTTTCTGATACAAGGCACTGCTTTAGGGCCCTTCTGGGAAGCTGTTTCTTGTAGGACACTGATCAGTACCATGTCAACTCAGAATTGCTTTCAGGTTGCCACCGAATCTCCACTGTTTTCCTTCTTTATCAAGCCTTCTTTACCTAACTGAGGTTTTTCACTTAGGTTTCATCCTTGGCAACTGCAGAAGCATTTCATGCTACCAACCAGCATTGGCAAAGAGGGTGAAGGTCCTCTCGCTGGAGTAAATCGAATAACTAAATCTGCCATGCCTCTGTCCAAGTGGAAAAAAACAAGCCTGTGCACAAAATAATGCAGAGCATGGGAGTTCAGTGTGCTGTGCCATTGTGAAAGCCATGACCTCTGCACCTCATGTGATAGCAGCGCTAACTGAACTCTGAAGAGAGACAATTTTTCTAGTAGCCTCTTAAAGAATGTGGGTGGCAAAACAACAACAGTTAGCAATGCTAATTGCAACCACACATTAGTTTTCATTGGTGTTTTCCAACTTTTCATATAAAAGACATTGTTCCACTAGAAAGTGGAGGTCAAGTTAGCTAATCATTCACACCATGTTTACTTTCTCCCAGGATTGTTTAGGATGAATTGCATCTTGTGTTTCAAAGCTATTTCAAGCAAAAAGCCTAGAGAAAAATTGCTTAATTTGGTTTAAAGATTTTTATAGTTGACCTGCCAATCAAAGGGATTCAGGTAACTGGCTGGTCTTACTGTCTGGTGAGTGAGATCTGACCCTGTTGCACTGATTAATGTGTGGAGTATCCCTGAGTAATTGATTTGCCTTTTTTCAACATTTTAGTTGATGCCAGTGAAAAGATGCTACAAGACTTATTTAAAACCATCCACTCGGTCTGTTGCTAAAAATCATGGGACTGTGAGTCAGTCATCCTGGGTGACTTACGGTTCTCTCACTGATTCACTGAAAATGAATGTCTACACAGCACCCAGCATGAACCAAATGAAAGCTCAGATGCAAAGAGCAATTTAACCAAAGGCCAGAGGGTTTGTCACTGGCTAATTAGGGTAAATTATAAGGCTATAGTTTCATAAGTCTGTTTTACTAGGTTAAAGTGTTTCCAGTTAGGAGACACTTGTTCAAAATGGACTAGTTCCTTCACAATCATGTGCCCTAGATTATCTAACCATACTGTGGGTGAATAATATATTTTCCCAGCTAAGAAATGTGCAGACATGTTAAAGTGTTTTGAAAGGAGTATTTTAGTCATTGCATTGTAGTGAGGTTTTTTTTTTCCAAATTATGGAATATGACTTTAACAGATAAATGGGGGAGATTAAGCTTTCAATCACAACGTATCTATTTATAGTCTAAATATAGAATGGATTAAAAAACAATCAAGCAAACAAACAACCATAAATTGTATTCAACAATATGACCTGGTACAACACTCTGCACTGACGACAATTTGTGATTCAGCTTTGTCAGCAAACCAGACATTTTCCAACCTCATAAATGACCTGGATCTTCTGATGCCACCCTATGCTGACAAAGGTACTTGTCCCAAATTTGTCAGCTATTCACCAGCAGTCACTAAAAGCTGGAGAACTCTTGCCTCCAGGACACTCCTGGGAGTTCAGCACCAAGCCTGGCTGCTTCCCCTGTGAAGGGCAAAACTTTAGGTCAGATCCTGGTTGTAGTTTGGCTTCCTTTCAAGGTCTGCTCCAGCTTCCATCTGCCGCTCTTTTCCCAAATGCCTGATGTCACCTACCAGCACACCAGAGCCCCACAAGAGAGGGGCTGTGCCCTGGAGAAGCTGCCCAGGGCAGTCAGAGGAACTGTGGACAACTGTAACAGCCAGGGTGCTGAGGCAGCTCTGCAAAGCAGTGGGCAGTGAGCCCGCACCAAGGAGGTCCTGCTGCTGCCCCAGCACCTCCTCCATGTCTGGGACAAAATCATAATTTTTTTTTTTTTCTTCTTTTTTGATGAACTGGCACAGAGCTCAGCCTCAAATGTCCTGAAAAAATTAAACCCTTAAGTCTGCCTTACTTTAACCTCCCCATAACTTGTCCCTAGGGAAGTGATGGGTTAGCTGCACACTTCATTGTGCAACACCACAGGTACAGAAACATGCACACACGCCAAATAGGGACAGAATTTACACAACATTTTGCAAATTCACATCTTATCAGGACAAAAATAAGGGAAAAATTTCTCATTCCTTGGCAAGTTCAGGTCACATGTTGTATCTTTGCTTGCACCCTTGGTGATGAGTAACCTGTGACTGTACTGTTGTCCTTTAAGTATCTCCTGTATGGACCACCATGGGCAGTGGAGCATGTCCTCCCATGCCACAGAGGAGCAGGAGGCTCTCTGCTAGGGGTTTTCTGTACTGAAAGTCCCTGATGCAAAAGGAACCACCTCTTGGTTTGGCTGGGATCCAGGGCAGGTTGGAAGGACTGTTTTCAAGACAAGGTGCCAGGCAACTAAACAGGCACAACTGGAACTTCATGTGCTTTCTTACTCAGTACCGTGATAAGAGCTTTCCTTGCTTGTTCATTCCAACCTCCCTGGACTGCCAGTGCTGTCCTTGGGTTTCCCCAGGATGGGATGAGTGCTGCTGTTGGTACCACATACTGCTGACAGGGGACTGGTTCTTTACAGCCTCTGTGCTTGCCTTTCACAAGGACCAGTCACTGAACTAGTTCTGTGGTCAGGCTGATTCAGAAAGCAAAACATTGCTACTACAGACATCTGTTTGTGTCTGTGTTTGGCACAATTTTGAGGCAACACCACCTCCCTGGTCTCTTCCCTGAACCTTATTTTTCATGCATTTTTCACTTCCTGTCCTGCCCTCTCCCTTAGCAAATCTGTTGTTTCATTTCCAGAGAAATGGCATCAATCACATCTTGAATTCAAAAGGTATTTTTCTAATTCCAGTATATTCACCTTGGCCATTACAGAAAGTCCTTATGAAAATCATGAAGATGTTGGAGGCTCAGAGGGTAAACCAACACACAATACTGATTTTATAGGAATCCTTTATCATGGAAAGGGGAAAGAAACCTACTATTCTACCAGCTCTGGAGACTGGCAGAAGAACTGGCATGAACATTTACCTCTGATCTCAGACATTTTCTTCTGCAATGCTCTTAAAACAAATTATGCAGGACAGTTCCATATGATTGTCCCTTGTGTTCACGTTGGGCTGGGAAATTGATTCTAAATTGCAGTAAGAGAGGAGCTGGGTGCTCCTAATTCCTTGTGGTTCCTCTTCTTGAACAGTTTTGGCCTCAAAAATACAAAAGGCTTTGTTTTGCTCAAAAGAGGCAAGGCAAATCTTTGAAAAAGGCAAGTTAAAGCCAACAGTGCTAGTTTTAGTACCCAGTGCAGCTCACAATGCAGGGCTTTGTGCAGACTCCAAGGAGAAGAACATATGCTCCTGTTTAAATGGGAACTGAAAAAAATGTCCTGTCAACTGACCAGGAGCTGGAATGTTCTGGGATCAGTTTCCTAAGTGAGTGCAATGGCAGTTAGGAGATGATTCAAATCAATGCACAGAGCAAACCTCTCTGAAAGGGTCTTGCTCTGGACAGATGATCTGTAGAATACATCTCAACTGAAATATATCTGTTTCTGAAGTGTTTTTGAGTAATGAATGCATAGGCAAGAAAGGATCTCTGATCTCGTTTAGGTTTTGCTTCTCCTGGAAACACTCCCATTTAGTCAGAGGACAGGTTGATAGAGACCCAAGCAGAAATGTCCATCTAGTTAGACAAGCTTCTGGGACGCACGTGTATCAGTGGTTACTCCTTCTAGAGTGGATGATGAACTTGTGGAATTGTTCTTCTTCTCATCGAAAATCAGCTGAATTACTTTCATCCTTCAGTTTGTTGTTTTGAGCTGATTTCCATGAGTAGCTGACTGAAGAGTGCTGCCATATACTGCTCTGCCTGTAGGGTGATCGGCAGTCATTGACAGCCAGGACAGCAGGGAAAGGAAGGTACACAGCAGAGTCAAATAAGAAGATCTCAAAAATATGTAAAACCACCAGCCAAAGCCTATAAACCTTCTATTCCCTCACTTTGTTCAACCACTGCAGCTTCCTAGAGCCTTGTGCACCAAGCCTTGATAATTGACACAGCTAGGAGACTGATCTCTGTGATCTAGAGAGCAGGTGGGTAGAAGGACATTCCAAGTTCCATTTGGGCCACGGTGGAAAGCCAGGACATTCAGGCAGAATCTCTCTCAGACTGTTTCATAGCTCTTCTGTATGACTCTGCATTGCTCCAGAAACACTGCTACATCATGAATAATGATAGCCACATTTTATATGGAACACCTTTTGTATAGCACATTCTCTGCCAGTCTGTAAAGGTACCCTAAAATAAGTGACAGGCATTTTTGAATGGGACACTACTTTATTACTCCTCTGGAGTGTGGGTTAGAGTACAGCCAAGACCAGAAGGTGCCTGGGTCCAAAAGGAAAGCCCATACACTGGAGTCATCAGTAGTTGTCTGCTCTCAGGAGAAGGCTCTTTATCCTCAGCACACAGGGATAACTCCATTTCTCTTCTGCTTCAGGCATATAAATCCAGGGTAGGATAGCAATGCAGCAAACCCATATACTTAATTTTCCTGTCAGGTAGGCAGTACTTTTGTTGGATGTTTAGATCATGTTTATGGAGTCTCATCTCTGGATTTCATTGTGAGGGTTGTGTATGGAATGCCTGAGTCTTGTTATTTCTGAGGTCACTGCCTGGCCACAGGTCCCCTAAAAGTGGTTTGTTCTGTTGCGGGGTCACCTCTCTCCACATGACGAAATGTGCTTTTGGTGCCTTGTGTTAAACACCAGAGTTAAACATGGAATCCCACCATGGAGCATCATGTCTTTGATGGGGAAAACACTGGGATTTGAGTAAAAGTAGAGCATATCTCAGTGTGTGATTAGTCAGTTACATTCCACAATATTTCTGCTGTGCATAGAACAGTTCTTTTACCCATGAAGTTGAAATATTAAACATACCAACAAGTTATTCCTGGCCTTTCCCCAAACTCAGGTATCCCTGCCCACTGCCCCAGGGTGTGTGCATATCAGAAAGAGATAAACTAAGCTGGCAGGAACCATCTTTCACAATTTCATACCTCTCCTGAGTAATTTGTCTTGCTTGCAACCATCACCACATCAGTCACACTGTCAATGTGGTGATGACAACAACTTCTCCTTCCATTTGCTGCCTGCTTGAGGAATGGGTTTGGCTCCTTGCATTTCATGGAACAGTGGCAGTCCTGATAGAAGGAAAGTGCTGAGTCCAATCCACCTGATTGTCAGAGGTGTCCCCCACCTTGACTCTACACTACCAAATGCTGAGATCTCTCAGCCACAGGGAGATGGCATGGCAGTGCCATGGAACTGCTTACCTGACCAACAGCAACTCCATGAGCCAAAGTATCCCTGGGAAAGGGTGTTTCCAAACTCTGCAAGCTGTTCTTCTTTCCCAGGCTAATGTGTTGTCAATTAAATGGTCTTGAAGCAAAGCTGAGAAAAACATGTGGTCTGCACATGTATCTAGCAAATAGACAAACACACACCCCCACCTCCCCCCCCAAACTGGTCTGTTCCTTCTTTTTCCCCATGACTGTGGAAATCTGTTTCTGATTTCCATTAATTTTTTTTCACAAACATTTGAAGATCAGAAGTTCAATACTCTGAGGTTTTTCAGTCACCTGGTTTGAGTAACCTGAGGAGCTAACCCCAGATCTGTACACCTTGTTAACCTAGCACATAAAAATGAGGCTATGAGGTTAGTTCTCAAATTTGTGTTTGCATGCTTTCCAGAATTCTATATTTATGAATGGAAATGTTAGGCTGTTCTTACAAGGTGCATACACACAAAGTCCACACTACCTGGGTGCCTTTGTTTGACTTTTAGGCAGTTTTCTTCCTTGTATCCCTCCTAGACAATCTGCTGTGTCTGACAGCAGATGGACAGTTAGAATTTGTCTTAGTGCCCCCCAAATGCCACAGTTTCACTGAAAAGTAGCCCGTGCATCAGGCAATCAGCTGTGCTGCCCTGTGGGGCACTAACAACTTATTTCCTCTAGGAACTGATCCTTGTCTCCTGTCACAAGGTACACCAGGGTGGTGATTTTATAACATGAACCTGAGGGTGCATTCCTAGGGGAAAGCACAAGAGCCTGGGGATTCAAAGACATCAGGGATGATGATAAAGGCAATGTAAGGTATCTGGTTTGGTCTCACCCTCACTGTCAGTGGGGAAGGGTTGTTGGGGGAGGTGCCACCCACACCATATCAAGCTTTTGTCTTGGGTAGAGCTAGTTGGGCTGGTCTCTAACAGATCCTGGGAAAGAAGAAATGGTTTTGCAGTGTGGGCAGTCAGAGATTGAGTTACCTCAGTTTCTTTCCTGAAAGATTTTTATTTGGCAGGGCAGGTACAACCCCAGAGCACAGGGGGGAGATCAAACTGTTCAGAACCCATAATACAGTCCTCTGACTCAGGAACAGAGGAGACACAGTCCCTAGTTTTTGAATGAGACTCTCCTGCTTGAAGTAATCACCCCTCACAGTTTTTCGATTCAGAAACCAAGCACCAAGCATGGGCCTTTTTGGCTACAAAAAGGCTCACCCTTCATGTTGAAGATGCCCTTCCCTAGAAGATTTTCCTTTCCTCCCTCTACTGCAGCTGGTTGACAGAAGGCCTTAAAGATTAGCTGTGTTCCTGTGAGCTATTTATACAGAAATATTTTGTGTTGAAAGATGTAAGCCCTTTGTTTCCTCTGTATATACACAGTGATCCCTGCGGGCAAGAAAATCCTGCTTTGTTTTGGATCAGATACTCTGTGAATTGCTGTTGTAAAACAGCCCCGAGTGTACTTTTATGAGTCAGTCTCACCTTTTCGCTTCCACATGTCACCAGGCACTCTCGGATGTCTGTGCAGCTTTCCAATTCCAGATTACCCTAGTTAAAACAAGTCTAATCCCCACTTGGGATGATGCTTCCAAAACATTTTCTCTGAAACAATATTTCTTGATAATTTTTCCAGGCAGAGAAAACATTTAGCTCCCTGGTTGAGCAAAATAAGAAAGTCCACCAGTAACATGCTTGGCTGATTTGGCTGGCTGATGTGTTGGATTAGGCAGTCCTCAAATGTACTGCAATTCTCAAATCCTAAAATAAAATGTATGGGGTCATACAGTATTCTCTGCTCTTGTGAATGGATAAGGATTGTGCTTCCACACACCCCAGGTGAGAGGATCTCAGAAAGGATATGGAGATGAGAACAGCACAAAAATGCAGACAGACAAACATAGGGATAGATTTCATCTCAGACATGCCTCCCCTTCCTCCCTTCCCATAGCAGAATAGCTCATCTGCTGGAGCATACAGTCAGGCTATATTGAGCAAACTCTGGGATGAGACCCTGGCAGAACTGCCCAGGTGGGCAGAGACTATATGTCTCTGCATTGTGGAGAGTACCAGCAATTTGGGAATTTTAAAAACCAGAGAGTGCCATACTGAGACAGTTTGATGGGTCTTGAGACCCTCTAATCAAAAATCCTACAGGCTTTCCAGCCCCATAAGCAAGGACTCTGTCATAGGGAAAAGCCAGAAGTATGAAGCCTGAATACTAGGTTTGGAGAAGAAGTCAGCTGGCAATTCCATATGGCTTTTCTAGTCTCCAAGCCTTCTTCTCACTTCTCTCCTCAGTTCTGGCAGGAGCAGAGGCAATTGGCACAAACTGAAAGACAGGAGAATTCAACTGGATATCAGGAAACACTTCCTTATCATGCAGGTGTCAGAGCAGTGGCACAGGTTGCCCAGGGTAGTGGTGGAATTTCTCTCCTTAGAGGTAACAAAAAGGCAACCAGATATGATCCTGGGCAACCAGCTCCAGGTGCTCCTGCTTGAGCAGGGGGGTAGACCAGGTAACCCCTGGAAATTCCTTCCTGCCTCCACCATTATCTGTGATTCTGTGAATCCACAGGAAGGATCCCTTCCCCCGAAGCCTCTCACGTTCTGTGTGGTAGCAGGGAAGCTCAATGTTAGCAGCAGCCCTCTGTCACAGCCTTTAACTCAGTTTTATGTGACCCGCTATGAGTCACTGGACTTGCAGGTCAATGGCCAAATACTTCGTTTTGTTACACCCATTTAGTCCTGTGGGCTTCAGAGAGTGGGAGGATAATGGAACTGGTCCAGCTACATTTTATTAGAGCAAAACTGCATTTTGGTCCAAACTGTTTCAAAACACTCAATAAACAAAGCACGCTTTAATATGATGTCCTGAAAAGGTCACAAAATCTTATTCTTATTTGGGAAGAGAATTAATTTAAATAAGACTTGGTTGAGCAATAATAGCATTCTAAAGGGAATTTTTCTTTTTCTTGGACAGTATAAGTTGCCATCAGCTGCTGAATCCTTCCTCAGTTGCACAATTTAGTGATACAAACATAAACTGCTGCTGTTTACTGGGCACTATTTATAGTTCTAATTCCTCTGAAATGAGGTTTTATGCTAATGACTTCCACACTTCATTGGCACTTGGGTTGTAAGAATTTGAATTTGAGGACTTTTCTCTTCACCTCAGCTTTGATTTGAGAATTTTATTTTTCGTTATTTGCAAGTTATCTGGACCACACTAATTAGGCATGCTGCAGCTTTAAAGGGCTCTTCAGATCAACTCAAAACACTCTGAACACTTTTCCACATTTTTATGATATCTTAGGATAGTCAATGATGATTATTTTCCAGATTGAGATAGCAATATGTTCCAAATGTCGCCATTCCTCCCAAATAAATACCCCAACCAAACAAAAAACATGTCTATAAATCAAGTTACATTATATAGTTTTTATGAAACTTTTTAAGGCCAACACAGATGATAAAGGATAGCAGATGACTCTGGCCTGCAGTGGAATTTTATTCTGTACTGCAAAGCAGAAGTGCTGTAGGAAAAAATGTCACTGTTGTTGCCAATGTTGCCTTACAATAACAAAAGTTAAATTTTAACCAATAGGTTTGTTATAATTTTTTCTTTTTACATGGAACTATTCTAGGGTATGGCTGATTGTTTTGAATCAAGCATATTTATGGAGAGTAAAATAAAAGATATTTGTGATTTGCAGTTTTTATTTTACTAAGTGGAGTATTCATACTCATTAGATTTCTTATTTCCATTACTAAAGGAAAGTCTTCCACTTTTAACGATAATGAAGCATCCAGCTATATTTATACAGAATCCAGACAACAACTCCACATTTTGTCTCTCTGTCTTCTTCCCACCTCATATATTTCATAGTCTTCTATGTCCACCAGCCCTGATTTCTGGGATCATGCCTGGCATTAAACATTAAACAGAGATCTTTTGTTGCTCTCTGAATGGTTACAACAAATGGCAGATTGTTACAGCAGGAGCTGTGTTATCAAAAATCAATCAAGAGTCTGCCAAAAACCCTGACTCCTTTTTCAGAATTCCAGTGTGGAACAGTCATTGTCTAGATTGGAGAAAGAGACAACTCAAACCCCAGCCAAATAAAAGCCTTAGGTAGAATGAGGAGCAAAGGGATGTCCAGCTGGAGCCAGCAAGTCACCAACTGTATTCTTTTTTACTTGCTTTTGCAAGAAAAATCTCTAGAAGCGGGAACCTTTAAAGGCTGACTGCAGTAAGGACTAGTGAGGGTGAATGTCCTATCTGCATTTAAGGAGGTGGAAATAAGGAAGAGGAACAAATCCAAGGAATTCAGTTGAATGTGGAAAGCTCTTGGAACAAATTATGAAATGGCCTGTGAGCAGCTGGAAGAAAATACAGCACTCAGAAATGGGCCAGCATAATTTTGTCAAGAGTAAAGCATGTTAATGGAATTTAGTTCCTTCTCTGGTGTGGTAACTCACTGTGCAGGGTTCATGTGGTCAGGTATTGGTAGCACAGGGTTTACAGGAGAGGCTTCTGTGAAAAGGTGTCAGAATCTTCCTACATGTCCAACAGACCCAATGCCAGCCAGCTCCAAGACAGACCCACCACTATCCAGGCTGAGCCCACCAGCAACAGCAGTAGCCCCTCTGGGATAATGAATTAAAAAAGGGGGAAAACTCCCCAAACTTCTGTGCAACAGCAGCCAGAGGAAAGAGGAGTGAGAATTTGTGAAAAAACAGTCCTGCTGAAATCCAGGTTGATGAAGAAGAATGGGGAGGAGTTGCTCCAATCATTGGAGCATAGAGTCACCAGAAACTCAGACTTGGTGAGGCAGCTCTGCCCCTGCAGCACAGATCCACCTGCAGCCCATGGAGGAGCTCTGGCCAGAGCAGGGGGAGGTGTACTGATGGAAGATGAAGCCCTTGAGAAGCCCAGGCTGGAGCAGGCTTCCAGCAGGACCTGTGGCCCAGGGAGAGGAGCCCACAGTGGAGCAGTCTGACCCTGAAGGACTGCAGGCTGTAGAAAGGAGCCATGCTGGAGCAGTTCATGAGGGATTGTGTAACTGGACTCCATGCTGGAGCCAGAGACGAGCATAAGGAGGAAGGTGTGATGAATTAACTACAACCTCCATTGCACATCCCCCTGCACTTCTGGAGGAGCATGAGGTAGAGGAGTCAGCAGTGACACTGAGCCTGGGAAGGAGGATGAAGGGAAAGTGCTTTTAGTTTTTCTTTCATTTCTCACTGTTACTAATTAACAGTAAACTAAATTAATTTTCACTAAGTCAAGTCTGTCTTACTCTTGGCAGTAACTGGTGAGTGATCTCCCTGTTCTTATCCCAACCTACAAGATTTTCACCTCATTTTCTCCCCTTGTCCTGCTAAGGAGTGAAAAAGCAGCTTGATGGGCACATGCTGGCCAGCCAAGGTGAGCCCACCACAGCTGATGACAGGGAAGTATCTGATGTAATTCATGGCATTAGTAATAAAGCTTTGTGATAGATGGTCTACAAAAAAATACTATAATGTAACCACAAAATTCAGTGATATGACTCATAGCAGGGTGCAATAATTGCTACCCAACAGAGATGGCACATAAAATCACTCCTTCCAGGTTGTGATTTATATCACTAAAATAGAAATCAAATTTACAGGAGCAACTGGCATCACCATGTGCAGGCAGGTTCAACACTCAAACTAATCTCATTAAGCAGAAAAAATGGCCTAAATTAGTGAATTTATTGAAAACATAGAAGTGAGAAATCATGGACTAACTAGGAAAAAAGAGAACCTCTCAAGACAGTAGTAAGAGAACAGGCTCTAGGAACTGAATATGAAAGAGAATATTTAGGAAACAAAGCAAATGGGCCATATTAGTAGGACTACTGTATCTCAGACATAGGAGGCAAACATTGCCCTTCATTTATCTCCTTTGAGTAACAAATCCAGAGGACCCTTCAGCACCTCTGACTTCCAGATTTCAGTGCCAGCTTTGGATACCACAAGTTAAAAAAGATGTAAAGAAAACAGAGAGTAAAAAACTATGGTACTGGCAAGGCCCTCAAGCAACAGGACTTAAGAGGAAATGTTTTAAAACTAAAGTTTGTTCTGCTTTTCTATACTAAAAGGGGAAAAGAACCAGTAGTAAAACACAGAGAAAGAAAACCTGAAAACTGCTGGCCTTCCTGTGCTTGGAAATGTTATCAAGAATGTTACACATTAGAAGGAAAGCTTGTTCTCCAAGTGCCCTTAGCTTGTGATAAGAACTAAGAAGAAGAAAAAATGAAAAATAATTTCTTACATTAATGTATCTCAAAAGAACCTAGAGACCCCCACATTCTGTTTCTGGAGGATTTTAAAAGGCTTTAAAAATGTGTTGTTAAGCAATGGTTACATTTAATTGACCCTTGTTCCTAAGAGGCACAGATTCCTGTTCTGAGTTCTCTTCAACTCTAGTTTTCTATAAAACGATATGAAAATACATGTTCTGTTCTTTCCACTAAGAGCTGCTGGCAGCATTCTCACTTTAAGGGGAAAAAAAAGTAATATTTGGAACTGCTGTGAATTTCTTTCCAACCCGGGTTTCCTGTCAATAGACTAAAGCCTTGATTTTTACTAAAAGCCCCAAGGCTAGTAGCCTGTTTTTTCTAATGTTTACAGTAAGTCAGTACTTCCAGCAGTGTATCCATCTAGTACCTTTTTTAAATCCCTTTTTATGCAGCACTACATTGGCTTTGGTACTTTTTTCCCTAAAGTCTTTTACTGTTTAAATGGTTACAAAACCAAGAAAGAGCCTAATCCTCTTTCTATAGGAAGCTGGATGAAAACCTTCTTTCAGTCCTTTGCAGAGTCACATCCCATTTCTAAGGATGTCTGAGCCTCCCTTCTCCACATGTTCTTGTGATGCTTACACTGTTTTCCTTCTTGAAACATTTGCACCGTTAATCAACTGGGCAATAATCAAATATTTGCACTGTGAGGAGGTTGAGCACAAAGCAATAAGCAGGAAAAATCCTATTCAGCTTCCAGAATATGAAGTTACTTGTGTTTTGTCTACTTAGTATAGTGATGTATGCCCACGTTGCTCAAAGCCCTTGCCAGCTGGGTTACCCACTTCCTCAGTGGAGCTTCCTAGACTCCAAATCATCTTAAATGCAGTTCAAGTTTCTAAAACCCAGCAGCTATGCCATGTGTTTATCCTTTAAGTGAGAAACAGACTAAAGAAGATGAAGTTGAGTTTTACCTCAGCTAACAGATCCTTCCCACCTCTTTTTTATTCATGCTTTCTGCTACTACATCCCTCCCTCTTAGGACCAAAAAAACAGGAATCTGTTTCCATTAAAAAAAAAAAAACTGAACAAAAAACATGCTTCAATGCCCAGGTCTTCCTCTTAACTGAAAGCACCTTAAATCTTTGGTCAATCATCAGACTGGGATAGATATGCTGTTCCTTTTCCACTTTTATAAACAAACCTCCTATATTAAGGAACTGATTTAAGTATTTAAACAGAAACACACATCAATGGCAACAATGAATCATTATTGTTATTTAACTGGAGGAAGAACTTCTGGTGTCATAACATAAGTGAATGTTTATGAGAAAGAGGTGTTTTAAAATAGTGGTTGATCCTAACCTTAAATATTTACCAGCCCTGCAGACTTGGTATCACACTCCGTGCTCTGGCTCAGCCTTTCTGCAGTACCAGGGAACATAGGAACTGAGGCCCCTGCAGATTATTCCAGGGAGGTTTGATACTTTGCCAGGAACAGTCTTGAGTACATAACATAACTGCTGGATGTTGGCAGTGGGCACACAGACAATGTGGCTCTAAAAACGTCTAGTTCAGTACACTGCAGCTGCTGGGAAGAAAAAGGACACTTCCCCTTTTGGTGAAAAAAGTTCTGCTTTGACAAACTTCTAACAACAGGCACTGGCTTCTGCAGAACCCAGGGCACTTTTGGTACCAGCAGTTATCACGAGACACATTGTTTGGGCTTTTTTTCCTGGTTGGGCTTTTTGTGTGCTGCTGGTTCTGTGTGATGACCCAGCAGAGAACACAAGTTACCCTGGAGCGCTGGTCCCCAGGAGCTGGACACTTCTTTGAAGCCACTTGGATATAAGTGAGGATCCATTTTCCACAGCACCTTCCCTAGACCAGAAATTTTGATCTCTTGCAAATTTGCATGAAGGAAGGTCCAAACCAAGGATGTGGGTTGTCTCATCTAGAAAAAGCCCTGAAGGACTTTATCATGAGGCAGATAGGGTTACAAATCTTGTCTTCTGGGGATAAAATCCACCAGGCTCCTCCATCACCTGAGTGTTTATCACTCAAGCTTGTCATTAACTGAGATGTTGCCTGAGGTTATGGAGAGGTGTTAGATCAGACCTGTGTAGGCTTCCTGCTGGTATCCCAGGAATTCTTTGGGACCCTTCCTGGAAAACCATCATACACACAGAGAAGGAATCATGTCTGCATCTGGAGCTTACAGCATGGCCAAGACCAGGATTAAGCTAAAACCTGATGAAAGCCAATCAATAATGGGCCTCAGGCAGCTCAAGTCTGCTTTCAGCCTTTGTCTTGAGTTTCTAACAGTGGCAGACAGACAATATCTGGAAAAATCTCCTTTCACCATTGAGAGTAAACACAGCTTCACAGCTGCCCAGGGATGTGGAGCAAGAGCTGTCCCTTCTCCAAGCCTGCATCAAATGCCACAGAAAGAACACAGGATTAAATTTGGTTTCTGTGGGCTTTTCTGTCCTGGAACTAATGACAATGATAACCCAGTAGGAAGAGTCAGATATGGCATATCTGGTTTTGCAGTTAAAAAAATCTACTTATAGGGTTTTGATTATTTCTATGATACCTTAAAAGTATTTTTAAAGCATGTTCCCCATTTTACTGTAATTCCCAGTTTAAAATACTGCTGCAGACAGATCTTTATGATTTTCAAAATGCATTAACTAGTTATGGTCAAGGCTTTCTTTCTGAGTTAAGAACTGTTTTCAGGACTTATTTAAATTTTTAACAAGAGGGGTTGGAAGTTCTGTCCAAATATATTTTGAGATATCATGTTTGAAAATTGACAGTAAAAACTGCAACAGATTTTTTCCTTCTTTTAAACTCTGATAAATTTTTAAGGCTTTCTTCTGAGACATATATAACCTACAAAGAGTGTGACAAAACAACGCCAAAAATGAATTCCATCAGGGAAAGTGCACTAACAGAAAATCTTACATTCAGTAACAAATATTCTTAATTATTCCCTTATCAGTTTGCTCAGGACATTTCAGAGCTGAAAGGACACAAAGTGTGGTACAGGCAGTCTTTTCAGATACAGGGCCTTTAAGCATGAAATATTTTGTTTCAGTATGTTCACATTACCCTCCCAGGGTGATGTTGCATTAATCATCCTGCTCAAATCTCTGCTCTTGTTGCTCAGATGTGTCTGAGCTCCATGATACGTGGTGCTGTCTGCTGGGATAGATTCTCCCTTTTTGCAAGGCTGCCCAGGACCACAGACCGTGTGTGGGTGGATTACAACACTCAGGCCTTTCCACAAAGTGTGCCTACGTGCACTCTGCTCATCCCACAACACCAATATTTGTGCCAGCTCCAATACTTGTAATTACCAATAACCTCAAAGTACTCAAGTCTTATGTTCTGGCCTTGGTTCTCAAGCAGAAAAGGATAGGGAATTTCCTCACCACTTCAATAGTCATTTTTGCCACAAAATGTCTCTCAAGATTAAGTTTTAGTAAAATAACCTTAATTTAGTAAATTAGCTTACTAAATTTAGCTTAATTTACCAAATTAGCCTCAACTTAGTAAACCAACCTTAACATAACCTTAGCTCTACTCAGCAATCTAATACCAAAATTAATGAATAATAATTAGCCACATTTGTAAAGCTTTGCTACACACTATTAAATACCAGTGGCCTTGTACCCATGGATGTTATGTCTCAGCTCTGGGTGATGAAAAGCTAAATTTAGTCCTCAACCATTCTGGTAGACACTCAGAGAGTTCAGTGAGGTAACAGGGATCAACATACACTTCCTGAAAAGCTGCTTTTTCCATTTAGCACCACTGGTGATCAGTCCACTGCAGTGAGGACACAGGAAGCAGCAGCAGCAGCCTGTGCACATGTAACTCACTACAGACTGTGGGAGCTCCTGCCCCCCGGGCTGTGATCACTGCTAGGCATCACCAGCTGTGAAATGAGCTGTGAAGTAAAGAGAAATGATGTGTCTGAGTACTGGATCCTCCACCAGGGCCATTTAGGATACAAGCTAAAAGGACTGTGCCTCATAGAAATAAATACAAGTAGCCCTTTCAAATGCATTTTTTCCAGCTGCTGTTAACACTGCTTTGATTGTTCCTTCTTACTCTTCTTGGCCTGTACCTCTTGTAAGTAAGGCAGGCATTGGTATTTTTCTATCTCTGTTCATTGGATACCTTCCAACACAGACCAGAAAGTTCCCAGTTTTTGTGACATCCTTGTCCTCTGCATTTTCAGTGGAATTCCTCCCTGCTCCAGTTGGTGCTCTGCAGCTTGATGCCTCTGAATCAAGTTTAATTTACAGCGAGCTCTTACCTTTCCAGTGACAACTGGAGGTGCAAAAAGGCACCTCCCAGCAATAACTTTAACCAATGTTTTCTGATCTAAAGCTCATCCTTAGCAGTAGTTCTGCCAATGTTGACCACCTATTTGTTCAAAAAAGAAATATAATGTTTACAGGTTTTAAATTATATTGACCTGCTCACATCAACCCTCAGATGTTTGCTCTAATAAATACCTGTTCTGAACATTAAGAAGTGTGTCAGAAAAAAAAAAAAATCTTCCAAAATTGACAGAGACTTTATGCCTCTTTAATTTTTTCCTTAGGTTATTAAAACTCTAAGCCTTCCTCCCATATCCAGAGGACATGCTGTACAGTAGAATCTCTGTCCAGAAACTGCTTATTTTTGCAAGTAGGTGGAGCCTCCAGAGTTCACCTTTTTAAGCACTCTTGGCACCCTTCACTATTCACTCTGTTTTACAGTGGAGACCCCAGCACTGCTGTGATCTACTCTATGTACTCCTATGTTGGCCTTCTTTGGGTCTGCTCCTTCCACAGAGCAGAACTTATTTCAGTTTCCTTTAGCTTTTTGTTACTGTCTTAAACATCAGATTTCTCTCAGCCTCTCAGGCCATGATTTGTATCTGTTTCCCCATTATATTCTCTGCCACTACCAAAAAAGGGCTTGTCTTCATTATCCCCTCAGTTTCCTCTCACACAGATGCAGGACATGTTAGAGCATCCCTGTGTGTCCTCTTGCAGGACAAACAAGCTCAGCTCCCTAGCTCTCAAGCTCCTCCTCCTTCTCCTTGATCATTTGCCCTACCATAACTATCTTTGCAGCCCTTTGCTGAGGTTTTAAGGTTCTCGACATCCTGATGGGTCCAAAACTGGTCCCACCAGGGATGAATAAATGAGGTAGTAATTTCCCTGAATCTGTTTCTCCTGATAAAACTCCATATGCTGTTTGCACCGCCAATGAGATTAATGAGAGCAGACTATTGCCTCTTTACACATTTTGGCATCCAGATTCCCTTTTTTCAAGTCTCAGCCATTCTGTTCCCAGTCTGTGCTGATGTGTGGGGTTATTCCACCCCAAGCACAGAACCAGACACTTCTCCCTGCTGAATTTCAGGAAATCCATGTTTTTCAAAGTCCTTTTGGGTTAAAGCTTCATCACTTGGGATTAATCATTTTCCCTTTCTAAGCATCATCTGGAATTTGCTGCAGGGTGCACACCCCTTGTCTCATCATCTAAATCACTGATGAAGACATTGAAAAATCCTGGACATCCTTGATACTCCTTTTGTTACTGCCCTTCAGCTGGATGTTAAGCTACTGATTATGACACACTTTAGGCCTGGCTTGACAACCATTTTTCAAGCATACTCATGCGTCTCCAATACTTTCTCAAATTGAAAATAAGAATGCTGTGGGTGAGAGTGTCAAAAAATGTTACCTGAGATAGGATATATTCTCCACTGTCTCTTTATTCACATAGCCAGATTTTCTACCAGCTGTTCTTTTTCCAAGGACAAATGTCAGGAACCTCCCCTAAATGACATGATACTTTGCAGATGGTAGACATCAACCTGGCAATCACTCGTCTTTGATGGTTTCACTAGCTGGATGGTTCTTACAGCAAAGAAACTGTCTCCTTATTTTTGCCTTAGGCTGAGGAGAGCTTTCCTGGAGGTATGATTTGGATTGCAAATACTCTGTGGTATCCTGAGAAATTTTTCATTTTACTTTTACATTTCTTTTCTGATAAAAATACAGCAGTTATGTTTTATTTGAGTGTCTTTATTCTGTTTAAAAAAAAACCAAACAAATTTATCAGAGTTGTTCTTGAGTTAACTGAAAGCTGTTAAACATATCAAAAATTTCAGTCGCTGTGAGAAATAAGGCTACTGCCTTCCTTTTGGCACCCAATTTCAGGCAGATAGAGGCTGAAATACTGCTGGAGTTTCCCAGTGTTTCCACCTATCCAGAGGCTGTCAGCAGAGGTGCTGCTTAACCTGCTGCAATTCTTCATTAGAGAGAAGTTTTTGAGGAGCACTGAGGGCTTGAGCAGTTTGCAGGGGCTGTTCTCTGCTCAGTGTTGAGCTCTAGGTGATAATAAAACCCACAGAGGAGCCTGCTCAGTTCCTCTGGATGTGTACAGAATAAAAGGGACAGGGTGTGAGCTAGACACCCAAATCCCTGCCTGCCCACATGCTGAATTTCTGTTTTGCTCCCTGGCTCTGGCTGGCCTGTCCTCTTCCCAGGAGATGCCACCAGGCACTATGTAGATGACCACACTCCAGCAGTCTCCCAAGGCTGTCCCATCCTTCTGCAAAGCCCCATGCATACTCTGGGGGATGCAACACGCCCCTTCAGCTTCATACCATAAAAACATCACTCTTGTGGGTTGCAACATCACCCTTAGATTCCTCCAGAGCCTTTGTATTCAAAAACACAGTACAGAAATAAAGATAAATCTTAGGACAGAAGTGACACCACTTGCAGCACAGAAGGGAGCCAGGGCCAAATGCCACACAGCTTGTGGGGTCAGTCTGACACAGAGGGGTTGCGGGAAGACTGAAGTCAAGCCATGTCACTTGGTGTCAGGGCCAGACACTGGGGTCTGGCCATTTTATATTTAGCAGAATGGACACAGCATCTGTTTGAGATGCAGCTTGGACAGGCCAAAACTTAGCACCAAAGTGGGATTTTTTTTGTGACTCGTTTGCTCTGCTAATCTGAAACAGATTTACCATGCCTTGTTTAATAGGGAACAGCCTCTAAATCTATTAAATGAATGATTTGCTGGTTTAGAGCTGGCTGTTTGATTCTGAGCAACTGTTTTGAAATGGCTGGCAAAATAAGCAGGCCCAATTTTGCTGCAAGAGCTGCAATCAGCTTACCTATTGCTCTCTTCTCCTGTCCTTACTCCCATCATTACTTTGTCTTAAAACTACACCTGGTTTTAGTCAAAAGAAGCCTTTTATACAGATTTCAACCAGAAACTGCTGGTTGTATCCTATCTATGTCTTCTCTGGCATCTTCTTCCTTGAAACTTTTGTAAGAAGCCTTTCAACCCTTGTTTCCTCTACCTGGACAGAAGTCAGGGAAGAAATCTGAAATATCTGTTTCATAGATGTTTGTGTTTCATGCCCAGGAGTCCAAGAACATGAACGTGGTCCCAGTCCTATTGGTGTGGCCAGCTCTGAGTATAGAATGCCAACCAGCAATGTTACTTTGTGTTTGTTGAGTCTGTGTTCAAAGACCAGAATTTATGACCAACAACTTCAGAAAAAAGCAGTAGCCATCTAACTAATCACAAGTGACACATGTCAATTAGGGTCTTGAAGAACCAGACTTTCTTTTAGTGAATTCCTCAGCTCTGTTACTGCTCTGTAAATGTGTTGCTCAGGGCAAAAGGACACACACTTTTCAGTGCACTTTCAAGCAGAGGGCACATGATATTTCTATGTGAGGAAGATTAGACAATGATCAGGCCTTTTACCAGCTGTTCCTTATCAGACATCAGTGAGGACAGAATTCTGACTTGCACTTGCTTAGCTGCTCCTCAAACCGAAAGGCACCCTTCAGCCTGTTCTGCTTGATTTTGAGCTATCTTAGCCTTGGTGGGTTCAAAAGTTCAGCTGAGATGTGAGTTGGATGTTCCTTCAGTGAAACTGTGAAAAATGGAATGGGAAGGATTCTGGTACACACAGATGAACCCGTGGCTACGTGTTTGTGTGTATAGCAATGCCTCAGCCAGACTGAGTGGGAGGAAGAGGGGGGAGGGAAGCACTTTCCAGATTTCTAGCAAATAGAGGAACTTCTTTAAAAATATAACAGCTAGAGATGGGGATAAAGGGAGAGAGGGGAGCAAATGTACTTCAGTTTTGGAGCAATTTTGCTCAAACAAACAATGAGCACAGAGAATCAAAAAGAAGCCAAATTGCATTTGGTGCCTTCTGCCCTGGTCAGTATAGGCATCTCAGCTAAAGTGACCTGCAGCAGTGTTCGAGATTAGGAGATTTCCTGGTGGCTTCCAAGTTCTGTGATCTCTTGTTTCTAATAGCCTAATTTATCAGAGCACAGACTCATATACAACACCTCCCTGGCCACACTTTCTTGCTAAAGAACAAGTTTCTGCAAAGCCTGTTTTAAATAAGTGGCTTTAAAAGTCCCCTTCAAGTTGCTTGTGCAGCCCCCAGGTGAGCTCTGTTTGAACATTCCTAACACTATGCCTCCAGGGAGGATGTGAGCTGGGTTCATGGTGGTCAAGTACATAAAATCCCCCTTTCTAGTAAGTGAAAGAAAATTGTCTTTAAGAAAAGACAATTATAACTTATAGGCACTTCTTTAAATTTGCTGTTGAATTTGCAGCACAGGACACTATTTGCAGTGGATGATCAGTCAGATTCTCACTGAGAAGATCACAGAATCACAGAACAACAGGATATACTGACTTGAAAGGACCCACAAGAATCATTGAGTGTATGCGGATAGAGTCCTGCCACTCCAAGGTTTTGGCCTGGCAGATTGAGGGAGGATGACAGAGACAAGAAGTTGTACATGACCAACTGTGAGCATTAGCTGGGCTCTGTTAAAATCTCTGCTCACTCAATCCTTCAGAAGTTGAATTAGTAGACTGTGCAGCTTGTCTTCTTGTAGGTCATTTTGGAAAGAGAAGCTCAATGGGAAGAAATGTCAAAGGCTAGACGTTACTGCTGAAAGCAGTATTTTCTAATTGGCTTTCTTTAGGCAGAAGAAACTGACAAATATAAACTTTCTTTTGGGAGTGGGCTAGAGAAGCCATCTAGATAGAGACCCATCTCTGAGCTGAGAAAAATCCATTAATGTTTAAAGCCTTTCAAATTTCCATTTCTCTCACCTCCGACTGTTGTGTAGGACTAGGGCACTGCCTTTAGCTCACAGGTAAAATAGGTTTCTGTACTTCTTTGCCTGCCCATAGTTGAGTACAAAAAGAATCAACATGAATTAAAAAAAAAAAAAAAAGTATCTCATGCCAGTTTGGTAAAGCTACATCTGTAAGGAACCTGTTATGTATGTTTAATGTAGATCACTAAAGCAACAAGCTCTATACTATTGTCCACACAGGTGTGTACATGTGTGTCTAACAGATGGACAAGTCTGGAGAGTATGACATTCCTCCACGCAAACAAACTCATGCCAACCTAATTCTCTAATCCCCCAGCAGCCCAATGGGTTTTGTTTGACCATT
Organism: Certhia americana; assembly: GCA_018697195.1. Taxonomy (NCBI): domain Eukaryota; kingdom Metazoa; phylum Chordata; class Aves; order Passeriformes; family Certhiidae; genus Certhia; species Certhia americana. The sequence goes on along the minus strand of CM031858.1, from coordinate 146,004,780 downwards.
GGACAAACAAGAGGGTAGGTGAGTAGCTGGTCACCACTCACATCCTGCTGGGGCCATCAGCAAGGACAGGGATCTTCATGGGCCACAATGTGTGGCACTGTTCAAACTTCTGCACATTGGCAAGCAGGTGACAAAGAAGGATACACAAAGAACACATCTGCGCAGCCAAACTGAGACTATTATCAGTGTGTTATACTTTGATTGTGGTGAATTCACCTCAACCTCACAGAAACCCAAAGTAACAGGATCACTGACTGGGTAAGGTTGGAAGGGACCACATCTGGTACAACCTCTCTGCTCAAGCAGGGTCATCCCATAACACATGACACAGGATCGTGTCCAGATGTTCTTGGATATCTCTAGTGAGCAAGATTCCTCACCGTCTCTGGGCAATCTGTGCCAGTGCTTGGTCACTGAACAGTACAGAAATTATTCCTCATTTTCAAGGGGAACTTCTATGCATCAGTTTCTGCCCATTGCCTCTTGTCCTGTTGCTGGGCACCACTGAGCAGAGTCTAGTCCATCCTCTGACACCTCCCTGCAGACACTGACAGACATGGATGAGATCTCCTCTCAGTTTTCTCTTCTTGAGGCTGAACAGGCCTAGATCCCTCAGCCTTTCCTTGTAAGAGAAAAGCTCCAGTTCTTTAATCATTGTTGTCCTGCACTGGACCCTCCAGGACCTCCATGTCTCTCTTGTACTGAGGTCTCCTGAAATGCACACAGCACTCCAGGTGATGCTGCACAGATTTGATTAGAGGGGCAGGATCACCTCCCCTGACCTGCTGGCAGTGCTCTTCCTGATACACCCCAGGATACCTTTGGCTTTCTTGGTCCCAAGGACACTATTGACTCATGGACATCTTGCTGTCCACCAGAACTCCCAGGTCCTTCTCCACAGTGCTGCTTTACAGCAGATCAGCCCTTAACCTGTACTGGTGCCCAGGTGCAGGACCCTGCATTTGCCCCTTTAGTCTGAAACACAGGTGCCACTGAGACCTCTAAAACCCCAGCTGGACTGCCATCGAGTCAGGATGTGTATGAAACCACTGCCACCCTGGAAAATGGAGTTGTTCTAGATCCTAACTGAAACTCCAGCTGGGATTTCGTTCCTTTTGTCTTATCCTTTACAAGTTTCAGTGAATCTCTGCTGGCTTAAGTTTTTCTATGTTTTAGAAAGATTGAAAAATGAAAGCTCTCTTTGTGGTTTTTTGGTGTGAGAGACAGGTTTTCATCTAGATATTGCAATTGGAGCCTTTTCTGTTTGATGGAGGAGTGAAAGTATGCAGCAAATCCCAATTCCCCCTTCCAACTGTAGCAGGGATAGAGAGCTATATCTCTGCCTTCACAATGACATCTGTGAGCTGCAGAGCCAAATTCTTCCTTTTTCCTGTTTGGCTTGAAGAACTTTCATTATTTTTATAAAATGCATTAACTCCTTCAGGAGGAATTGGAAGCAAAGCATTGTGCAATGAATGTACACCCATCCTGTAGGCTGTGGCTGAGCCTTTTTCCTGGCTAGCAGAAGAGCTGTGCTCAAACACAGTGAGTGTGGTATCCAACACCAAGTCCCTGGTTGCCTGCATTCTCTCTGGGTCACAGACTGTGAGGCAGTACCAGAGAAAACTCTCAGTGACCATAGGTATTCATCTCAGAGGGAACTCACAGTCAAAACCTTATGTGGAAAGAAACATAAAATCTATTTTAGACCTTGTCTCTCTTGGCATTTTCTCCTGGCTAGCTTTAATATTTACCAGTCATCATGTTGACTTCTCATAAACCCAGTTCTCAGGCACTTATTTGTGCATCGGACCAAAAGCCTGAGTGGTGAACGTGGGGCTGGGCAGCTGCGTCACTCAGCAGCTGAGCCCTGCTGTGAACGTCGCTCACAGACTCACACCAGCCAGCAGAACCTCCTACAGAAATGTTCCCCTTGTTAAACACTCCACCAAAGCCTCCTGAAGGCACAAACCTGTTCAAAGTGAAACAGATCAACCCCCCTCAGCCCCTCCATTCACTACAGATAAATGCAATCTTCTGAAATATACTTTTAAAAATCCACTTCCTTTGCAAATGGGAGGAAGTTCCTAATGCAAGACCAAATAAATGACTCACCCCCATCAATGCTTTTGCTGAAGCAGCTAAACCTGCCAAAAGTAGTTTCCAAACTGGAAATAAGTACTTAAGTGGGGATATGAATAATACCAGGCAAATCTCTGACAAAGGCATGTGAATCTTCAGTCTGTGGTGTTATTTATTTATATTTTTAATTGAGGTCAATGCCCTTGGTTCAAAGCTGCATTGAATAATTTTTGGAAGTACAACCGATCTGAATGGCTACATGTCAGCATCATCCAGGGATCCAAAGACAACAACAAAAGGCTACAGTAGAATAAATTCCCAGTGGATGGGGTGTGATATTTGATGGGTCACACAGGGAATTCTTTTAACATGAACCAGCAAACATCAATTACATTTTTCATAAAACATGTAGCTTAATCCAAAATTATCCCTCCTGTATTGTTAACAAGAACAAGGGAACACCCAGTTTCTTTTGCAGTGACTAATAATATTACCACTGCTTAAATGTAAACACTGTGCAGAGGTCTTTCTAAACAAATGAATAATATTTTTTGTAAAATATAACTGTACTCCCACTTTTTTTAACTCTTTTCCCTTCTTTGCTGCTGCAAGAACAACCACTGACGTTTCCTGAAATAATGCTGGCATGACAAGAAATAAAATGTCAAGGGAAAGAGAAATAGTTTCATAATTAAAATCTGTTTCCATAGCATTGAAATTGATGGAATTGACACCCTTTGGTGGACTTTGGATCAGGTCTCTGCTCTGGTGGTTCTTCATTTGCACCACATTTTTTTCCCTGGAGCCTTGTTAGCATTGATTAGTTAATGGCTTTAAAGTGCCATTTAAATGCTGAAAATATTGTTACTGCCAGATGCTGGAACACATAGGCAGGTTTCTGCTCAGCATATGTGATTAGTCCTTCACTAGCATGGAATTATGGCCTTTCATTCTTTGGTTGTGTGGATACCTACAACAATCCAATTTAGGAAAATAAAATAAAACAGTAAATCAAGGACTTGTTTACTTTATTCTTAAATAACTTGAAGACCTACTCTGTGATCTCAAGTGAAAGCACCAGCAGCACTGGAGAGGTTTCAGGTTCATTTGCACAGCCTGTTTTCTGGCATGGGAATGGAGATCTGTGTCAGGGCAGCCATCCCTCCAGAGATGCTCTTCTTGAAAGGACAAGTGCATGCCAGCTGCACAGAGCTGGTTTATTAAATGAAATAATATTTACAGTAGAAGTACCCATTAGGATTTCAGAGGGCCCACATGGGTGGCAGCTTGTATTGTCTCCCTAGCACAGTGGTTCCTAAAGTACACACGTCTGTACACGTACAGCTCCTGCTACAGGAGCAATTCAGCTGCTGTGGGAATGCAGTGAGAGCAGTCCTGCAGCCCAGCACGGCCTGAAAACTCAGAGGCTGTGTTGTTGTATTGTCAGCCAGTGACACTGGCAAATTAAGCCTGGAAATTCCTGTTTTTCCAACCTGTCATCTGTGCAGAATTTTTCAAGCAGAGGAGAGTGTTGTTCCCCAAGCTTTCAGCTGTGCTCCCTTCTGGCACAGGTCACAATTTGGATGTCTGAGAAAAAACTTTATTGATTACATCTTCACACGGTAAAATACTTCCTACCTTGGATTTTTTGGAATTCATTTTCTTTTGCAATCCACCAATCTCTCAAAAGTGACTGTAAATCACCATGTTATTCTCAGCCACAACTAGCAAAATAGCTGGGAAGAGTGCATGAACTAGTGAAGGCTCTGTTTGGATGCACAGATTACCAGGCTTTCCAAGCAACTACTCCCTGGGGACTACTACCTGCCTGTCTTCAGCATTTTTGAAGGTCCAACACTGTGTGTGATCTAAATAGGAAACAAACTGCAAGGCCAAAGCAAAAGAAAACCCTTTATTTCAGTTCTCCAGTCCATTCCAGACTCATTACTTGATTTTTACCTGCAAAAGTCTGCATCTAGTCAACAAAGAATAGTTCATTCCATTTGAATCTCTGAAGCTTTCATCCCCTTCCCCAAGATGCAGCCAAGCACACCACACTGAAAAGCTGCTTGAGGATGGGCCAAATCATACGATTCAGACACTGCCCCAGATCTGTTTTCTGAAGGACTGAATGTTTTTGAGCTAGGATATTGTTTCATGATCAGATGAAGGAAGGATTAATCTGTTGGAAAATTAGTCAAGCCCTTGTTCTCATTCTAGCATTTGCACTTGTTCCATAACTTTGGTACACTGAGCTAGACAGATCTTCCATAACAAACGCAGCATGCCAGTGACCTTATGACATAATTTTGAACAAATGACTTCAAAATAGGCTCAGCTGCAAATTACATTATTTGTGATGGTTTCATTGGCTTCCCGGCATCACATTTTAAAACATTTATGAAAAAGATTAGGCCTTTTATCATTCAAAAAACAAAGAAAGCACTTACAGAACAATGCTGTCTTAGGATGACAAACGCTCTTTTGCGTTATTCAGAATACTTTTCATCCTTGCAGATATTAACTAGTCAAAGGGAAAAAACCAACATGTTTCCTTTATCCTACACTTCGTAACTCGTCAGAGTTATTGCTGCACAACATGATCTCCCATAATTTTGTGGTGAAAAAGGAACCAGACTTCCAGGGTTCTACTTCCAAAGGCAAGAGTTTCTGACTCAGGTGCAGAAGCTGACTTAGGAGGAGAGAAGCTAATATACGTTTGAACAGAAGCAAGCTTTTGTATACTAGACTTGATAACCTTATTATATAGCTGAGAAACAGAGGCTGAGGGTTTAACAGAGTTTCAGAGTTCGAGGAATTTCTGGTTTCCCCTTCAGGCCACTTCACAAGAGGGAATGACAACATGCTGTGGATTTCATGCGTTTGGGTCACAGTAACATGCCATAAAAGTGAAGTTTGTTAAGTGAAATCACACACTTGGGGGAAGAGTGTTTTACAGAAAAGTCACAGAAAAAGCAGCTCAGGCCGTGACAGACTAACCCGCCTCTTGGCGGATGGCTACACACAGAACTGCGTATACAGAGATACTCTTTGCTCAGCAGGCGAGGGCCTCTTTTTTGGAATAAACGATTAGCTGCGCTTCTTGCCAAAGAGCTGTTCACTGGGAAACTCACCCAGCACTTGCAGCACCCACTGCACCCTCTGAACTTCACCAGAAATGTGCAAAGGCATTATTTCCCTCCTGCAATTACAGTTCCTTCCTAGTGGTCATTTTAATGTGCAAGCACAAGGTTTTGCAGCTCCAGTAAACAGATTTTTTTTATCTACAAAGAAGTGTGTCCGCAGGACTTTGACCACCTGTGCCAGGACCCCGCTGTCGCCATCCTCGGCTCAACCTTCCCCAAGGCTGCTGCTCGGTCCTCGGCCAAACCTTTGCACGCATTCCCTTCCCCTCTCCGGACTGCTGGAAGCTCCGGCTAACGGGGAAGCGGGACGCGGGTCTGCTCCGCTGGCTGCTCTCCAGCCCGCCCGCGGATGCGATGTCAGCTGCGCGGCCAGGGAGGAGGGAGGACCCGGGCTTGCGGGTCAGTGTCGGGGCTCCCTGCTGATCCCCAGGGTCCCTGCCGGGCCAGGCACTGGGGCACAGGGGCCGGCGGGGCCAGCCCGGAGGCGGGCGGGCGGAGCCCGTGGCGGGCGGCGGCAGCACCGCCCGGCAGGCGGGGCAGGGGCTATAAATGCACCCCGCGGCCGCGGGCGGCGGCCGGAGCGTGGGGAGGCAGCGGCGGAGCAGGGGCAGCGCGGCAGGTAAGGGAGCTCCGTCCATCTTTCCGTCCATCTTTCCGTCCATCTTTCCGTCCATCT